>CM061921.1:28230036-28256193 GCA_031002005.1 Vandiemenella viatica
ATACACTTTTTACACAGTGGAACAACAGCGAAACGGGCAGACGATCAGAGGATAAAAATTGATGATAAAGAAAACAGCAGCCAATCATGGATAAAATATTATTGCTGATACCTCGCCAGGTTCTTGGAATTATATATGCATTTAAAAAATGTAAACTTAAAAATGTGACTGGTTGCTGTTTTCTTTATCATCAATTTTGATATAACAGTCACGGAGTTCCACTGATCCATCATGGATAAAATATTATTGCTGATACCTCACCAGGTTCTTGGAATTGTATATGCATTTAAAAAATGTAAACTTAATAAATGTGACTGGTTGCTGCTTTCTTTATCATCAATTTCGATATAACAGTCACGGAGTTCCACTGATCCATCATGGATAAAATATTATTAGATCAGACGATAACTTTCCATGCGTGGAGAAGAGGTTACCTTCCAACTTTCCCGGGATAAGTATACTACTTTATGGGTCTAAGGCCAATCTAGGGAACAATCACTTCCTTCGTGATCGGAATAACGTGGTAATTAGAAGGTGCGACTTTGGTTAAGAGAGTACGCCAATACGCCTACTATGGGAATGAAAAATGACAGCCAGTCTGAATTCGCAAGCAAACTCAGCCGTAAGGGAAGAGAATATTCGACATAATATGTGATAATATCTTCTGGCATCTGCTAAGAGAGGCAGCCGATATACCCTGAAAATTTTAGAAGGGAAAATTCATACGGAGGAAACTGGCCTACTGCAATCATAGGCATCAGATAGCAGTAGATGCTCAAACAATTATAATTTGCCAGAGTAATGATGCAGGTTCCGAAACTGATGACTACCAAACTGATAACACTTTATTTTTGTATGTACATTTATTATCCATTCAGCAAATATTAGCAACAGTGATATCAGTAGTTCAGTATTAAAAGTAATAAAAACAATTATTAGTATTAAAACAGTAACAAAAACAGTTAAAATAAAATTGTTTTCAAATAATTACGCTTTTCTGTGGTATACACTTAGTTTTGAGTGCTGACGAGAATCTGATCTTCAGTTAACAAGCGAAATGGCAAATAGAAGATGGCTGACCACACGATATTTTTAATTTGTTTGCTGGTTCACTTCTTATTCGGAGTCACTGTTTGATAGATAAATGTCTTGAGGAAGACTTTTTTTACCATAAGTTTGGCCCTTCCTTTTCCCTTGCTCATAAAATTGCGCACTAGGTACTACACTGATTCTTTTGGTGATTTTTTGTTTTGTTTCGTTGTTTTATGAATTCATTCATTAACGTAATCGACATTTAATTCTCTGTGTTGATTGCTGTTGCATACATACCATGGTGCGTTCACCAGTAATCTGAGTAATTTGTTTTGAAATATTTGTACTCAGTGTAATTTGCTACGACTAGCACATCCCTTTATTGGACATGCATACGTTATTAGTGGCCGTAATATCATTTTGTAAATTATAACACAGCACTCTGTTTTTAATGATGATTTTTTATTTAATACTGGGCACAATTTGTGTAATCTGGCGTAGGCTTTGTTTCGTTTATTATTGATGTGTATGTTCCACGTTAACCTCCTGTCAATGTCGACTACGAGGTATTTAATTGATTGATCATTTAGATTCCATGCAATGTTATTTCCCATGATGCGTATCTCCGGTGGGGTTAGTGGGCGTCTTAGTGTGGAGATTTTGGCTTGAAATTTTTCAGGTATTTAGAGAGATACTCCAGTGAGCCATTCAGTTATTTGAGTTATTGCTTCCTGAAGGTAGTTGCGTGCGATATGGAAGTTGTTGTGTGAAGTGTATATGACTGTCATCAGTAGGGTTCAGATCTTTAGAAAAAGTCATATTTTTTTCCTGCCTTTTTTTTGAACTGTAATGCTGAATTAAACACTGACTGGACGTTTCTTGTTGTATTTAGATGTACTTTATATAGATAGCATATAAATGCATATTTAGGCCATTTTCTTAGTTTTGGTCATATTACGATAATGTTTATTGTCATATTATGAGGAAAAATCTGATAATTTTTTAATAGTACCGGGAATTCACTAGATATAGATGAGAAGAAATTAAGATAATTATACATGAACTGTACTCCTATTATACATTGGAGGAAAAACCAAACTAACTTTCACTGAATAGGTTAGAATTCACCAGTCAAGAATTAAATTTATGCATTACTAGCCTCGTACCCGCGAATTCGTACGCGTGGATTAAGAATTTTTTTGCCAGAATTAAATATAGTAAGTTGTTGGTAACGAAGGATTAGTCCCAAACAATATCGAGTCGGCATAATATGACAGGAAAGCTATCGCTATATCATTCTACCGTCGAACCTGCCTCTTGAAGAGAATTAATTTCCAACATATTTCTGTCACTATTCGATAAGATCTCAAAATTTCGTGACTACAACTGTTAATCATACTGGAAAAAATATCCTGTGCCCTTCATACACATTTCCTTATAAAATTACATCACAACGATATAGCCATTTAGTCGTCAAAACGTAACAAAAAGACAGAGACTTACTTCCGTATTTATAATAATATTACTGTGATTCACACTCACACATTGACTGTGAACAACACCTGAGGGATTATTATAACGTAAAAGAGTATACACCTACAACATTGCAAGAATACCTACGATTTGCCTCGCATTGCACCCCTAACTTTCTAATATCTACGGTATAACATTCAATCCGAATAACCTACGGTTCAGGCCTGACTCTTACGATGAAAAACAATTTTTAAAAATCTTATCCCCGACGGAGATTCGAATCGGAGACCATGACGTTCGTAAGCCAGCGCTTTAGCCACTTAGCTGACAGGCCACTACGCGGAATTTCGGTACGCAGTCGTCCACATCCAAAATGTCTGTCTACCACCGTATTTCGAAGTTATGAGACAAATGTGTTATTTATACAGATAATTTTTCAACCAAATGTAGACAGTATTTTTCTCCTTGTTTCAAAGGATTAGTGTGCAAAGTTTCATCGAGACGGATAAAAACTGTGGATTTGTATGAAGACCAAACAAACCAACAAAAGAAAAAAAACAAACAAACAAACATATATTCATCTTTATATATAAAGATTACTGTGGTTCACACTTACACACTGACTGCGAACAAAACCTGAGGGATTATTATAACGTAAAAGAGTATACACCTACAACATTGCAAGAATACCTACGATTTGCCTCGCATTGCACCCCTAACTTTCTAATATCTACGGTTTAACATTCAATCCGAATAACCTACGGCTCAGGCCTGACTCTTGCGATGAAAAACAATTTTTAAAAATATTATCCCCGACGGAGATTCAAACCGGAGACCACGACGTTCGTAAGCCAGCGCTTTAGCCACTCAGCTGACAGGCCACTACGGAGACTCTCGGTACGCAGTCGTCCACATCCAAAATGTCTGTCTACCACCGTATTTCGAAGTTACGAGACAAATGTGTTATTTATACAGATAATTTTTCAACCAAATTTAGACAGCAGTTTTCTCCTTGTTTCAAAGGATAAGTGTGCAAAGTTTCATCGAGAACGGATAAAAACTGTGGATTTGTATGAAGACCAAACAAACCAACAAAAGAAAAAAACCAAACAAACAAACATACATTCATCTTTATATATAAAGATTACTGTGGTTCACACTTACACACTGACTGCGAACAAAACCTGAGGGATCATTATAACGTAAAAGAGTATACACCTACAACATTGCAAGAATACCTACGATTTGCCTCGCATTGCACCCCTAACTTTCTAATATCTACGGTTTAACATTCAATCCGAATAACCTACGGCCCAGGCCTGACTCTTACGATGAAAAACAATTTTTAAAAATCTTATCCCCGACGGAGATTCGAATCGGAGACCATGACGTTCGTAAGCCAGCGCTTTATCCACTCAGCTGCCAGGCCACTACGCGGAATCTCGGTACGGAGTCGTCCACATCCAAAGTGTCTGTCTACCGCAATATTTCGAAGTTATGAGACAAATGTCTTATTTATACAGGTAATTTTTCAACCAAATATAGACAGTATTTTTCTCCTTGTTTCAAAGGATAAGTCTGCAAAGTTTCATCGAGAACGGATAAAAACTGTGGATTTGTATGAAGAACAAACAAACCAACAAACCAACAAACAAACAAACATACATTCATCTTTATATATAAAGATTGTCACTCTCTAAACGTTAATGTTCCGCCCGCCCTTTAATCTCGACAATGCAGCAGCAGCATGCGCGTCAAATAATGTCTGGATGAAAACTTTTGAAAATAATAGTGTCAGTGTTAAATCTGCAGTGGATCAGTGACTATCGACATGCCGAAAACAATATTTGCTGAAAGTGTGAAGTTATACTGTTGCGTAAGAGAATTTCAAGGGAGTATTTTAGTGCAGATGCAAATTACCTGAAATTAAAGTGACTTCAACAAAACGATTTAAAATTTAATTTCCTAATGGAGCAGTGAGTGCACGGAATCAAATTATGCTGGCTACATGAAAGTGACGGTACTAGATAAAATATATGATGTGTAATTGAGCATATTTTCATGTGTAGTAAATTTAAATGTTTGGTCATATTTTGTAATTTTTAGGTCATATTTACCCGTTTTTAAGGTCATATTTGTCTGCGTATTTCTCTATGTTTTTGGTCCTAAAGGTCTGAACACTAGTCATCAGCGTACTGTGGATTAGAGGTATTTGGAACTAATAACACTGAAAATGAGGAAGCTTCATGAACATTACAGTTGGAAGTCAGACCATCAACAAGACCGGATATTAACGTAAGAGTTGATTTTCGACAACCAATGAAATAATCGAATTATCTGCGTATACCAGAGAGTTTACCCTTCAAAGTGCAATAGCCAGTGTGTTTTTGCACGGACGCTCGGTGAATATCTAACTCGCATTGACAATGGTTGTATTAGTAATAGTAGTGGTAGTGCTAGAAAAACTTTGAAAGAGGATTGACATAAAGTATATTAATCTGGAAAATTGTGTTTTAAAAATAATTATATTAATTACGTAAAAATTATACACGGATGTAAAATAATGGTGATAAGGGCCCTGATTAATTTGTTTGCGCTGAGTTATGATGTACATAGAAAAATAAATAATAGAACAAAAAATAAAAAGAAACACAGAATAGAAACTTGTTTTGCTGACCGAAATATATATATATTAATATTAATTACATCCGGCAGAGCTGCCAATACCGTTTGTATATCACATTTTTGAAACTTTCCGAAAGAAACGAATCATAATTATCGCGGAGAATTTCTTCAGTTCCAAAACCGGTATGGAATATTACGGAAATAGCGTGATGGGTGAGAGGTAACGCTCTAGCCTCGAATTCGGCAGGACGTGGGTTCGAATCATCGTCCGGCCATCCTGATTTTGGTTTTCCATGATTTCCCCAAATCACTCCAGGCGAATGGTTCCTTAAAACAGTTATGGCCGAATTCCTTCCCGTTCTTTGCTCCTAGTCCTTTCCCGCCTCTAACGACTTCGATGTTGAAGAGGCGTAAAGCCATAAGTAAAAAAAAAAAAGGAACATTACCGTTAACTTTTCGCAAACACATGTTCAATTTGCACGTTACTAGAGTACAACACTGAAAACACAGTTATTTATTACTATTCCTTCTTATGCAGTGCCATTGTTATTTTTTATTACAAACCATTGAATGAACCATAATATAATCAGATTTCTGGATATAGTATTAATCTGTTACGTGCTGAGTTTTCAGTCTTCTCCATTTATAGACATATATGCAACAATTAAATTCAATCCACGTATTATTTTATTCCTAGAACCTCAAATTTCTCTGAAGGTAGAGAAAAAATTGTTCTTTTCTCTATTGTGTAAAAGTTGTTTGGATGAAATTCTCCATAACCAAGACATCCGTCAGGAAAGGACACATGAATTAAGCTTGCCGATTTTCTTCCTGTTAATAATTTATCTTTCGACCAACCTGTAACTGATGTAGATAATTATTCTCCGCAGTAGAGGAGAATAGACGTATATCCGCCAACCACCATAATGTGCACCGCAAACTTATAAGACTTCCATTATCCTACAGTGTGTCCCAAATGGATATTTCCCAGTTATTATGGGACTTTATAGATGGAAGTGTTTATCAACATAGCAACGAATTATTTTATCCGTATGATTTTACACTTAATGTATGAAAAAACGAAGAGTACAAATTTACCCCCATCACATTATTTGCCTAGAATACTTTCTCAGGAGTACCCAAACCTACATTGTAACTGAGGGTATAAATAGCAATACTGTATTAAGAAAGGTGGTTTAGTAAGTTCTCCTTATCTGGAACTATAAATTAAATAGTTCAATAATTCGATGGACAATGAATCATGTTTCAAGCGATCCTCATATGTTTCCTGAAGTCACAAACTTTTACGTATTTGACGTTACTGTAACAAGCTGTTTTACGGTCTACGCTTTCCTTCTCGTTTAACTTCTGATAATAAAATTCCTCAACCAAAATAATGACCCAGAATAAAAATAGCCGTAACTTCAAGTTTAGCACGACATAAAGGCCGATTCTTTACGACACTAGTTTGATGGCTCCGGAGAAAGAACCGAGTGATAGCTCAATGAACTTGCCTCTCCTAATTTTGAGAAATATTTTATAAACAATTCTTCAGCCATTGGTCAACTCTATATCTAGCTTTCAATACAATGCAATTCCCTTAATCTTAACTACATACTATTCCGTAGGTAATAATTTCAGATTCGTCATACGTCAAGAGTCATGATAACATATAAAGTGATATTTGTCTTAACGTTAGGAATTAAATAGTGGAGAAAAATAAGGAACCACTATTTTCGAGCGTTCCTAATGTAACTTAACATTCGATGTTTACTAACTGTTCAGAACCAAACTGCTTCTCTAAAGGTAGGAGACTTTTTCAAACAGAATTATATCGTTGCCGATATCTTAAAGAAATGTATTTAAAAACATTTCTTCCTTTTTCTTGTTAGTATGGTCGAAAGAAAAAAATGGACGTAGTTTTGAACCTTTGGTTTATGGGGCATAATGGCTACAATTTACAAACGGTTTTGCGTAACCATGTAGAGGAATGGATGGAGGGTACCAAATTTCCTTCTAAAAGATTACACACTTCATAAACAAATTAAAACTTAACACAAGGTAGATTGTAATTCACAAACTTAGGACATTCCTTTAACATAAGGCTCGCAGGCTGAATCAGGACATGTGACTAAAGAGTCGTAGGTGGGCTCATTACTTCGGTAATTGAATGTTTGAATTGGCTGATTATAATAAAAAGGTGGAAAAGATTAACAAGTTCATAATATTGACGTAGGAGTATTCTTAAAACGCTTAGCATGTTCATTACAGTTGCATTCACTTGAGCAGCCTTTAATCAATGTATGATGTTTGGAGTGAGCTGTATCCGGGCCACGAAATTCTGGACAGTAAACATGATTGCTGCCGTTACTATCTACTTGCTTTCAACATAAATGTGCCTGCGTTTGTAAAGAAAATCTAATAAAAAATACTTAACGTCGCGAGACTGTTTCTGATTGATGATGGCTGTGTAAAATGTCCCGTAACAGCGGTTTTTTCTAAATCGTAAGCAGAATGGAGTTTACGATACCATCAAGCGATACGGCTGCAGTAAGTGACGAAAACACCTTCGTTCATCGTTTCCTCAATATACACCTGCTTGATAGCAAGCAGCCCTTATTGTTAGGTTCCTTGGGTCTACGATGTAGTGAAATTGGCAAGACAGCAGCTATACTAACAAGTATGATGGCAAGTCAACGGTTCCTCGAGTACTGAATTCACGAAGGCCACTGCATTTTTATATGCCATAAACTTTTTTATTCGTCGGAGAATAACCGAAGTTTTGTTTACTAAGATCCATTAGTTTCCTAAAAAAAAAAAAAAAACAGCCTCAATTCCTCTCAACGCAGTAAAGGTGGTATTTAATGTCGTAGATGCTGGTTACATTATGGTATACTCGAGTCACACCCATTGTACAATTATCAGATACTACCTAAGCGTATAAACACAGTTTACTGCTCAGCTTACACCAGTTTTTGTCTTACAACTCTTCCCATTTACTGTATACTCTGGTCGAGTTTCACTAAACCCAATGTCTTAAAATGTAAAATATAATCTCAACCTTTCTTTTTTGTTAGGTTCTCATATACGCTCTTTGCCGTGCATTTTATTCCAAACGTTTTTTCGTTTCATATTTTATCACTGACTTAATTTTTAGTATCGTTTAGCGGCTGCCTGTTTCAGATGTTATTTATGTAGAGAAAATTCTAATGGCTGCGGGGTCGTTACCAAGCAATCAAAGATGGTAAACGACAGCGGCAGTAAACGGATGAGTATACGCCAAGCAACGATGACGATCTTAAAATCGTTTGCGGTTTATTTTTTAGTTAAATTTTTTTTTGTCTGTTTGTAATCAGTGAAATCTATATAGATTGGTTTTTGTGAAACGATACAAAGCAATAAAATAATGATTTTGGTCCATCGATGGAAACGTAATTATTATTATATTTGGATTATTACTCAACTGTTCTTCACCACATTTTCCCAACATTTTATACCTATTTCCAGGTCGTACTAAGTACTAATGAGGGAAGTGAAGTGTTGCCCATAGGTCTGTGAAACGCGTAACTATGTTCAGCGTGTTATAAATGGTTTTTTTTGTGAAATGTGTAGTTCATGAAGGTAAAAATGGGGACCATCCCGATATATGCTTTGATCGCTGCGGAAACCCGCATTCAGGACGGCCGGTACGTGGACCCCTGGGCTCCTATCCGGTCCGTTGCACCTCCCAGTACCAGTGCACATAGCCACACTGGCGGGTACTGTATTATTACTGAAATATTGTCTATAATACGTTAGAATAATGAAATTATAAATGAATGTAATCTTTCCCGGCGTTGTTTATTTATAAATGTTTCTCGGGAAACAAACCGAGTGATGTTGTTATTAATGCACCTGAAGATGGCGACGGAGAATAAAGTCGCCGAAATATTGTGCATTAATAACAACATCACTCGGTTTGTTTCCCTAGAAACATTTATAAATAATGAAATTATGTATTTTAATTGGATATAACATTTATATTAAATCATAAATAATAACTTGTTTTCTGGTAACAAGTAAGGCCAAAACGTGATTGAATTCTGGCGTGCTGTCCCTGCACAAACCTTTAGTGCCAATACCTATAAAGTTTTGTGGTCCATACACACACCCTTTGAACAAAATTTTGAAGTCCTAAGTAACAATTTAAAACCAAGAACTGTGCAATTCTAGTATCTTGTATGCTTCAATTATCTATTATGATTTTAATTCCCACAAAATACTTTAATTATAACTTCAGTTGCAACTATCCAGTTTCTGTCATTTAGCCTTTGCAACTGTCATGCTACAATTTATTACCTTTATCTCGCTTTCTTATTTTTACTTTTTTGAGGTAAATTCATGTTGCTGTATTTATTTCATACCAAATTGTAAATTCTCTACTTATGAGTTGCTTTTAGCTGGTTGTATTAGAAGATCACCACATTGAGTTTTTCTTGTTGAAAATACCTGGAAGTGCCGATGGACTAAAGTTTTATCGCATCTAATTTTTAAATAATGTCCGTCACCTTGGATTTTCCAACATTGTTATACCTAGATGAATCTAAAATACATCTGAAATAATTGTTCTATATTGATTGATTAAAAACCTGAATTTATTGAAAATTTTCACACATATCGCCATATTTTAAAACTTTTTTGCAAACTACTGATAATTTGATTATGTTAATGTAAATTCCTCAGCTTTCAGAACTCACATAAAAATGAACCATACCCTCATTTAAGAAAGTCGTTAAGGGCTGTACATTAATCTATACCCCATCAAAATATGACCAGGATATTTTTTGTGAATCGCGTTCAACTAAAACTCATAATAGTCAAATTTCTCAATTTTCCTACATCACATCAATATTAAACATATCATGTCTTATCCATGTCACCACGTACTGTACAATGATTGAAACTACATCAGATTTCGACCACTATTTGGTGTGAATCATGTTCAACGAAAAATAATCCAAAATTTCATTTTATCGACGCAATATCAGGACGAACATAAAATAAAATTGCTACATTCCATGCTTTGACCATGGGATCAAGAGATAAAAATTATTACAAACCCCATTATGTATAACCAGAAGTGTTAGCATTAATTGCGTTCTACAAAAACTATTCTTAATTTCATCCTCATATCAAAATGAAACCCTAATTTACCCGTCGGATCTACAGATTATTTGTAACTCCATCAATACCCTATCAGTATTTTTTTCGAAAATTGCGTTCAACGAAACAACATAAATTTCTCATTTTTTTTTCAACTCTATTTTACCCACGGAACTGCGTGCTGTACATTAATAGAAACCCCATAAAAATACGGCTAGTAGTTTTTGCGTGAATCACGTTCAACTTGAAACTGAAACTTTTTAAAGAAAATTCTCAGCATTAGGAGAATACACCATAATAAAATCCCGTTTTATTATGTAGACCATTGGCTGTAAATCAAATGAAATTCCGTCAAATTCTGAACCAGTTGTTTTTGCGTGAATCACGTTAACCCAAACGCTGACTTACAGACAGATACAAATATTAATAATGCAGATGATTCCTTCTCTGAAACTTATTAATAGTACCCCAACTTATTTTTTTTAATCTCAAATGTACAGAATTTTAATTGGTTATAGTGCACCGAGCGGGGTGGGTGAGTGGATAACGCTATGGCCTCGCATTCGAGAGAATGTGGGTTCGAATTTCCATCCGGGCATCAAGATTTGGGTTTTCCATGGTTCCCCCAAATCATTCCAGGTGAATACCGGGATGTTTCCTTCCAAAGGCATGGCCTTAATTCCTTCCCGTTCCTTGCTTCCGTCCTTTCCCGCCTCTAATGTCCTCGACGTCGGTTAGAAAAAAGTTACTTGGTTATAGTTTGGTATAGATGGTTCTGTTTTCAGTTGTGGGTGAGAAAAAGAATTAAATGGGAATTCAATCAATGTTAATTTCCTCTTTCATCACTGAACCACACAAATCGAACCATTGGCTTTGATTAAATATCCATTATTTAGCAGTTTTCCTGTGTCACAGAAAGTGTGTTTTGTGTTCGCATGTTGTTTTAATACTTTTATGGTGAGGGTCGCACTACAGACAATCATTTCAGATCACTACCAGAAATTATGCTTTTGAATGGAGTGGATAATTGCATTTTATTGCCAGGCATTTTATTCACTGGTTTCCATCGTATTTTCATGAGGATGGCCCAACCAACCTTAACCATGCATGGTATATTATATTGAAAACTTCCCGTACGGGTGTAACTTAACGAAACAGAAGAATTAACAATCTTACAATGGAGCGTGGCGGGTGAGCAGTTAACGCTCTGACCTCGCATTCGGGAAGACGCCGGTTCGAATCCTCGCCCGGGCATCCAGATTTGGATTTTCCATGGTTTCCCAAATCACTCCAGGCGAATACCGGGATGCTTCTATCAAGAGGCTATGGCCGAATTCCTTCCCGTTCCTTGTCCCCAGTCCTATCTCACCTCTAATGACCTCGACGTCGATGAGGCGTAAAACCATATGAAGATAATAAGGAAAAAAAAAACAATTTATCATTAGGGGGCGTCCATAAATTACGTGAGGTGAAATGGGGGGGAAGGGTCCGGTGAAATCTCACCAAATATCACGTGGGTTGGACAGTAGAAATAAAAAAAAAGGTCTAAAAATGACGCGAAAGTCGATTTTAGGGGGGGTTTCGTCGATTTGGGGGTGTAACCGGCTTTGGAATGGTGAGACCTAAAAAAACAAGGTCTACAAAAAGTTGGGAGGGCGACTTGTAAGGTGGGGGGGGGGGGCGGACCAGATCTCAAGAAGTCTCACAACAGGGGGGGGGGGGGAAATCCGGAAAAAACACTTCACGTAATTTATGGATGCCCCCTTATGTAACATAACGTCGGAATATAAATGCATACGCATAGGAGTGGTGGAAAATTTCTTTGTGAGGCTATGTACAGTTGCAGTAAATCTCATACGGAGAAAAAATGTTGCGATATTTTGTTGAAGCCCGCAGCTGTTAGCGTATGTGATTCTGATGACAAAGCTGACGCTGAGAATTATGTTACTGAGCTTGTGACACACTATTATTACAGTTACTGTATAACTGTTTTTGTTTAATCGACCATAATCCGATTTATGAATTGTGGCAGGAAGTGGTGCAGGTGGTTCAGATTCCAAGCGCGTACTTCCGTAACTTCGAGTCGGTGCTGAAATGGACGTGCATGGGCGCTTCCTTGGCTACGGCGGGTCCATGGGCCGACCCACCGCAGGCTGAACCCTGGGTCCGCCACGTCGCCACCACTGCCCTGCTGTTAGACTGGCTGCAGCTCATGTTCCTGCTCTCCAGGTCGCCCTCCTCAGGTTACTACGTGCTCATGTTCTACAAGGTCGGCAACAACGTCGTCAAGGTGCGTTCCCTGCTAATTACTCCTTACAGTCAACTTACCTGACTTCATCTAATTCAGTTACCTTTGCTCTGACGTTCATAGAAGTAGAGCGACGGAAGCCCTGCTCTCCTATTTGAAAATAACTTTTGTGATATAACAAAAATATTGTTTTAATAAAGAACATGATATTTTGCTCCTTGAGCTGTGACGAAAATTTATAATATTTATTCTTAGAGAAAAATAAAACAGTGTAGGTTGCTATGTAAATTTTTGCTAAAAGATTGAGGCTATCGGCGTAGAGGCATAGATCGGTTGCTTGGAATTATCATTGCCGAAATGAACTTTGCACCCTCGGAGATTACCCAGTTTCAATGTAGTTCCTAGAGGATTACAATAATATTAAATAAACTTAAAACTGTTTGAAACAAAAGGACTGAATTATTTAATAGTTAAAATCAGTTCACACATCATCAGTGCTAAGTCGAACCAAATCAAACGGTTACGCTACACGTTTCCAAAACATTTCAGTTTCTGGATTTTAGTTTTTGAACTGACCAGTATTATGTTACGATCCTGGTTTCGAATATTCTATTGCTAACCTCGATGAATTTATTTCTAATCGTCTAAAACTTAGTTAACAAGACATTGCTTTCCCTTCTTCTTATTAAATTGGTAGTTTTTCTTCAGATTATTTATTAACTGAAGCGAGATTTCTTTTAGGGAAGCAAGTAAGTGTGTTGATAATAATAATAAATTCAAGAGATTCTCTTGACGATAATAAGACATTTAGTTTTATAAATTACTCAGTCTACAAAAAAATCTTTTATGAATGTTTTTTTTTTAATTGCTTTACGTCTATCAACAGCTAGGTCTTTAGAGACGGGAAAGGATGGGGGCAAGGAATGGGAAGGAATTCGGCCATGGCCTTTTTAAAGAAGCATCCCGGCATTTGCCTGGAGTGATTTGGGAAACCATGGAAAACCCAAATCTGGATGCCCGGACGGGGATTCGAACCGCCGTCCTCCCGAATGCGAGGCCAGAACGCTATCCGTTACACCATTTATGAATGCTATTTATTATTCCCCGACGCGTTACGTCATTGTGGTGTATGCCATCATCAGTAACTGTAATGTATTTTTTTATATAGTAATACCCCACTTGGCTGTAAAGCTTTAATTAAATTAAATATTTTATTTTAAGGTACTACCAGAAATGAAATTTTTTTCACATATCATTTAATTTTATATCAATAATATGAAAATGAATCGTGAACTTAATTTAAAACATTTACACCATACAATCAAAATTGACTGGCTAGCTAAACTATTAAAAATATCACGAACTAAACATGAAGTAATTTTGCAAAAGACTGTTCTTAATCGCACGGCGTTTACGGGTTCTGTTATGTGGAACAGTTCATACGGCAATTTATTCCGCAGTTGTCACTTGTACCATTGAAAACTGACCTTTGCGGACCTTTCATCTTCCATGTTCAAAACCACGGTTGAAACTTTTGTCGATTGCATAGTTCTTTCACACTACTGGGTGTCCCGAGCTCTCTTCACTACACTGTCCTGCGTGCGAATAATCCCGTCAGCACGAGCCTGACCCGTCATTCCCTCCCTGTATGCATTCCACGGGGTGTCCGGGGACTGTTCTTGCAAGGCCAGACCGGCAAAAACACTAACTGGATCATTACAATATGTGTGGTATAACAATTACTGTATATAGTAAAAATCACACACACACACACACACACACACACACACACATATATATATATATTTCTCACAAATATAATGATAATCCCCACATGTATGTCTGGAACAGCTGTTTATATGTTTTTCTAGCTATTTTAATTAAAGTTATAGTTGAACATTCTTTTACTAATTGTTTTGCAAACCTTACTTCTTAGTATAAAAAGTCCTTCTGCTAATTTAGACATGTCACACATGTATAAATTAGCAGAGAAACGTTTATTTCACTAATGAGTACGACTAGCAAAACAACGAGTAAAAGAATGTTAAACTGGAACTTTAATTAAAACTGCAAGAAAATCATATGAATTGCTGTTCCAGACCGGCATGTGATGATTATCATTATTTCTGTGAGTTATATCACACATATAAAAACATACCTTACAGCCACCGATGATGCCTTACACCACAAGGGCGAAACACGTCTGGGGAATAATAAATAGCATTCACTAAAGCAGTTGTTTGTAGACGGAATTAGTTATAAAATTAATTGTTCAACAACTGTGAAAAAAAAAAATTGCCGTGGAAAGTCATTATAGCAGTAATCCTAGTCCAGTCAATAGGTGCTGAAAAGGGCCCTTAGCTGGAAAGTTTTGGGGTAGTTTTGATTTCTTCCATTCTATATGTTTTTTGGGCTGCTGAATCCGAATCTGAGGTTTGATAACAAAATTTCTTGACGGAACATTGAAAAAAATTGCAAAAAAGTTCCAAAAATCCCATTTTTTGGCGGTTTTTTATTTATAATTCTAAACCTTTCAACTTTTCGTAAGTAACCTCCTGAATCAAAATGAAATTACATCAAATTTCCTACAAATTTCACCTGTAAAGTTTTTTTCTCGGAAGAATCGTTCGGGCTCAAGCGCAAGTTGAAAATTGGCGCATTTTGCTTATCTCCAAAATATCGCACTTATTCCACTCTAGAACTCAAATTTATTATCAAAAGCTGTCAATATTAATGATTTCCAGCTAGTTTTATATTGAATACAATTTAGTCTAGTTTTAATTTTATTATAAGCATCTTTTATTAAATAATAAAAAAAAAAAAAAATCAAAGAAGGTCGATGTTTACAGGTTCAGTTCCGAGGTCTAATTGTGGGACTGTAACCACCTATTCTACTATTGCATCTAACGTGTTTATTCAATATTTCGATCTTCTTACCTAACATACGACCGAGCGTGGTGGGTGAACGGTTAACGTTCTGGCCTCGCATTCGGGAGGACGCGGGTTCGAATCCCCGTCCGGGCATCCGGATTTGGGTTTTCCATGGTTTCCCCTAATCACTCCAGGCGAATGGAGGGATGCTTCCTTCAAAAAGGCCATGGCCGAATTCCTTCCCGTTCCTTGTCCCCGGTCCCATCCCGCCTCTAATGTGTTTAGCCGTCGACGAGGTGTAAAGCCACAAGTAAAAAAAAAAAAAAAACTAACATAGGGCACCTTTATACTTTCTATAAGTTATCGCTGAATAATTCATTCATTATTATTTCATCCTGTAAATGAGGCAGCACTGATGAGCGGGCACGTGCGCAGACGGCTGAGAAGGGCTTACGAGGGGTCATTCTCACTCATCTGCCTCTCTCCATCAGTGGAGTATCTAGGAATTTTCCGAACCTGGGAAAAAACTATAAGATTGCTGCCACCGCCCCGAGATTTGCATGAAAGGAATACAACGGTTTGTTGGTGGTGATTTTTGCGCTGTAAAGTTCAAACGAATTGAAAGAGTGCAGCCTCTTACGATCATGAATAACTCTATTCAGGTAGAAGACAGGGCTTCAGTTCTCAATCCAATCAGACTTTTTCAACGAATGTCCATCGTGAAACGTTCAGATGAAGGGCTGAGAAAGCTTCTGGGTTATGAACTTAGCCCCTACCCTCTCTCTCTTTTTATGAGCATGGAATAAGGGAAGGAACAAAATGAAGCTCATATAGGGCTTTTGTGCAAACTGAACAGTCAGACTTGAGTAATATAAAACATGTTATTGACGGAGGGTTTTTGATACATTGGGTCAAATGGCAACAAGGCCAAACATATGCAAAATTTTGCAGCAGTTATGTCTCATATATTAAGTCACACTATAAACCAAATGCCATTGTCATTTTCGATGAGTACGCTGACGAAGCTCGTGAAAGTACCAAGCACATAGAACGATTGAGAAGAGCGCAAATAAAACAAAGTGCTGCGATATGATTTAGTGAATCGATGGCCTCCACTGTATAACAGCAAAGTTTCCTTTCAAACTTTAAAAACAATAGCCGATTGATAAATATGATAAAGAAAATTTGAGGAGTCAAAAATTGTTTCACAACAAGCAGTGGAGGATGCTAATTATCACAACGGCTCTAAATTTGGCCACTTCGAATGAATCTGTGACAGTGGTTGGGGAAGATATCGATCTTTTTGTGATTTTGATTGGCCTGTGTAGCCATAACATAAAGAATATCTGATTTATGAAATCAGGAAAAGGAAAGGAATCTCAGGCCATTTACAATCCTCATCTTATCTGACCATATATTGTTCCTGCATGCGATGAGTGATTGTGACACCACTTCTTCTTTGTTCAATCAGGGTAAATTAAAATTTCTAAAAGTCCTGCAGAAGAACAATGACTTTCTACGAGTTATTAATGATTTCAAAGACCCTCATGAACATCAGGACGACATTGCCGAAGCAGGAAGCATGTTTCTCATGGTTCTGTATGGGAAAGGATCAGAAGCTAGCCTGACCGATTTAAGATTCAGGTAATACATATCATCATCGTACAAGAGCAAACTCAACTTTACCTCTTTACCCCCTCTGAAGGTGCTGCACGACAACATACACTGAGTGTTTACTTTCAGGCGCAGCAGAGGTTATCCAGTCGAACCACTCTCGATGAGCAACATAGACACCCGAACGAAGGAGGTTGGAAAAAAACATACCACTTAAGACCCTGCACCAGACTCAATACTCCGTTACATTTCTTGCAAATATAAAAAAAGGCTGCCTATGAAATTGTGGATGCAGGAATGCAGACTTGCATTGTTCCCCGATCTGCACAACATGCGAAGGTCTTTGTGAAAACGTCGAGCCTCCGGATGTCAGCATTGACATGGACGAAGAAGAGACCGAAGGAAGAAACCGAGAACAGACTGAAGAAGGACACTTACACGATGCGGAAGATATGTCTAATCACACAGTCTAATTCGTAATCTTTCATCTCTCCTTGAGGTATGGTGACAAGTTAATGTTTTCTCACCACCTCTTTCATTTTCTAGATGATCAAAGCAAGGCACGACGTTGTCAAAACAAATACCAGAACCTATGCCTATACCATCCGCCTTCAAAGAATCTCAACCACTACCTTCTAAACGCCAAAGATTTATGTAATGTTCCTCATAGAATGTAACATAATTAATTATTAAAACATATGACAATTTTTAAAGAACTTTGTTGGAATTTAAAAAAGAAAAAATATTACGTATTTGAATTTGAACAATTTCGGATGCCTTTAAAATTTTTTAACATTATGTAATTTTTGAAAAATGACCTGTACCTTTACATAATATACGATCTAAGTAAGATATGTACAGAAAACTGTGAGAAATTCTCTAATATTGAAAGCCTTTTTAATAATAAATTTGAGTTTTGGAGTGAATTAAGTGAATTTTTGCGGAGATAAGCAAAATACGCCAATTTTCAACTAGCGCTTGAGCCCGAACGCTTCATTCAAGAAAAAAAACTTTAACGGTGAAATTGCCAGGAAATTTTATTTACTTTCATTTTGAATATAAAGGTTATTTACGAAATGTTGATAGATTTAGAATTATAAGCAAAAAAACACCAAAAAATGAAATTTTTTGGCCCATTTTTTGCAATTTTTCCAATGTTCCGTCACAAAATTTTGTTAGCAAACCTCAGATTCGGATTCAGCAGCCCAAAAAACATATAGAATGGAAGAAATCAAAACTACCCCAAAACGTTCGTGGTGAAAACACTATTTGACTGGACTATCTTTCATTTTATTTATTTGAGGTATGAATCATTGATAGCATCTGGATTCCTCTCTATCAATAACATGACACGTAGTGTGTGATTATCATGCGTTGTTACATTTTTCAGTAAATAGCAGCAACACCTCCAGTAAAGATGTATACTCAAGATTTTACAGCAGTTATTCCAAATCATTTTTCGTCTCAATAAATTTACGCAAACATAAAAGTCAGATACAATAATTAATGAAATACAACATGTTTAGAATTTTCTGTTAGGATTTGAATTTACAGTGATGTTGAACGTCTAAAAAAGGAGATGCTAATTTTTATAATTTAATCTATTAAATTAAATGGCTACGACTGTAATATCCTTGATGTTGTACGTTACTTGTGTGGCACATATGAAGCATAGCGAACAGTATGTATATGCATTAAAGATCAATAATGCCTCCTTTATCATGCGTAAATTTACATTTCTGCTGGAATATTTTTTATAGTTACGAAACACACATCCCTAGGAATAATACTCGAGGAAAACCCGAAAAAAATGTCCACAAACAACTGGAGAAATACCTTAAATAAAGTAAGCGCAATTCTGAGAGCGCACAGTTTCAGAAGCCTCAACAAGGTCCAAAATCAAGAATGATAACCACCTGCATCCTAGGCAAAATAAGCTACCTAGCCCAGGTATTACCAGCGCCTGACCCTATTGCGGAAAATCTGCAAAAAGCCTTCTGTTGTGTTCGTATGTCAAAACGACATATTCGGTAAATTTGAAACGCTAACACGACCAAAAATAAAGGGGCCTGACGTCATCAATGTAAAGGCCAGGTGCAAAGCGTTACTGATACACGCAATGACAAGCTGAAAGACAACAACGACTCCAGTTTCATAACTTCAGTCATGAGGCATACAAACCAACATGCACGAAAGCCCCAGTCTACATAGGAAACATAGCCAATTGCTTTATACGCTGTGTGTTTCCTTTCAAGTTACCTTTCACTGAAGTAAGATATAATATTAGTTCTAGATAAATTATGCTAAGTGTCCATTCAGATGTCTGATAAAATGCTAACAGAAGAGAGTATAGATGTTTACAGAGCTTGTTATCCAACTGCTAGCATCAAATAAGTAATTAGCCTAAATTCTCGGCATTAAGATTGTAGACAGAAATCTGTACGATTTCTGGCAATGGTCGAGACGGATCCAAAATCCATCTGTCTTAGTTATAAGTCTCCGCTCGGCTATCTCACACGCGACACAATTACGACAGCTATATAAATGACAACCGAAACAATTATAATGGAAGGAGATGCAGAATAGAAGATCTTCCCCACACTCCAGGGATGATAGAAATCCCGGAAGAAGAATGCCAAGGAGCAATATGTGACGGTCAGTCGACCGGTACAGATGTTTTGGCACCTGAGAAAGACGACGGAGTTAATCGTTGAAATAGCGTGTTTTCACATTACAATCCGACGGTACATCCGTGAAGTATTCATTGCAACATCCAATAAGATTACAAAGAAACAGTATTTTTTAAGGTGTTTATTGCCTATTGTTTATAATTTTAAATACAGAACTGTCTGCAGTTTGTGTTGTATGATGTTGCAGGTTCTTGCAACGTTCATTTTCGTGATGATCGGATTTGCCCTGGCATTTATGGTACAATTCCAAGCGGCGTCACCTTTTGAGACGCCATGGAATTCATTGCTGAAGATTCTGGTGCTGATGACTGGAGAGTTCGACTATGGAGACTTGTTCTCAGAGGGCGGACCTGCGTCGCAGTGGGCAGGCCGCTTGCTTTTCGCCGTCTTCCTCATCTTCATCTGTATAGTGCTAATGAACCTGCTGGTGGGTCTTGCTGTTAGTGACTTGACAGAGCTTGAGGCTGAGGGGCAACTTCGGAGACTACGCAGCCAGACGGAGTATCTCAACCTCCTCGAGCTGGTACTCTACAATGACAGAGCTCTCAGCTGCTTGCCCAAAATTTTCCAAAAAATGATGAGGAATTCTCGACTAGCTGACGCGAAGGTACCTTTATACATGGGAAGGCCTTTCACTAGGTTTATAAAGATAATGCCTTCTGCTGTTCGCGAAGCTCTTTTGGTTCTGGCGATGGAAAATCGATAGAGAAAATGTTAGAAAGGCCACGGTGAACTCAATATATGAACGAATGAATGAGATACATTCTGAGAACAAGAACAAACATGAAAAAATACTTGAAAAACAAGAACAAATGGATGAAACCTTGCAGCAGATAGTCAAGAATGTTAAAATGCAATCAAAAGAGTTTGAAAACATTAAAAGGAGGAGAGAGTTGAATCCTGAGCATCCTGTTTACACAGAAATCAAAAAGCTCCAAAATGATGTGAACGTCCTAAAGGATAATTTCACGTTATTATTTAAGCGTATAGATAATCTTCAAAATATTTAATATCAGTTTGTAATAAAAAACTGAAATAAATATTTGCCGTTTATTTATTAAGATAAAATGGTAATTCACATACACTTAGGCCTTTCCGAGGTCTACGGTGAGGACTTCAGGCTGCTGTTTGTTCTTTCATGCATTTGATTTTTAACACCTCAACAACAGTTTCTTTTGACTTTCCTGTTGCTTTTTGTGAATTTAATCTTCAACTACTCCATTAAACCCTAAAAATTATTATGAATGACGGCTAGCTTCGTTCAAATACGGACGGTTTGGTTCTTGGTGGTTTCTAATACCACTATAGCCAAAAGATGGGTATATCCTTATTATAAAGGTAAGTTGGTATTCTCTTCTTTAAATAAGTCCTTATTGTGTCTCTTCGGATTCTTGAGGCGGGAATAGTTGATACCACGTCACGTACTTCCAAGTGTTATGTCAGGAAGAAAATGGGCATTGTATCTCCACGAAGAACTAAAAATATTCTCCGCGTATTAACTTATTTTTAGTTTTTCAAGATAAAATATTTCACTGGAAGAAGTTAAATTTCATAGCATCGAGAAATGAAAATCACATATGCCATACCACACAGCACCTTATCTTGGCCAAAACATTACAGTTCAAATGATGCGTGCCAAGATAAATCTTCTTTACCCAATATTTATGTTGGTGCTATTGGGAAGTTACATAAATATTTTCGATGTTCCTACGTTGGAAATTCAAAGTCATCTAGGAAACTCCTTCCGTACAGAACTATAAAAAATTAGTTACATAACACTTTCTAACTCTAAGAAAACTGGAGACCGGAAACTCTAGTAGGTATGAAACAAACAGTGAGTTTCAATAAAGTCAATGGAATAGTTCGGATGATGAACATTTTTTTAAAAGCTGTGTGCTTTATCAAAATTGTTAGTGTATTTTTATAATTCCAATGTCGTCTGCAGGTTACAGACATTACAAACATATAGCACCTCCTTGGGATGTCCAGGATTAATTAATTCCCAAACCTTCTCCTACGCCTAAATATTGAGACAATAATTCTGCGGTATTTCCAGACCATATAGCAGTGTAGGTTGTGTTTGAAAACGAAGTCAAGGATTGAATTGGTGGTTGTGATTGGTTATATGTGGTACCCCAGAGAAGAGGCGTTCAAATGTTGTGAATCCTGGTGTTAAAAACAAACGATAAAAATATAAGAATGCACTGAAAATTATTTGTTGAAGTAAAACAGACAAGTCGAATTTCTAAGAACAAGTCGTTTCAAATAAATCTCGCAAGTAGTTGGAGCATGGACACGTGCAGAACTGAACATCTACAAGCCATTTCAATGATTGATGGTGGTGTGCTAATGCGAAGAACTGTGAAAAATGAATAATAACAACAGCGAATTGAAATAAACCTCTTTATACGACAACTGGATGATTATAAGAGGGAGGAAATTCAAGAATCTTGTTAAACCTGTTTAAACAAAAATGGAACTCATCAGTAAATACTGGCAACTGGAAAATTATTAGAGTGAAGGAATTCAACGAGCTGGTCATCCTTCTTTACACATAAGTAGAACTCACTACAATTTTAAATAAATCTGTGATCACTTCTAAAGATTTTTTTTCTTCTTCTGGTTTTACACCTCGTCGAAGAAGAGGTCATTAGAAGTCAGAAAGGACTGGGGCAAAGAATGGGAAGGAAATTGGCCATGGGTTTCTGAGGGAATCATTCCTGCATTCGCCTGGAGTGATTTGGGAAAACCACGGAAAACCCAAATCTGGATAGCCGGACGGGTATTCGATCCCACCACCTCCCAAATGTGAGGCCACAACGCTACCGTTCATGCCCCACGCTCGGTCCTTCTAAACATATAATTCTAGTGAATGCGGAAAGGTATATCTTAATAAAGTAAATAATCTTAATGGGTGAGGTGAACACAGTCTTTCGTAGTACAACTCTTATTGTAATGATGTTTGCTAGATTCAGAAATCTAATAATGTGAAGCAGGTGTACAGTATTTGGCTCATCTCTTGGATTTTTACCTGGTCTGCTAGATAGATTATGGAAAAGCACTTTTATTTAGAGCTTCAACGCCTCGCAGTGATAATGACAGCTAATATGTTAATCAGTACAATTTTCCTGCCCGACATAGGAACTTCTTAGGAAGCAGCTGTAGTCATTTTTACAAGCGGAAGTTTAAAGCCCGTGCATCTACGTTCCCTCATGTGTGTATCGGTAAGAATATGACAATACTGAAATTCTCAATGTTGTATTAACTAAACGTACAATATATCACGTAATGTGGAACCTTCTCCTGAAATTTCTCTAAGTTAACTATATTCCCTCCAGGTGCAGTTGCATTTTTCTTACTAGATAGCGTCACATGCTGTTCGATATATAAGAAATGAAACAACAAAACTCAGCGCTATATGAAAAAAAAAAAAACAGAAATCCTCTAAATATGTGGATAGCTGTAGTGGCCAAACGAGCAGATAGAGGAACATCACAGCCCCGACACACGTACTTACCGTTAGTGCCGTATGTGGGACAGCCAGCAAAATACGGATATCTTTTTGTACCACAGAGAACCAGTTTATATTTGGAATCAGCAGTTTCCGCTGACTAGAACGGTACAGCACATAAAAACAAGAGTACTACTTTTGTTTTGTGTCTTACTTCTGTGTTTCGAGGAAAATGACGATTATTTTCACTAAGTAAAAACGTAGCGTGTTTGGATATAATTAGCACTGAGATATAAGAATTAGCAGCTGAATCAAATGCAATCCTACATTCAAGTTATCGATTTACGTGTAATAGAGAAGCGTTCACAAATTAAGAACCGATTAGTTGTAAGAAAATTACAACAATATCTTAAAATATCTTTATTTGTGAATATTAATACATACCCTACACTACATTTATACGTAGTCGTCATTTTTATTAAGATATTTGTCGTAGCGTCACACTTGTCCTGTATTCCTTCGTCCAAGAAGTTGGCCTTCAACCTGTTCAGCTTTCCCTGCAGAACGGCAACCAAAATGGCGACACTGTAAAGACCGCAGCCTGCTTCCAGGTGTGACATGAGCAATCCACGTTTCATCACCAGTGGCAATGTAATTGAGAGCATTTACTCACATTT
This sequence comes from Vandiemenella viatica, assembly GCA_031002005.1. NCBI lineage: Eukaryota > Metazoa > Arthropoda > Insecta > Orthoptera > Morabidae > Vandiemenella > Vandiemenella viatica. Next base: position 28,253,860 of record CM061921.1, read on the forward strand.
CCGTCATTCGTGACATTTCCATCACGAAACTTCATTTTGTCTGTAAATTTTTTTTAAAACTTTTATCACAGACCTCATTTCGCAACTTATAGGATTTTCGATTTTAACGTCCATTTTAAAACTGACACAGAAAACCGAGACACTTTTGTACAGCGATATAACTCACACAATTGTTGTGAAAAACGTTTAGCACTCAACTGAAGGTGGTGTCATTACAATGATGTGACCTGTGCGTGCCCTATGCGCAATCGGCTCTAACCTAGTCGACGCGCTTTGCATTTTATGTTTACAAATTAGAAAAAGAGAACAAACATAGATAGATATATTGCAGATATTTATTACATGATTTATATATAACACAGAAGAATACATCATCGAGATTGAGTAAAACCAAACAAGAAACAACAAACATAAGAAAATTAGAATAAATTAAATAAGAACGCTCTTTTTAGAATTATAAATACAACAAAAACAAAACACGGAAGACCAAAAAGGAAATCAAAGAACTAAGCCAAAAAGACATGAAGCTAAAAATACAAAAACAAGAAGTAGAAGAATGAAAAATTTAAAAATACTAAAACGTTGCTGCATCCCATTAACATAAAAATCATAAAGTGGAGGATTTACATTAAAAGACAGTGGATGCAATTCAATGGAAAGTTTCTAAACAAAGCAATAGAATATATAAACAACTATATTAAAGTTATATAGACTTGCCTGAAACCTTTAGAGAAGGCTGCAAAATATTTTACAAATACGAAAAAAATAAGAGTAGTTCACTGTTAAAAAATCGTTACCCAACCTTAATGCAACCGCAGATAAAGAACAAACACGTATAAACTCGAAACTAGTAAAACAGTTTCAGTTACGCAGTCCATTGTGTGATCAATTAAAGCACGGACCTGGCGTTCGGAAAGACACTGTTTGTTCCCCATCTGGCATATCACATTTAGTTTTCATAAGGTTTCCTAAAATCACTTCAGGCAAATGCCGTGAAGTTTCGTTTAAACGCCAAGGACGGATTCCTGGTCGTTCCTTGCTCCTAGCCTTTCCTATCTCGAGTCTGACGAGCTATAATACCCTAAATAGAAAAACAGTTTCGTTCTTTTTTATTTCAGTAAACGAATAAAAAATAAAACACATGAAAATTACGGCACCACAACAGTGATGAATAGTGCGAACAAAATAGTTAAAAATATGATGTACAATAATTGAAGATAAGCAATAAAGATTTACAGACAACAGTTCAACCATGGACGCACATTTCATAGAAAATTACTAGACGAAGGAACAGAATTTGTAAGCAAGCATATCGCAAGTTTATAGATTTGCCTGAAACATTTGAGAGAATAAGGTTTCAGAATGTTTTACAAATACGAAAAGCGGAAAGAGTACACTGTGAAATATTATTATTCAGCCTTAATGCAACAGCAATGAGACACGCTCTTGTCTTCATCGATGAAAGGACAAAATTTAATAGGAAATTTTAATACACATTTTAACAATTAAAACCATGAAAAATTAAGTATTAAGTCAGCAAATACCTATAGCATCGGAGTAAGAAATAAAGACTTACCAAGTCCTGCTATATTCAATATAACTAAAAACATTTCGAACCTGAAAAACAAAGAGAGTGAGTATCCTGTCCTTCCGAACTGATTATAGTGCGACGGTGGATATTAAGATCTGTAACTAGTAACGGTTTCGCTGTATAGAACACTAGTCTACTAATTTGTTCGTTTCTTCTCTTCGATCCATGTTCGATAATAATTCCGGTCACTACCAACTTAACCGTTGTACACTCCTGGAAATTGAAATAAGAACACATTGACGCCGGTGTGTAAGACCCACCATACTTACTCCGGACACTACGACAGGGCTGTACAAGCAATGATCAAACGCACGGCACAGCGACACACCAGGAACAGCAGTGTTGGCCGTCGAAGGGCGCTAGCTGCGCAGCGGTTGGGCACCGCCGCAGTCAGTGTCAGCCAGTTTGCCGTGGCATACGGAGCTCCATCTCAGTCTTTAACACTGGTAGCATGCCGCGACAGCGTGTACGTGAACCGTAGTGCAGTTGACGGACTTTGAGCGAGGGCGTATAGTGGGCATGCGGGAGGCCGGGTGGACGTACCGCCGAATTGCTCAACATGTGGGGCGCGAGGTCTCCACAGTACATCGATGTTGTCGCCAGTGGTCGGCGGAAGGTGCACGTGCCCGTCGACCTGGGTCCGGACAGCAGCGACGCACGGACGCACGCCAAGACCGTCGCATCCTATGCAGTGCCGTAGGGGACCGCACCGCCACTTCTCGGCAAATTAGGGACACTGTTGC
>CM061921.1:28257193-28643905 GCA_031002005.1 Vandiemenella viatica
TATTGCAAGGAAGAAATTCGCTCATTTCCTTTTCATTAAACCATACCGACATTCACCTGGAGTGTTTTGGTGAAACCATGGATAAACGAAATCTCGATGACCGAACAGGGATTGGAATCTGCGTCCTCCCGAATGTAAGGCCAGAACGTTACTACTCATCTATCACCCTCCGACATTGCAAAATACCGTCCAATAATTGTGGAGGATAATTTCTGGTGGTATAAATATACCGAGCGTGGTGGTGTAACGGATAGCGTTCTGGCCTCGCATTCGGGAGGGCGGCGGTTCGAATCCCCGTCCGGGCATCCAGATTTGGGTTTTCCATGGTTTCCCCAAATCACTCCAGGCGAATGCCGGGATGCTTCCTTCAAAAGGCCATGGCCGAATTCCTTCCCATTCCTTGCCCCCATCCTTTCCCGTCTCTAAAGACCACGTCGTTAAAAAGGGACGTTAAACTGTTACAAAAAAAAAAAAAGGTATAAAATATGCTTGGCTAAAAAAGGTTTTAAAATAGACTACAAGCCACGTTTTAAAATTTTTAACGGAACACTGCAACTGTAGGTAGGAATGTAAACAGTTTTAACTGCTTAAGTCTCTGAGATCAACCGTCGTAGTTGCACCGCGGAAAAATCCACATAACAGAAATGAGATTACAGCTACTGAGAAATCATTCAGAATTATTGAGTATATAATATAACTATGCAAACATCGGAAAATGATTATTAATCATATTACGTAGTCATCATCATGTTGCTGCAGTAACTACAAAATTCAATCGTTTGTCGTCGGTTATCAAATTTTTCACTACTCTGTAGCTTCTAGTTTTATTCCAAACTAGCGCAGAGACATAATGATGTTACTTTCAGCAATAGTATCGTAACAAATACACAGTTACAAGAGATTAAACACTGTGAGTTGTTAAAGCAGCTAGAATGTCGTCGCAGAAGACGAATTTCGGACGAGGAAACACTGAGCGGTTTAATGCTCTATGTAAACAACAAAATATCTGCTTTCGATCACAATTTCAATTTCACACACCACTTGTGGAGAGTAAGAAGGATACATTATAAAATTGTTTTACATTTTATTCCTTCATCTGACACGTAATCTTTACTGGATTGCACAATATTTCTTTTTCTATCCAAAACTTCAAATAAAGCAAGAATCATTGTTTTAGCAAGTTCTTTTAGCATTGTTTATTTATTTATTTACCTTTGGACGAAATCTTATTGTAATTTGGTAACTGACAAAAATTTGCTCCGGATGAATTGAACGTAAGATTCGTATACAAGCGCTCTTCTTTTTTCCAAATGTTTGTTGGTTAATATGACTACGGTGTATTAAATTTCGATCTTCTGAGATAGTGAAAACCAAATCTTTTGTGGTTAGATTAGGTAAATGAATACCAATCAATAATTTAGTTCCAGTGTGAAGCGTACTTTTTTCAGTATTTCAAATAAATATTAAACAGATGATCACTGACATTACAAACATTTACAAGCTGATTTTTATGAAGTGTTTAAAAGTTTTACAAATTCCAGAGTTATGAAATTAATTCGGCTTTTAATTCCAGCTTTAACGATACATTCACCATATCACAGGATTCAGTATATCAAAATCTATAGATACAAAGATGTATTAATTGTATTACATTCAACAACTGCTAAGCAGACGTGTTTGAAATTGTATCAAAACATTTACTAGCATTCCTCAATTAAAAGACTGAGTTATACCTTCCATGGAATCATTCTGTGTTTTTATGGTTCTATTATCATAAAAAAAATTCAGAGATCCACTTGCAAACCAAATACAGGAATGAAAATCCGAATGTAGTAGGTGATTCATAACTTTTTGCATCGAAATTAGATAGTAACAATTTTGAATTCACGGTACAGCTATCGAGACTTCGGTTTTCGTAGAGTTCCCAGAATGACTTTAGTGAACGTGGAATCTATCCTACTTAATTAGTGAGGCCTAAATTTTTTCTTACACAGCTAATATTTCCCGTGTCATTACAAAAGATATATTAAAGACTCAACTGAAAAGATAATGACAAAAAGGAATTTGGATTATTTGATCTATTCAGGCAACAAATCTTTTATTTTTACATCCCAATCAGTGAATCATGTGCTATTAGTCTCCTGACATACAGGAAACACGAGGGGAACGTAACACTTCATTAAACCACTCGTGCCCGAAGCCCGACTCGAACCGCGTACCTTTCTTCCGCGAGACAGGGCGCTTCCTAGCCACTAATCTTCCTGCTCGGCATCGGCCAATCTGAGCGACCCACAGCGTTAGAGATTTACCAGCTCATAACTACTCGTTCGGCAACATTTTTCCGCGTTGCAGAACTGTCCTGTTACTTCCTTGAAGCATTAAATTCAATAAACAACACGTTAAAAAAAATATGTTTGCTGTACATCATTAAACTAGGCGTTAGAATCAACTTGTTATATTTCACCCATTCACTATTGATGTTTAGTTGTTTTAATTTTTTTATCTTTTGCTCCGGATTATAGTTTTATTTTTTTACTTCAGTGAGAATTTTTTACCGTCTACCTGCGGGAGGAGTAGGAGTAATATTAGCATTAGATCGGACTAAGAGGTTGGCCTACAAGAATAAGTTGATGCCACAAATAGAGTATTAATACATGATATACATCATTAACTTCCACTCGTGACCATCAATAGTCGCACAATATTGTTAATTACGCAAGCTTTCAGTCCATCATTTTTTGTTATACCTTCCATCTTTACATCGGCAGTCGAATACAGAAGTGTAATGTGTAAAATTTTGCCATATTCACTAATGAAGTTGATTTTCAATCAAATCCTGAAAAAGCTGGTAATCTAACTTTATTTATAACTTTTTTTTAAAAAAAGGTAGGAATGTTCAATGATTTAAGGATCTTTTCTTGGTTGTAGTGAGAGAAAATCAGTTTTCTTTCGCTAAAATACATCTACAAACATTTTTTTTTTTTTTGAAGAACGCATTTCTCACTGATTCCATCTCATGCTACCGGCAATATTTATTTAATAATTCTTTAAGTTCATGATTTTTTTTTCACGTTCTGTAGGTTCAAAAACAGACTTATGAGTAGAACCGGATAACAGAACGTTAGGGCAAGTAGATTCGTTAAATTAATACTAAAGTAATTAATTTTGTAAATATATTATGTGCCATGTAGCAAACAGCTGCATCCAATGGCTCTGTAACGTTTCCACAAATTCAAATCCAGGGCAAAAATCATTTTTTGTATTAAATTTCTTGTTATTTTATGTTTTTGAAGACGAATGTAATACATAAATTGTTTCGTGTCCTACCTTTTGTTCAAAACTAACATTTTGTTTGAAAGCGGTGACTTTTTTACTAGTTATTGACACTAAATAACTCTCAAATGAATTAAAAAAGTACAAATCAACTAATTTAATGTCTGTGTAATACATTTGTTGCCTTACTGTAATCACTAATCAAGTTTATGAAACGAATAAACTGAAATGTATTCCGTTTTTTGTGGGTCGAGTACGTGACAATTTTTCACAGTAACATGAGTGTACCACCTACCGGGTATAGGACTGTCTTTGCAGTTGTGTATAATGGGTTGAATAATTCCCAGGAGGAAATTTAGCGTTGTGCGATTCAGGTCGTTCGGATTAATATGAGCATGGTAGTACGTGCAAAAATATGGCTACTAAGCTTCTTTTTATTTTATAAATGGTATTTAGCCATGGTTTTGGATTTATAATCTCTCAACAATTATAAGTATATCTCGTAATAATGTAACTCACAATGGGGACATGAGGAACACAACGCTGAATGAAAACTACAAACGCCCTCGGTCGGCATGACTTGAACTATGTGTAGTCTCACAACTTTCTAAATTCCGCTGTACGGCTGTTATTTGGTATTGTAGCTCCAAGGGTGAAGAAATATCAGTTAAGTAGAACTGTAGTTACGGGTTAGCTTATTTGAAATGAATGGTTTATTGAATATTAAATACAGAAATTAGATATAATTACTTAAATGTGAAAATTTAGTTCCTTAACTAGTTGAAAACCATGTGGTTCTGTATACCCCATAAACATCACTAGTCATTAAAATTCATAAATTCTCCAGAAGTTTTTATATTTGATTGACACTAATTTATGACGGGATTATTTCTGTTATTGCTATTAGTGACTAAGGAATTCAGTTATTTTTAAGACATTCAACAAAATATGAGCCGAAGTACACACAAGTGCTCTCTAATTTCTTAGTTACGAATCGCTTCAACACTCCTTACTAAAACAATGACTCATTTCGTTTAACCATAAGAATACACGGAAACAGATTGAAAATTAAACACACCTCGGTGGATGTATTTAAGTGAAAAATATTGTAGCCAGTCACCAATTTCATACAATATTTTATCAGAGTTAGACACGGCAATCGAGTAGTAATCAATCAAAGCGTAATTTTTGTATCGCAGAACGATAGGATTTGTTTCAATGTACAATCAGAATTTGATTGTGAGTTGCAATACTTCATTTACACTACTGTATACATAGCAAGTATGTCAGGCGTTATCTTAAAGAATGAGAATTTGTTTTATGCCGTATAAAAATATATCTCACGTTAACGATCACTTTGGAAAATACTTTCATAACGGTATCCTGGGGAATGGATACTCGTAGTTGTTTCAACTTTGCCTTCTGTTCGTGTAGCTGTTATGTTCTAAATTGGCCTTAAAATCAGTGGAAATAAATATTCTATGTCAACTCGTCGAATTGTTTCATAGCCATTTGTACAAGAAATTGGCATGTTATTACGTTCACAACATCGTATTTTCTATCTTCTCTCTGCTGTGATTATTCGTGTCAAAAAAATAATAAAACTTTGGTAGCAGCATTCTTTATTTATACTTCTTTATATAAGATTGCTTCAATACGGTTTTTTTTTCGGAGAATCTATTGTTATCTTTTTTCCTATACTTAATAGTTGCAGACAATGACTACTTGGATCAATACTAATCTTTTGGTCTTCATCCATAAATCTCATTTTCAACAGTTTTAATGAAGTTCTGTTTTGTTCTTTCATTTAAAAATTTCCATTCGTAAAATACGGCCAAAAGTTCTCTACTCAGCAATTTATTCAGTGATTCTCCATTTGCAACTGAATCTAGGAACACAGCACTTGCCATTATTTTGTGGTACTTTGTTCTTTTTTTAAAAAATTAAATTCTATTTTCTCTTGCGTGAGATAAATTTTTTTCTTCTAGACTCCAAAGAAATTCCTAAGAAACTACCTTCAAGTTGTTAAACTCTAATATAAAACTTTATTCCATTAACTTTGTTTTTCTTTCATCAGTTTTACTCTATTAATCAATTATTAAAACAAAATCTATGACATTCAGAAAGCAGAGTTAAAGTCTGCCTTTTAACTATTTAGTACACACTTTCCCCGTTTGTTTACCTCTGTGCTGCCCAAATTGATTCATATCTCTTAATTAACATTCATTCTTTTAATTTCGGCAACTGAAAACAGAAATTTTCAGGTGGCAAGTACTCAATATTCTAGAGGCATTTTATATTGCAATGTTACTTGAAGAATTATTAACTTTTAAAGCAGGACGCAAGCTCTTAAACTCGCTAATGTACGAGTATCAAGATTAAGTAATGAAACAATACATTGTGATAATAAATAAATAACTAAATAAGCACATACGTTTAAGTGATTACAAAAACTTTCTCTTCAGCAGCATTAAAGGATCTGACAATGTAACCCCCAAAATTGATTATCTTGTTTGAATATAATTTACTATCTGACTGTCTGTTTACATAATTTTACTTTGAGGATTAAGGAAAACGGATTCACACCGATCAGATGTTTACCAAGCTTGACAATATGCTATACATGTCTTCCTACAATAGTTAAAAGATTTTGAGGATCATAATAGAAATATAGTATTTTTGGTATTTTCAATGGTCCACTAATTTAAAGTGAAGAACATATCTTAGTATCGAATTACTAAGTTAACAGACGCCAAGATGCGCATATTTTGAGTCCTTGTAAACAATTTAGTCATATGGATGTACTACGTGTCTAAGATTTACATGATTCAGAATTACAGTACTTAGTTTCTGTTAAAATTGCTCCAAGTGGGGGTATTTGCTGGTTATCTCAGTACATGAAATATGAATTTTTCACAATTATTTAATTAAGTAGAATTAGAAATTTTGGGGTCAAAGATTATTTGATAAAATTCGTTACTCCACACTAAGAACAGTGACGTCTGCCCCAGTTCAAAGAACCATTATTAATATGCCTCAGTTTATTGATAATAGAAGCTGAGAGATGGATTCGATCACAAACCTCACAGAAATAATGGTAAGGTTCTTATGATTAATACGAAGGTTATCCTTTTTACAAACCCTTGAAATATATAAGTTTTCTCTCATACTGACGGTACATGTTGTAATTTAAAATTTTGAAAAATGCAAATGAAAATATGTGTCTCATACCTGACGCTGCTAGTGAAACTTCTTTAAGTTATCGCCACAGCTGGGCAGAAAACCGTTAATCAATTAATCATTAATGAATGAAGTTAATTCAGTTACAAAATACAACTGTTAAAGTTAACCTAAAAATCGTTAACGTTCTTCTTAACTTCCGTTAACTTAAGTCCGTTACGTCGGTGGTTTACGTCATTTCGTTTATGAGAGTGGAGAATTTCCCGGCGTAATGATACAGTGAAATCTTCAGGGGAGTTCAGCCAGATGAAGACAACCGAGCAGGTTGTCGAAACGTCGTCATTTTACGACACTATCCGGCTGCACTGTGTCATTTCGTTTGTTTGAACTGCGCTGGGGAGTCGAATAGCAAACGAATTGGGTAATGCGAGTGTGATGTATATACAACTGAAGCTAGGCATTGCACGGGTGTGAGCAGGAACGCTAGAGTTGTGGATTATTTGTATTTTGCGTCTGCAAACCGGCGCTAACTGCTCGTTTCAAATTAGATCGGTGACTAATTTTGACATTTTTATAACCTAACTTATCTTACTACGAGGAATACAGTACTACTTTTTAATTTGTGTTAGTTTGGAGTTTGTTAGTGAAATATATTAAACTTACAATCGTTACATCATGGAAACTGAAGATCTAGAATCTGTTAGTGAAAGCAGCAATGGTAACAACAGCAACGAGAAGATTAAAAATTCTTGGCCACATTTATACGATAATATTGTATTTAAATCAAGATTGGGAGAACAGTCGATATATAAGCTTTCTACAATCTAGGCTCACGTTTCAAGCCTTAATAATCTTAAACTACATATGAAGAGAATGCATACATCCAAATATTTACAGTTAGAAGAAAAAGTATAAAAGGTTCAACTCACGGGAAAAGGAAAAAAAATTCAAAGCCTTCTTCAAGTGCTGTGAATTCTTCTAATGTAGAAAGCAGATTTTTTTTTTTTTTTTTTTTTTTTTTCTTTTTTTTAAATATCAATCTGCATTGTAGTAAACTTTTTCGTTGCCAACATGATTCAAGTACATCTTGTAGAATCCGACAGTTTGAGAAGCTGATTGAAACGTTGAACTCCAACAATATCTCAATATCCTGAGAGATGTTGGGTAGACGTATTGTTGATGGTAAGTTTTGATGGATAACTGTAACTTGTGTTAAATTTGAAAAAAAAATGCGGCACTTCAACGATAATGGAAGTTAACTTTTTAAGTAGCGGCTTAAAGATTAAAAAATAGCATTACTCATGCAGCCATTTAAAATATTTTAATTTATTGTTGTAAAATTATATAAATAACAATCCATCAATTATATAATTTTAATTATAATTAATTTTTAATGAGGGATATCATTGTTTTTTTCCGTTGTATCATTCATCATTAAGCCACATTCACAAAAAGTATGTTAAATTCATTTATAACGCAGATAAAGTCTTATGTGTCATCAGCAATTTAGTCTTGGATCGGCAGCACTTGGCAGCTTAAACCATTTTAATTAATATCGAAGTTTTAATGATTTTAGTTCACTGTGTTATGGCTATCACACGGCTGCAGTGAATGGTCGTCACAGAACGAGAGAATTTTCTGTAATATAGGATGCTAGTTATTTTGTTATATTTTGACACCTTATGTCTTATGTTCTGATAATTTCTCCAGTTGCATCAGTGAATGTAGTAATAATTACAAGAATTGTTTTTATGTCTTCGGCCTAGCTTTGAGCCTGGCAGATATCGTCTAGGTATACACTGCATACAAAATAATTACTGTCCACGTTTATTCTGGTTAAACATCAATATTACGGGAAATGATTCTGGGGCTGTTGTATACAGTATTAAGGACTTAACATCTTTGTCTTACAATTCGTTCTACTTTGATGGATGGTAATAAGTGTCCTTTCACAAGGAAGTATCACTGTGCTCTCTCTGTAATTTTCCTTACCAGTTACGTGAATGGTGTTCCGAGACCCGCTGCCGGGACATAAAACAATTTAGCTGGCCTGTGCGGCGCGGCGCAAAGAAACACGAGGAATGTTCCAGCCTGGAGACGTTTGATATCTTCTAATCTATTGGAGGCATGCCGCAAAGCGTTAAAACATGTTGCGATCAGATTTTGTGAAGCAAGTCCGCTTTCTCGTATGGTAATACAACAGAACGTCACCAACCTGTCCTGTGATGGCAATATGCAACTACAATGTCTTGTGAATATGTTTCATATCTTCTGCCATATCAGTTAGATATGAATCAATATACAATTTGCAAACGAAATCCGCTAAACAAATGTAGCTTGAAGCATATATGGATGCGATTTATATTTTTTGTTGAGATACTGTAGCTCTGGTATTGGTTCATGATTAAACAGTTTCCGTATCATCATATCAAAATAATCTGGTCTTTATTTTTTTTCGGGTTCTTCGTGACTTTAACTTTATTTCAGCTTTGGAGGGTCTTGCCTTCTTTTTTACTTTTTCGGCAGTTTTATCGTCCTGTGCTGCGTGTGCAACAATCTTCCGAGATTTGATTTTTTTTTTCAACTATTTTTGTTTGTTTTGTTTTGTTTTGTTCAGTGTCCTTACCTTTTTCGTCAACGCATGCGGTACTTCTGTGTCAGTGCTCGTTGGTTCAATGAGAACATGGTTGTCTTTTTTTATGGTGGGTTATCTTTCACTTTTTGTGGCACAACAAGTGATTGTGACGGTTGGATCATCAGTTTATCCTACAGATGATAATTCACGGCAGAATAGTACCCAAATTCATATCGCTTTATATTGTTACACAACTTATAAAAGTCTGACACGCTGAATGAAAAAATAATTTATCAACATGTTGCACATAGAATAGTGAAAGTTTAACTAAATCAGTCTTACAACAACCCATTTTGTTTTCACTGTTAAGAGGATTACGAAGTCAATAGGGTGTTGATAATAATTTTGTTCTGTATCTAGTACGCATGCGAAATCTTGTAACGTAACCACTGATAAAATAGTTACAACCATAGTTACTCCTGTCAATTTTAATTCTCTCCGAAGTACAGCAGTACACCGTCAGTTTCTCGTTTGGTTGCAACACTGTTTCTCGTATTCCATCAATATATCACCGACGTTTTTAAAACTCGTTGAACGTCATGTCCGCGTTAATGTTGTCGTTGCAAATGTATTTGATGTTCATGGGTACCCTGCTGTATGTCTGAAACAGGTAGAAGGAATCAATTGACCAATGTCTACGCACGCATATTATTCGGCTTTTTCACGCGAAACATCATCAAACACGTATAATGAGTTTGGTAAAACATCACTGGGTAGCGGTCGCGTAATTCAAATTGATCGTGGACCTCACTCCTAGGATCTGATGCAGCAAGCTATTTCTTGTGACTATTGGTAATTTTAGTAAACCATAAGGCATGGCAGAGTAAATTTATCATACAGCTTTGATAAAATTAAGACAACGTCGTATGGATTACGATTTGGAACCTCGAACCTTATAAGGATTCTAAGCGGTGTCTCACATGGAATAACAGTAATTCCGGTCAGCTGCACTAATTATAGGCATCTTTTGTAACTTGATAACTGTAGTAATTAAATGTAGACCTACAGTTTAACGTCACATATCTCGGCAAATTCTTTCTCGTTTGCCTATGGAGTTCTGATTTATGTTACAACGTAATGTCTCTTTCAGAAACGCGAAACGGGTCACGACTGGGTGAAACCTTCTAAAGATGGCTTCCCACGGGCCGAGTATTTACCGGCCGCGCCGGTTCTGCTATCAACAGCGAGCCTTGGGAACGCAGCCACCTCTACTGGAAGGGATGGCGCTCCTCTATCTGTCGCCCATTCGGTAAACATCAACCGTCCGGGTAAGTGAAACGATATCAGGCAACGTGGCGGGGAGGTAGCTGCGAGGGGGCGATGGCTAGCCTGTGGCGCATGCTGATCCGTACAAGTCGGCTACGTCGCGCGGCCTACAAAACCACTGGTCGTGGGAAGCCACCGTATAATTGATTGGGAGGCGCACTGAGTCAGAGGTATGGAGGACAGTTGCTTTAGGAAGGAATCTGAACCATGGAAACTTACACAGAGCAAGGCCAGGATCAAATCTATAAAAATTCCGGTCGTATAGGGAACTGAATCACTAAATTTAAATTTTTAAAGCAAGCGCTCTGCTACCAATTTGGTATGAAAAATGATGGTACGAAACATAATCATTAGCAGCTACTGCGGCTCACCAAAATGAATAAAACACAGCCAGAGCTATCTTTCTCCGCAGACACAGATTTTGATTTCCCATGGTTTCTCAAAATCAGTCCAGGTAAATGACGGAAAGGTTAATTAAAAGGCCGTGGCCAAATTCCTTCCGGTTCATTGCCCCAGATTGCCTGCCGCTTCTTGTTACCTCGATGTTTGCGAGCTGTAAAAGTCAAAAAAGAAAAAGAAATAGTTAATATTTTAGTTTTTAACGCGACTTTTCAGTAAGCAGTCAGCTCACAGTTGCTCCACTCGACATTTTGTGGGTGGGAACCAGTAGTTTTAGTATATGCTTTAAGTTATCACTCTCCAGACTGATAATCTTCGCAGTTCTTAAACGCTATAGCACTAGCGGTTGTCCACGTGTTGTCAGATGCACTGCCGTCTGACGCTTCTATCAACATAAGGAATCAGATCAAAATTTGGGTCTACATATCCGATTTATAACTTTTGTTATTTAGTATAGCGAATATAATACGTCGATGCACATCGATGTTTGAGGGCCTGATGATGTATTGAATCATCAGTGCAATCCTTCTCATTATATACACTGAAGAGCCAAAGAAACTGGTACACCTGCCTAATATTGTGTCGGGCCCCCGCGAGCACACTTAAATGCTGCAACACGACGTGGCATCGACTCGACTAATGTCTGTAGTAGTGCTGGAGGGAATTGACACCATGCATCCTGCAGAGCTGTCCATAAATCCGTAAGAGCACGAGGGAGTGGAGATCTCTTCTGAACGGATCTTTGCAAGGCATCTCAGATATGCTCAATAATGTTCATGTCTGGGGAGTTTGGTGGCCAGTGGAGGTGTTTAAACTCAGAAAAGTGTTCCTGGAGCCACTCTGTAGCAATTCTGGAAGTTTGGGGTGTCATATTGTCCTGCTGGAATTGCCCAAGTCCGTCGGAATGTACAATGGACATGAATGGATGCAGGTGATCAGCCAGGATGCGTACGTACGTGTCACCCGTCAGAGTCGTATCTAGACGTATCAGGGATCCCATGTCACCCCAACTGTACACGCCCCACACCATTACATAGCCTCCACCCGCTTGAACAGTCCCCTGCTGACATGCAGGATCCATGAATTCATGAGGTTGTCTCCATACCCCTGCACGTCCACCCTTTCGATACAATTGGAAACCAGTACCATCAGACCAGGCAACATGTTTCCAATCATCAACAGTCTAATGTCGGTGTTGAATGGCCCAGGCGATGCGTAAAGCTTTGTGTCGAGCACTGAGTAAGGGTACACGAGTGGGCCTGCGGCTACGAAAACCCATATCGATGATGTTTCATTGAATGGCCGCACGCTCTTAGTTGTTGATGACGAAGCATTGAAATCCGCAGCAATTTGCGGAAGGGTTGCACTTTTATCACGCTGAACGTTTCTTTTCATGCGTCGTTGGTGCCGTTCACGCAGGATCTTTTTCCGGCCGCAGTGATGTCACTGATTTGGTGTTTTACCGGATTCCCGATATTCACGGTGCACTCGTGAAATGGTCCTACGGGAAAATCCCCACCTCATCGCTACCTCGAAGATGCTGTGTTCCATCTCTCTTGCTCCAACTATAACATCACGTTCTAACTCAATTAAATCGTGATAACTGCCATTGTAGCAGCAATAACCGATCCAACACCAGCGCCAGACACCTGTTGTCTGATATATGCGTTGCCGAACGCAGCGCCTTACTCTGAGTGTTTACATATATCAGTGTTTGTATACGCATGCCTACACCAGTTTCTTTGGCTCTTCAGTGTATATCGAACGTCACTACGTGCAGACGGCTGGTGACTTAATGGTCGAACCGTCCTGACAGACAACTTAACTGATAATACTTTCTTGGCGGTTTCTATATTTCGACAAGCATTTTTGACGGGTAAAAAACAGTCTACAGTATTTTATTTAATCAGGGCTCTACGTTAAAGCGACAGTTGAGTTATTATAGTCGCGATACGATTGTTGTCAATGAATAGGATAGAAATTGGCCATGTCCTTAATGGATAAATCATAACGGGAATCGAAACCTGGCCCTCCTGCATGACGTGCTTAAACTTTATCGTTGAGGGGTAACTGGTTGCGTTGGAGGGGTTTATGACTACGACTGTACTTAGATCACCAGTGACGATCGTATCAATTTCATTCAACCAGTGCTACAGAATACCTTAGAGGTACATGGAGAAAACAGTTGTTACTTGCTCTAGAATCTGATTTCTGGTTCGCATTTACACTTGAAGTACACGTATACAGATAACTGCATCTTTTTCCAAAACTCAAAAAGATTTTTACAAACTATTCCTACTTGTCTCTTTTTACCAATCGGTCATTTGTATAACTTTACAGGTGCTGGAAGCTTAGAGTGTTCCCATTGTTATTATGCTAATCCTTATTTCTTTTTCAAGCTACGTGTGCAGCGAAAATTACCTATTTATTTTTTTTTTTAGTTATCAGTCCGGAGATTATTTTGTAGCAATTCTCCATGTATGATACCTCTCTGTCTTCCTTTTTAATTCTACACAGCTGCTGCATTTCATGTCATTCATATTTAGGTTCATATAGCTTAATCATCCTCTTCCTCTCGGCTTTGTTCCTTCTATCTTTCCTTCAATAATCACCTTAAGGAAACCGTTGTACTCAAAACAGAGCTTATCATCTTGTCTCTTCTTTTCTGCTAGTCCTTCCAAAACTTTGTCCCTCAGAAACTCTTCTGAATACTCCATTATTAGTGACATAATCCATCCAGTTTATCTCCAGCATTCATCTGTAACACCAGATTTCAAATGATCCCACTCGTCGCCTTTCCACCTCACCTATGGTCCATGATTCACTTCCATATGAGGCTATGCTCCAGACATCTGTTTTTAGAAGAAAATTTCCCATTATTAACGAGTAAATCATAACTGCGGAAGTTGACAGCCTAATACTGTGTCATATATATTTCGAGAGAAGCAATATGCTGGGGTTCACTACACGAGGGTGGGAAAAGTTCGCGGAGGGCAACATCAAACCGACGAGCTGCCGGCGATTGAATTACAGCACCACGGTTCCCTCACCCAGAGGACCAAATTTAATTTTCACCGTAGTAATTAATTGCCGGCTTCGAGCCTGGAATCCACTATAAACGGATTTGTAATTACCGCAGGTATTTGTCCGAACAACAGAAAGTAATTTTATCTCTTTATAGATACAAGCATGGTTTTGATGCCGTACAAACCTCTTTAAACAATTAACATTATTCGTTTGTGATACGTAAGATAATACAGGAAAGAGTTCAAAATTATATGAACATCGTGTATTAGAAAATTTTAATATTTATAGAAGACTTTGTGCACAGTTATAGGGGAAACTGTTGTGAAAGAGTGTATATAAATGAATGGAAAATGTGGAAAGGTAATAATGTATGTAACGTCCCGTCAGCGTACGAGACCACAACATTGTATGTGCATGTGAAACTATTCTGACGAATAAATGATAGAGAGTGGATTAATTCACTACGTTTTGTTACATGACAGGTTAATGAAAGGATGCTCGCATAATCTTGAGGTACTAATAGTAATTATTCGAGGTAAAAAATTTTACTGTATGCGTTGACATATGGGAGTATTGGCGGACTAAATTTTCGGTTTACCTACGGTCAGTACGGTCGCTGACCCCAACAGAAAACAGCGAATGGGATTACCTGGATTCAGCTTAGACTGAACAGCGGGTGAGTGGAAGGGGGAGCTTCCTTCCTCGCCACAGAAGCGAGTGTCAGGTATATTCCCAGCAGACACATAAGTTAGGGTTAAGAAGTCGACTAGCAGATATTCATTGTCAACGTGCCTCGAGCGATGACAGTTCACCGCGAACGGAAAATTTTCTAGTATCGGAAATAAACCCGAACGAGGACGATCTTGTCCGAAACGAGGTGCCTCATACGAATCTGTGTGAGTTTCACGTGACTGAAAATATCCCAGTGTAATACAGTGAACGATGTCTTTATAACCATGTGACTAGCTTTTCTGTGAATTGTATGTTCGAATGAACCAACGTATTGTAGCGTGACACTCTGCGTGCCTTATTAATTTTTAAAACATAAAATTTTAATTTTTAATCTCAGATAAATTTTTATTAAAATTGTTGCAAATGAGAAAGGGTTAGTAATTAAAATACATAAGATTAATCAAAATTTTCCATAACCTAGCTATTTATTCAGGCATTTCCAATTTACACACAAAGTAATCATATTATTTCGCCTAGCAATTAAAATATTTACTACATACAAACAAGTTTATTAAACAAAGAAATGAACAAAAGCACGTTATTAATGTTATTATAAACAAAAAGTTATTTGGAAGTCAATGCTCCGATTAAAACTCATTGCAGTTCCGCAAACTAAAACTATTATCCGCGGTTTCCTCGCGAAGGCCGTTATTTGGGTGAGATAACTCCTTCGAACTTTAGTGCAGTTTATAGTATCTGCTGTCATTTACCTTCTGAGGCACACTGGGCACTGAGCCACACGTCCAAACCATCAACCATCAACCATCAAACTTAGTTTAAATCATGGCACACTCAAAAGATGTATCTGGCCACCATCGCAAGCTGACCATAAATGTGTTTCCGATGGCGGTCGATGGATCAGTCCTCTTGTCATCTTCTCTTCCTGCCTTCACAGCACGAGAGAGCTTCATTCCCCAGCAACGAATGTCCTTTCTGCCAATGGCACCTCAAGGATTCTTCCGATACGTCCAGACATGGAAAAATGTTGTAAACAAAACAGTAACTAATTTTGTAATTGAAGGATCACCGTCGTCCCCACACACATGACCTCTTTTCACTCAGACACATCCTGATTGGCTGCGAGTTTACATTTCAAGGAATTGCATTTAATCGGCACTTCCCGGGCTTTTTCATTGTTCGTCGGGGTGGTGGACCCTGTTCGTGAGAAAATGCTAACACGCCGTGTCTCTACTTGGTCACATAATATGATTCGAAACGGAGAGTGTTTGACAGGTCTCCAAGCGATTTAAATCCTTGCAACTCTGAGCTCTGCGTGTAACAATTCGACACGGCCCATTCATCGATGTTTACCCGGCCCAAGATATGCTTGACAAAAGACCTATCACAGCGTCCTTCCGAGAACTGCCTGACCGTATGGTCGCTGAACGAGGTCGTTGTTCTTGGTTCGCTGGCTGAATCATGTAATTGTGATGTTGTCATAAGATTACAGTATCGACGGATTGGTGCATCGAGGAGACTAGAGAGGGAGGGGGACACCGAAGTGAAATGATTTCAAACCGACGACTTATCAAGGTTTTGCGATACAGCCCTCGTGGAGAGAGGTTATCGCCATCAGTACAGAGGTGTTAGCGATATAGCCACACTGCAATCTGAGTTGTAGCAAACAGGTAGTGTGGCACTATCTTGCTTAGTACACAGAGGAGTTTCACTTGGGCGAGCACTTTGCTCATTGTGATTCTAAGCTGCCTGGAGGGTCTCACGCAAAGTGCGTACTTACGTCCGCGCTATCTGTGCAAGTCTACACAGAACTCCGTCGTCGGTTCGAACGGCAAAACTGTTATGCCATCTGATAGGACTCAGTGTGGGGATCCTTAGTTTCCTTGACCCTGTAACTACTCTGCTCGGAGAAATTTGCTCGATTAAGAGAGTCACTCTCTGAAGAATATTAACTGAGCATAGTTAATAGTCGTGATCAAAAATGATAAGATATTTACTTTGTCAAATATTCCTTTCAACCGATAGCTTTGAATTTTTAAGTCAATGACTTAATGGCACCCTAATTTCATTAAAAATGATGTTAATTTGGAGTGTGAATAAATTCTAAAAGCACTGAAGTCATATTAACTTTTCATGTAAGCTTTTCTTGTAATGATGTCATGCTAGGATTTCACGTGAACTTTTTCATAACTGTTTGTTTATTCTTAATATTCAGTGGCTTGAGTATGTATGACAAGATGTGGGTTTTGGGAATTTATTGATTATGTATGTAATCATATGAATAAATTGTCAGGTTATGACATTTTTAATGCTTAGTGACCGAATGTCATATTACATCCCCTTCCTTCATAATTAAAGTTATTAAAATATTTAAATAAATTATAAAAATTATCATCATAAAAATGAATAACTCCAATTTACTATAGTATCAAGTGAAGCACGAAAGTGATCACATACCACTGCATTACCCGCCTCGTGACAGTGTTCTCTGAGTCACGGTAACAACAAATGGGGTTTGACACGATTGTGGCTTATTCGAAAGAAAGAAATTTTCCCCATTCAGTACGTGGCCCAGATAAGAGAGGTGCTTGTGCACTGTTGCTAATTGCGATATTTCTAGGTTAAATACCAAACTCCCCGCAGGGGGCATACGGTCGCAGAATTCCACATTTGTCTGTCAGATGGGACGTTAAGCCTGGCGGCTCTAGTATCTTTCGAAAGAGCAGGCCTTCAAGTTCCGTCAGCGGGATTTACCATCTCCCTACTTTCCTTCTCAAGCACAACACGAACAACAAATAGCATTCAAAACAATAAGAGACAACTATATAGGTGATAATACCTGACTCGGGAAGGAAATGGGCAAACTATATCTGTACCATCCAGTTTATTATAATTCCTTTTGATAGTTTGAAACCGGCTTCAGCTCAGTACGCTGCTGATATATAAAAAAACGAAGTATAACTGTTCTTACTGTTTCCATTTTTCATACTAATTTTTCTTCGCCTTCGGGGACTGCAGATTGTATTTTGGTCTTCAAGAAATCCGCTATCCAGTTGTGAACTTAACCAGATATTCAAATTGATTCAGAAATATTATTTTAATAAAGTTTGTAACGACCATCTGCAATACGGAAATATTCAATTCCAGAGTAGCAGACGTTGCGTTCACATTCTCAGTAAAAATTGACTCAGTCAAATCCACTCCCCGTCCTGTCCTAGCTGGTGTTCCTCAAGGCTCTGTCCTCGGACCAACACTCTTCAACATTTACATCTCTGATTGCCCCGATCTGACAACTTCAGCCATATCAATGTACGCCGACGACACAGCACTGTTCACCTCCCACGAAGATATTCAAACAGCTGTTCGCAACCTTCAAGTGACCCTTACTGCCCTAACCAACTGGTTGAACATGTGGCGCATCGCACTGAATCCAACTAAGTGCGAAGCAATGATCTTCACTCTCAGACGCCCAGCTCAACCAACTCCGATTGTTATCGATGGCACACTTGTACCTTGGAAACGTCCTGACGAGACCGTCAAATACCTGGGAGTTCATCTGGACCGCCGACTGACGTGGAACGCCCACATAAACTCCAAACTCAACCTCGCATACTCCCGGCTCACTAAATTATATCCCATTATCAACCGGAAGTCTTCACTCAAAAGCAACATCACTATCCTACTATACACCTCCTTAATCCGACCTCTACTGACCTATGCCTGTCCAGTCTGGGGAGGTGCCGCTGCCAGCAAAATCAAGAAGATACAGTCGCTCCAAAACAAAATCTTGCGGATCGCCGTCGACGCTCCATGGTTCGTCCGCAACTCCCAGCTGCACCGCGAACTCGCACTGCCTACCATCACGCAGTTTATACAAGAGCAAGCACGACGTTTCTATCAACACCTTCCCAGAGTGCCAGGAGCCGCATATTACTCCCTGGGCACCAGATCCGACAGACCAACTAGAATCACCAGCCGCTTACCCCAGGATCTTCTCTTCCAGATAAACGCTTAGAATTACATCTATTCAGACATCATTTGATAATGTTCTTACAAAACTATTATGTTTAATGTTATCATTTTACTATGTTTAATGTTATTGAGGGACTCGATGAGTTAACCTCACTCAAAGTGCCGCATCGTTAATTTATTCATGTCCTTTTTCAATACATAATTGATTTCAAATCCAATCTGTAAAGCGCAAATACGCTGAACGGTTGAAATAAAGAAATTTTAAAAAAAGACGTTGCGTTGAACATCCAAATGAGAAGTTTATCTCTAATAGCTTTAGTTTTATATTTTCAGCAATAGTTTTTAATGTTGTTCTTCACTTATAAGTTTGGCAATTTATTTTACATTGATTAAAGTCTAGAAGCAGACACAATTAAAACGCAGCTGCCTTAACATCATCAATCAATGGAACATAAAGCATTCAAGTGTTTTTGTATTGGACAGACAGAAATACAGAATGTGGGTACGCGGTCTGTTGGTTTAGTTTTCTGGAACAATTGAATTGTTGTAATTTAAATGCATAACTCAAACGCGCTTCCGATTTAACGGATTAGATATTGTAAATTACATAAACCGAAGTCAGAATAATGATTGAAAAGTTTAATTTTGCTCACTAACTCTTTCTACTTTCATTTATGTTGCTATTGGGACATAGAATTCTCTTGAGTAGTTCAAGTGTAGCAAATTGAGTGGAAGAAACCGAAACAAATCTAATTGCAATATTCAGTTTAGAAGCTAACGAGTTAATTTATGATTTCTATCTTACAGGAAACATAAAATATTAGCTTTGCACGATCAGATGATTTGGAACTAGAGATAATAGGATTTCGAACCGCATTAATTGAATAAGCTCTGGTGGATTTTTAGATAATCACAGTGTACGCATGTACAAAATAAGCAATATTATCAAAGTGTTACCAGGAAAATAATAAAAATAAAACAGACAGCCGTTTCAACTTACATGATTCAGTTTGTGGTATCATTAAGTTCTTAACCTTTTTTTAGTATACAATTCAGTTATTTATAAAACAGTCTTCAACATTCATTCATCTGTTTTAAACTCTCTTCACTACCATCATGCACTAGTTTTGTATATTCATGATAAAGTTATTCATAAAATATGTATTAAAGAAATAACTGATCAATTTGATCAAAAATGTGATATGCTGATTCAGTTACTCTTTTCTCGGAATTAAACGCTAGCGAGACGGAAAAAAATGACATGGTAATATCACAGTATTAACAAGTGCTGCATTCTTTATCTTGCGAATATTCATCAAATGGCTGGAAACTCCATAAATTTTGTTTCCCAGTGAATCATGTTATTGCAGCTGCACCCCTGTAGACATGTGTCATACGTTCAACGAAGGATGAGCAAACAAAGCGAAAACCAATTTCGCAACGAGGAACTGACTGCAATAAATCCTGCTCCGTGCTTTCGATAAGGAACTTTATGAGTTATATGTCAGTGGATGAAAGTAAAGTTTGGAGTAAATTACTCTTTTCAGTTTAGCACTCTGTATACCGTGAGGATTGTATAAGTCCTATTTTTAATGCTTTATTGGCCTATAATACATATTATTGTATTGTTATGTTTTTGAGTGAATCTAACTTAATCATTTACAATTTTAAACCATGATTTAATCGCTCTCATTGTTATCTTCAATGACTGAGCCTTTGGTCCGTTCCGAACCATTATTTAATGTTGTACCGTGATCTTCTAAGAGCATACAACATTAAAATATTTATGTAAGCTAAGAAAATAAACTTTTGGCTGTCATTGTTGTTGACAAAAGCACTCGTTACTTTTAATGTTTCTCAGTAGCAGCATGTCTCAATAGATGATTTTAATAATAGAAATATCTGTATACAACTGTATTGTTGAGTCCTCTTGGCTGTCTAAAATTTTAAGCAAAGTATCGTATGTCTGCTTCCTGTAAGAGTTTGAAATTATAATAACCGAAGGTTTACCCTCTCTTTTTCTACGGTCTGCCGTGTTCTTCTCAGTTGAAAAGTTTTCTAAATGAGTCTAGGTTATCACTCTGGGCCCTTCATATATTTATTAGGTAGAATTCATACGTGCACGACGGCAAAATAATAACGATTGGATCTCTTCTGAATGTAAAAGATTCATATTATTATTGTCATTTTTGTTGTTGTAGTTGCTTTGTGGCACGTCGACGACGAGGTCATTAGCGCCCTTACAACAACCAAGTTAAAAACATTACTCTCTGCAGATTCATTTTAGACCACTGCAAATGTAAACGAAGAGCATTACAGCTCAGTACTGCCTCTGAAGTCGTTCGCTTCCATCTGCTGAAGTTAACATATTTTCAGATGGTTAGAACCGCCCGCACATGATATCCCTCTAGCTTTCCGTTTCCAAAGAATTCGACCCCTCACATACACATTTTAAGCAGTGAATATTAGGCCAGTTTTAATACAGCTGCTATCGGCGTCGTCATGTTAAGGTCATTGGCATTCCAAAGAAATATGGAAATTTTCACCCAAAGAGAGCGCCAAACGACATTATTGTTTCTATAATCACGCCGATATAGAGCTATTACCACTGGTTTTCATGACGCAGACAAATCAACAGCCAGAGAGAGCCAACTTCGCGAGTACAGTACCATCAGCACACAAATTCCCGGCAATGGCACAGCCAAGTTGTCGCTAACTCACTCAACAAAGCGGAGAACTAAGTTGTGTTCCTTACATTTGGTAGAGATACAATATTTTTAGCAATTCTTATTTTTTACTATAATGAAGTTTCTAACATGGATACGTCTCGTCGACGTCGAGGTCATTAGAGGCGGGATAGGACTGGGGACAAGGAACGGGAAGGAATTCAGCCATGGCTTTTAGAAGGAAGCATCCCGGCATTCACCTAGGGAAACCATGTAAAACTCAAATCTACGAGGATTCGAACCGACGTCCTCCCGAATTCACTTCTCTCGAATTTGGGGCGCTATATTTAAGGTGTAAGAACCGGATACACTTTTAACTAGTGAATTCACTATGTTACTACACGGATTGAAGACCTGCACGAACTAAACGGTGTGTGGTTAAATAAAATTGCTAGTTTCACAATTTATTCGGAGTATGGATTTTTCTACATTCTAAATTTACAACATTTACGTCAAAAACCATTCATGCAATTCACGGAATTCAAACACTATTGCTGTATGAATATCTATCGTCGCAGAAAGAAAAATATTATTTAAATTCTTGTGAAATACATTAAAATTCTAATTTTAAGCACATCCTGTATCCATAAATAAATTCTATATATGCTTAATGTATTAAATGCAAAACGGTCTTCTGTTTTTCATGCATTAATTACCGGTGTTTTTAAACCGCACGCTATAAATTTGCACCACCCATTTTCTCTGTGTTTTCGTTAGATTTGTTTAAAATATAACCCGGAAAATATTTTGTTTCCTAACTACTGAAGTAATCTGGAGATATTATTGATGACAGTAATGCTTATAAAATAATCATTTTGAAGACTTTCGCTAAGAATGGATGTTTAAAAATTTTAATATTGGATGTTTTAAGTATTTTTCAATTAGTAATCCACATTTATACATTTTTTAAATCTTTTTTTTTAATATTATTTGCCAATTCTCAAACAACTACAGATAACTTTTAGATCAATAGAAATATTTTAGTATGTGTGAGTATTGTTTCGATAAATATTTGTCTCTTGAAAAAATATTAAGAGTGTTGTTCTTATTTTCACGTAGATCATTAATGAAAATACGGAAGAGGAAAGGACATCTGAACGCTAATTTCAAGTAATAATTATCTCGGGAAGCAAACGCGATATCATAATTAAAAATAACACTGGCTTATTGACGACTCTTAATTAAATGAGTGTAACTTTATTGATTGCAATTTAAAAGAAAAGTATTGATAAATGGACAGATTAAAGTATACATTCAAACTGAAGATCGAAGTACAACCTGATATTTAGCTGAAACAAGTAATTAGTTATAATTTTTTTGAACTTTTTGATCGTTTGGCTGGGTGAAGGATGACCGATCGTTGACATTACTATTCGTTGTCAGCTATGATGACGGATTACCGAGTATCGCCTTCAGGATACGGTTTGGTCACTGTGGATGGTGAAGACCTCGTTCTTTTGGGCGTGATAAAATGGCTGGATTCCACCGGTCACAGAATACGTCTACCAACGATACGAAAAGGATTCCTCTTAATGAAGACCGCTTCTGCCTAATAACTAGTACTTTTCTTGATAATACTTTCAATATCTCGACCCCATCGTAGTTGACTTCGTAAACTCTTCCACTCTCACACTCGTTTAGAAGTGTTCTAACTACAAATTACTCACAACACATGAAAACTCGAATCTACCATTATTGTTGGCAACATAATCCAGCCCCAAATTCGCTTTAAAGCGGTATGACGGTGGCAAAATTATCTTGTTTTCCTGTGAGCCTGGCAGTCCTCATATATATCATATACACCAACAAAACCACAATGTGCCTATTTTCCACATGCCTTCGTGAAACCGCGAAAATAGAAGGCACTCCATCACTGTCAGTGTGTAATTGCTTTTGCTCTTTTAACTGAATTTTCCACTTCTTCTTCTTCGCCATTCTTTTCTCGTCACGCAAGACAACCGGTTAAGATCTGATACTACGGTATTTGGCTATCTTCCGTTTTTTCCAAAATTTACTGTTCACATGAATTATTTTTGAAGTTACAAAACGTACATGGTCACCATTAAATTATATCAATAACAATAAACAAGGCATGGTAAGCTAAAAAATATGTTTTGATGTTATAAGAAATCAGTTTTATCGTACAGTCACGTTCATAATAACCAGATAAAATAGTTTAAAAAATGCTTACCATGTCCTAATGTGTGCTAGAAATTTAGAAATAACGTATCACACGGCGTCAATATTTACAGAAACATTAGTGGACGTTTGGTTAGTTACAGGTCCTCATCGTAGCACACTACCCCGTCTTGTGACACCTTTAACCAATCTCTTCACGAGTCAAACAGATTCGTTACTCCTTCCAGATATTCCGATGTTATTATTCATTTTTACACTTCAGTTGTTTCTTTAAATAAATTTAACTACAAGAAATGAGAGAGATTACTAGCACAAGTACTAATGTCATTTGGTCGATGAAATTCCTTCTCAGGAAAGCCAGGCAGTTAATAGCAAATCTGGAAATTTAGATCCTTGTAAAAAAAAATTATCCTTGGGCTGAAATATTAAAATAATCCGTCATGTATCAGTTATACTCGCGCGTTGAGGATACCGAACCCAAGTTGGGTATTAAACTGAATATACTAAAAGAATCATTTGGTAAAATTTTATAAAATGTTCTTATTGTTGATTTCTGAATCAAATAATATTTCTTTGTATGAAATGATCTTTTAGATGGTATATATTCATCAAAAATATTGTAGTGTGTCTTGTAAAACTTGTCAAAAAACTTGTAGTTTCACGTCTTATTTATTACGCAATTCATGAAACTCTCTATCTTGTGATGGATATGATTTTTGACGAAACAAATTATCTACTAATGAATTAAATTTGTTAACATGACTCAGTTTTTATCATGCAAAAACTATAAACTCCAGAACGATCGCTATACTTCTCGTGTAATATTTAGGAGTCTCATAGTCTCTCTATAATCTTCTGGAGACGGATCAATTGTTTAGAATGTAAGCGGAGTGAAATAGAATTTTTATGGAGTTTCGTCAAAAACTTTTACAAATCTTGAATAAAAGATTTTACTAGCCTACAATTTGCCACCTTTTAATTCATACACACGAAGAACCCTTCATTTGGTACCTATGAAGATTATATACAAATTTTTCCTGTAGCCCCTATTTAAATTCCATGCAATTATTTTAACCTTCATAGATTATCCAAATTTAACATTATAATTATGTTGTGGTAATAAGAACAAAAATATTTGGCAATTATAAACTTCTTAGTTGAAGCTCTCATAAGTAGATTGGCTAGAGTGATTCCATGACGATTCTGGATTTCATTCAGAAACCCTAAAGAACTAAGAATCAACTACATTAATTCCTAATTTACAATGGAACTGAGAAAATGAATACAAAAATATGAGGAAGTAATTATATATAACTTAAAACTGGACTGTTTCGTTACACATTGTGAATAGATGCTTGGGGGCTTCCATTAATTACGTGAGGTGGTTTTCCGGAATTTCGGATTCCCCCCCCCCCCCCCCGCCCCCATTTGGACTTCGCAATTTTTTGAGACCTTTTGATCTCTGCTATTCTACAAGAATTTCAAACCTCACGTGAGATTTCCGCTGACTGCCCCCCCTCCCCCTTGGTGAGGTTTCATGAGATTTTTTCTGACCCCCCCCCCCCCGCCTATTTCACCTCACGTAATTAATGGACGCCCCCTTGCTAATAAAGGCGGAAACTATGTTCTAAATTTCGTTACTTCTCAATCTAGCTTCGCATTAAGTACGTATACCTTGGTGGTATTTCTAATTCAGTAAAGTTTGGCGGAACTTAGGGTCTATTATTTTAACTGCAGCAGTGTTTTGAAATGGTAAAATTATTGTGACTTATACTTCAATTATGAAATAAATAGGTTAGCTTCGTAATTTTTGCAGGCTTATGGCTTTACGCCTCGTCGACGTCGAGGTTATTAGAGGTGTGAAAGGTCTAGGGACAAGGAACTGGAAGGAATTCGGTCATGGCCTTTTTAAGGAACCATTCCGCCATTCGCCTGTGGGGATTTTGGAAAACCATAGAAAACCCAAATCTGGGTGCCCAGATGAGGATTCGAACCCGCGACCTCCCGAATTCTAGGCCAGACCGTTACTGCTCATCCGCTAGGCTCGGTATTTTCATGCAATAGGCCTATATTCATAACCGTTCGTTGTGAACCAATAATTAACTATACCAATGCTCTCGTTATATATGCACAACTCTACCAATATGTCTGAACTCTGAAGGAAATTATAGCCTTTGCACAACGTATTTCGATCTTTTGTGAAGATGAAATTATTTCTTTTCCTCGTTTGCAATGTTATCGTCAGCATCTATTGCATTATAAATTTAACTGACTAATTGAAATCGTAATTTTCAGTCAATACAACTTGCGGATTTACCAAATTTTACCCATATGCCATTGTTTATTTTATTAATAAAATCACAGATCATAAATGAAATATCCAGTTATTTTCAAACTTTTATGAAACGAAAACTGGAAGTGTGTGTTGAAACTTTTAAGTGTATCAGTCTCTGATTAAATACATGTTTGGATACATATCGTACTAGATATAATGAAATCAATTCCACGTCTCTATTTCAAACGATTTTAAAATTTTTCATTTATCATTCTGTTATTTTGGCCCTTTCAGTACCTACGTCTGGATTTTTTCAAGTTCCTCAACTTTCAGTTCGTTCTATAATTTTGCTACCAACAAATTATATTATTAGAACTGATTATACTGGCAAAATTAAGAAACCACAATGACATACGTGAGCTTTATTTCCTATCCTTAAGGCTGAAGACTGAAATGGATATTGAATCCTCTTAAAACGGATCGGAACACTGTGTGAAGTAATTGTTAATCTGTACCTCAGAATACTGGTGCAATTAAAATACAGGTTCATAAAAAAACAAAGCGTTTCTAACTTTTCACAACATTCCTGGCCTTGTGCGAAATGATATTATTAATAATAAATATGAGAATCAAATCCTTGCTCATTTCTTTCACTTCGCTAGGTTTGTCTGTGATATGAAAGTCATGATAGTTAATGCTCTGTGTTGTATATGCTATTAAAACAGCTATCCTTAAAAATTATGTTCAGTAATTTCATGACAGTAAAGAAAAGTCAACAGTTTCTATATCATGTTAATAAGACAATTCGTTAATCAGGTTTATACCAATTTGATAAACCTAGCAAACATAATCCACCCCCCAAAAAACTACAAATTGCACTTAGCTGTCCATGCAATTATTGGTAACGTTGTAGGAGCTAACCAATCTATCTCTGGTTGTGGATTTACATTCTGGTTACATCCAAAGCCTATAAAGAGTATTTGTGACAAGATGAGTGAAGAAAGCGAATCTCTCACTGAAAAGCTTCGTGCTAATATGTGTCGTGTGTCGTTGAGAATTACATACTTTTCAGGAAGTTATCAACTATTCATTATCCTAGGTGATTACGGAAAACCACGAAAAAACGCTTGTCATGAATGCCGGAAGGAATTGTTTCTTCTACATTGTACCCTTATCTCATTTCAGAAATTAGTGCTCAATTTAGATATAGATGTAGAACTATCTATAATTCTAAGTTTTTTTGTTTTATTTTGCATATGGCATTAGAGGCGGGAAAGGAATGTGAACAAGGAAGATAGGAATTCCGCCATGACCTTTTAAGGGAACCATACCGGCATTTGCCAGAAATGATTTGGGGAAACAATGGAAAATCCAAATCTGGATTGCCCAGCGAGGATTCGAACCAGCGTCCTCCCGAACGCGAGGACAAAACGTTGTCGCTCACCCACCACGCTCGGTGTTCGAAGAAAGAACATATAACATTTCCAGTTAAAATGACTAATCGGTGCTTCCATGCGTTATCTACTTCCCGTCTGTGGAAAAATGAGTTTTTCAGCAGACCCAGTGATTGCAGAGCAGTATTAAACACCGATATCACTGGTTACCTTGGCAGGGTGTTGAGTGGTATATCATTAAGGACGTCGCGACAGGCGTGGGCGGCTGCTAATGGTGTGAGAGGCCAGGTGCGCGAAGCAGATAAAACAAGGAAAGTCGTGATTGTTGACTGAGGACTTGACGACAGCAGCTCTACGGGCGATCGATGCCAGAGATAGCGATGTGACATCGTTTTGTTCTGGCCATTGCTCTCGAGGCGTTTTTGCCACAAAGTAAGCCTTAGAAGATACCGACATTAAAAGACGGGAGTAATTATTATTTTTTACTTATGTTTTACGCCTCGTCTACGTCGAGGTCATTAGAGGCGGGTTGCATCTGGGGACAAGGAACGGGAAGGAATTCGGCAATGGCCTTTTGAAGGAAGCATCCCGGCGGAAGTAATTAAGAATAAATGAAAAATACGAAACGCTTAATTAGCAGATGCTTGCCCAGTGGCAGGCGTAGCTAGGTCAACAAAAGCCCCGGTGCAAAAAATTTATTTTGGGCCCTCAGGCCAGATGGGCGACCTTTTTTTTGCATTGTGTTGTTGGTAAGGGCCCACTGAGCTGAGGATGAGGCCCTTGAGTTTTGCTTAGGGGCCCCCTGAGCAGTGGTTGTGGGCCCCCCCCTGAGCAGCAGTGAGAGGGCCCTTAGTGAGGGGCTTCCTGTGTCCCAGGAGCCCCCTTAGACGAATGTAGAGATAAAAAAAAAGGTCGCCAGTTTGCCATGAAGGCTCGTGGGCCTCTGAACTGCGCCTGGGGGCCCCCAGAAGTATGCTTGGGGGCCCCCTGAGCGTAGGGGCCCCGGTGCACTGCAGCGTCTAGCCCCATAGTAGCTACGCCCCTGTGCTTGCCTATTAATTCAGATTCCATATGCTAGATGTTGTCAGTTCTTCCAGTTCGTAGTGAGTTGTATCTCGGAGATGAATTTTCATTCCTGCTTATATGAGTACGTATTTTTTTCAATGCAGTATAGAGAGACATAGCGTATTGTCTACTGTTTTAATGGCGTCACTTCTTCTAAGCGTACTAAAAAAAAAAAAAGGTTTCTGCACCTATTATGAAACAAATGTGTTTTGGTAGTAAATTTCCAAGGAAAAAAGAAATAATAAAAAAGACTTGACATAATATAAGGGTTTCACCAAAAAGGAAATGATTGTTGACAATAAAGTTAATTACTATACTATTTTTGTTGTTGAGGTTTTATGTCCTATTGGCATTCAAATATGCGCTAAATACAATACATCTTAATACAGTGTTTTACGCTTCGTCGACGTCGAAGTCATTAGAGGCGGGATGGGACTGGGGACAAGGAACGGGAAGGAATTCGGAGATGGCCTTTTGAAGGAAACATCCCGGCGGAAGTAATTAAGAATAAATGAAAAATACGAAACATTGACTGTTTCGAAACACATAATTAGCGCATACTTACCGATTAATTCAGAATCTATATTCAGTATGTTGTTAGTTGTTCTTCCAGTTCGTAATGACTTTTATCTCGACGATGAATTTTTCATTCCTGCTTATTTAAGTCCGTATTTTTTTTCAATGGTGTATAGAGTACATAGCTTATTATCTACTTTTTTAATGGCGTCACTTCTTCTAAGCGTATAAATAAATAAAAACGTTACGATTTCTACACCTATTATGAAACAAATGTGTTTTAGTAGTAATTTTTGCAGCAAAAAAGAAAGAAAAATAAAGATTTGAGATAATATAAGATTTGCGCCAAAAAGGAAATGACTGTTGACCTAGCTACGCCACTGGGCAAGCATCTGCTAATTAAGCGTTTCGTATTTTTCATTTATTCTTAAATACTTCCGCCGGGATGCTTCCTTCAAAAGGCCATGGCCGAATTCTTTCCCGTCCTGACCTTAACCGTCGACGAGGCGTAAAGCAGTAAAAAAAAAAGAGGTTTTATGCCGTATTGACATTCATATATTCGCTAAACACAATATAGGTTAATGTACTAAATGAGGCAACCGAAATGTGGAACCCATCCCAGCAAACACCCAACCGACTAATGAAAGCTCACGCCAATACCATTTGTTCTTTCGGTATTGAGTATGTTGCCGCATTGAAATACGATATTTGTGTTACTATTAGAGCAAATTGTGGTGGAATGTGGGGGAGTCTTGTTAGGAATATTTTGAGTTATTTATGTTGAGCGTGAGAGATGAAAGACGGGTAATCGTAAATCCATTGGCAGCCTGTTCTTCCTAAAGCTAACCGGCGGTCAGTTAAACGTCCCAATCGTCAAAAGTACCGAATGCCTTCATTTCATAAGCAGTACGAAGAGATTTGGTTTTTAATCCGACTTCTTGGTAAACAATATGTTGGTCAGGAACTAAGTGTCACCACCGCTCACCAGCTACCCTACGGTGAAAATTTCTTAATGTTTCTTGTATTATGTTGGTGGGATATTATTAATCCCGCACAATAAATCTTGTTTAATGGATTTGGTGCTATAATGTTCAATAATTCAATTTTAAAACGCTTCCCTCATTGTTAAAACGCATCCCACATTGTAATAGTTTCGTAAATAGTTTTATCTTTATTCTTCAAGCTACGAATTCAGATATTTCTGAGAGCTTCAGGACTGTTTCATCATCTTGAGGTTATCATTTCCCCGTCTTTTTTTTCTAGTTATAAGCCTCGTTGACTTTGAGGATATTTGTGGTTGGAGGGAACTGGAGATAAAAAACGGTAAAGAATTCTGCATTGGCCATTTTAAGAAAACATTCCGACATTCAACTGCAGTGATTTCAGGAAACACCATGGAAAACGGGAAATCAGGATGACCGGACGGAGATTCGAACACACGTCCTCGCGAATGCCACTGTTGTTGTTTACTGCTAGTTTCGCAGTATTACCTTACCTCAAAGGGGGTCTATTTTTTGCCATCAATGAAAATATTTAGATATTTTTCAAATTTCAGTGGCGTTGGGACTTCAACTATAACATTACCATTGCTTCTACTTCGACAATGTCCTTCCGTCCATGTATGTCTTGGTAATAGGCGGAGCCTGAAATATCAAACTCGGAATATTTTCTAGAAAACTGACTCAATGTTCCTACACAAGAGCACCATTAAACAGCCAACCCGATCATGGTATCCAGAATGTTATGTTACGGAAGGATGAAGCCAGCTGGTAGCACTATCATTGTGAATCCACTGACCAGCAATGTGGAATGAGACGCTTATTCGCAAAACTTACCAATAATGTATTGCAGTAGGGTATAAACTGTGAATAAAACAATTTCTTGTGAATCTTAACCAGAGAAACTTTAGATAAAATTAATAGTAACAAACAATCACAAATTAGCCTAGTTCTCGAAAACAAGGATTTCTTCTTTGCTTGTGAAAAATACAAGCCACACAACAACAAATTTAATTGTTCCTTGGACTCTCTGCAAGAATAAACCGTTGAACCTACTTTACAAAAAGATCTTCTTACCAAATGCGCGCCATTGCCTTACAGGTCCTTTACATTCAACTATTCTTCTCATCAATGTTTTTCTGGAGATATATCGATTTTCTTTGACTTTTATGACGTTAAACCACTGTCTAAGTAAAATGCAATTTCAAGTTAGTCGCTGCTTTGAAACGAAATATGTATAAATGATTGTATTCTTCTTTTAAAGTTCTTGTTAATTTGAGTTGTTTTTGAGAAAATAAATACTGGGAAAAAAAGTTAAATAATTTCTGTTCACCTTGCTTCATCAGTTTCCTTTAATTTAACTATTTAGTTTACCCAGCGTATTTTTTTAAAATATGTGTCTTATTATTTTCATAGATATTTCAGGGTACAACTGTGTCATTTTTCGTTATAATGACTGATTTGATACATTTATTGATCATCAGTCATTTCAATCATTTACTGATGCGGCCTCTTAATGTCAGGAATTCAGGTAGAACTTGAACAGTCTTCTCCAGGTCGCACGATCTTGGGCGATCTTCTGCCATTTAATTCCAACAACCATGCGAATGTCCTTGCCCCATCGATTTGGTGATCTTCCTCTCGGTCTGTGGTGATCTCTTGGGCTCCACTGTAAAACTGTCTTTTCTCCGCCCAATATGGCCAGCCAATTGCCACTTCAGTGGTGCTGTGTTCTCCAAGATGTTTGATATATTTATTATTGGTGTAAAATTATATTTTACATTCTCCAGATAGAGAATGTGCAATTCTGACTAGTTGTATCGTACTGCAGAATAGAGAAATAATGACTAACTTTTTTATTTCTTGCTGTCATCAGTCTTTCAACTGGTTTGATGCAGTCCTCCATCCCTTCCTATCTTGTGCTAACCTCTTCATCTCAACATACACCTTACAACCCATGTCCTCAATTATCTGCTTCATATATTGCAATCTCTGTATTCCTCTATAGTTCTTATCTACGACTGTTCCCTCCAATAACAAATTAACCAATCCTGCATGTCTCAAAATAGGGTCTACCATCCTGTCTCTTCGTTGTGTAAGATTCTTCCACAAACTTCTTCCTTCAAAATTCGTTCGTTTCGTACTTTATCTGTGACTGACTTAGAAGTTTCCAGGTGAGTGAAGCACAGTGATACAATGGTCACCTTAACTGTACACTGCCAGTACGCTGACGCAATAAAGAAGCTTCATTTCGTTATGAAGTAGCTGCCTGTTGCGGAGAGAAAAGTCTTTCTTTGTGGTTATAAGACAAGAATGGTGTAGGCCACGGATTTCTGCACCTTAAGCCAGACCATTGAAAGTAATCCAAGCTTCCCTTGGTGAGCAGTAAGAGAAAGCACGCGCTGTATCATCCTTAGCACTGAGTAGCCATTAGGTCTGTGACACATAATGGAGAATTTCTCACCGATGACATTCTGGCTGGCATATAACAGTGCTTCTTGCTCAGAAAGAACCATGTCACGCGGATTTCAATGTATTAACTATTTGAAATCGCTTGTCATTAATCTTTCCCGAATCAAGGAAAATAACATTATTATTTTTTTTTTTTTTTTTTAATAAGTTATACTAGAAGGCCCATACCGAGTGTGGTGGGTGAACGGTTAAAGTTCTGTCCTCGCATTCGGGAGGACGCCGGTTCGAATCCCCGTCCGTGCATCCAGATTTGGGTTTTCCATTATTTCCCCATATTACTCCAGGTGAATACTGGGATGCTTCCTTCAAAAGACCATGGCCAAATTCCTTCCCGTTCCTTGTACCCAGTCCCAATTTGCCTCTAATGACCTCGACGTCGACGAGGCGTATAGCCATAAGTAAAAAAAAAAGAAGGACGGTGCAAAAATTTTGCGTATAAAATACCATGAATACTGAAGTTGGTGGCTTGTAATAGAATGATAGAAGAACCGCTTCATTTGTAGCAATTGTTTATTTGTTTAGTGTAATTGCTACATAAAACAGAAATGTTTCTGTAAGAGAAAAAAATGTCCGAAGAGCTACTGTACAGAAAACAGAGTTTATTGATATCTCTGTGATATGTGGTGTTGAAATCTAACGGTAACGAGCTTAATCCTCGTCGTCACCTGTGAAACAGTTTATTAACATCTCTGTGATATGTTCTGCTGCCATCTAGCGATTTGGCTCTGAACTGACTCATACGCATGACCTGCATAATTATTACTTTTGCTCTTTAAGAGTCAAATTCAGAAAAATTTCTTTCTTAATTTATGATGTTGGTTAAGTGGAGACCTGAATCCTTAGTACATTTCTCAAGTTCGGTTAGGTAAAATTCCTGTCTTAAAATATTATAACTTGATCACTGCAAGTAATAATAAACATGCCGAGCCTGATGTGAAGCAGAAAATTTAGGACCTGGATTCAGTCCCCCTTCCATTCGCCCAGCTCTCTCAATTCACTGTTTTCCATAATTCCCGGATATACTCGTATATAGGCCCTCCTGTTTCCTGACAACATTTATCATCCGCTTTTGTGACCTACCTTTTTACTATCGGAAATCCCGTACCCCTCTCCCAAGAAACAAAAGAAAATTGGTGTTGAATATTGTTTTTAAAAGCTGAAAAATCAGTTGAAGTAAATTAATTTATTTCTAGTTTCCTGTGATTTTCTACAAAACCTTTTACATTCAAACAGAAACTTTGGTAATGTCACAAGAAGTATGCCACAGATGGCGCCATTCAGTTTTTTAAATTTATTTTAATGTATAATCATTATTATTATTGTATTATTATACTTGATTAGTTATTACCAAGCATGACGTTGTTAATATGACTGATTTAGCATTATTATTTTTTTGTTTATCACTTTACGCCTCGTCGACACTGACGTCATTAGAGGCGAAAAAGTACGAGGGGCAAGAAACAGGAATGAATTCGGTCACGTCCTTTTGAAGGAATCAACCTTAAAATCGCCTGGAGTGATTTTTGGAAACCGTGGAAAAACGAAGTCTCGATGGGCGTAAGGGGATTCGAGCCCGCATCCTCCAGAATATGAGGCCATAGCGTTACCACTTAACCACCACTATGGCGAAAGTGAAATTCCTAAGAGTTAATTTAGATGATCAGAGAATATTATCGATGTTATACTGTTGAACTAACGATAGTTAATTTCGTGTCATAATGTAAATTGGGCCACACCATTTATTTTTGTAATTCTATTTGGCATTCCCATGAAATCACGAATCCGGTGAACTTAACCACCACTATCCGCATGGTGTTGCCATTCATTAATTAGTGCAAGTGAACGCATTAATTACCAACCACATAACCTAAACTGGTAATCCTATTGGATACCAGGACCTACAGATTAAAGTGGAATCCGAACCACGGAAGCGTTTTGGTGTACTTCACATTACACAGCAAGCTGTGCCATAGGTAATGGGTCTTTTTAGAATCCCAGCAGCAATTGAGATTCGAACCGGGGACCTTTCGATCTCCAGTCAGGCGCTTAACTACTGCATAAATAGTAAAAGTTAATAACGAAAACGACAATGTCTGCTACATCAGAATTTCACAAATATATTTTAGGTTAGATTCGCTGAAATTACTATCTCAACCATAGATGCCGCTAAAACTGCAGTAACGCATCGAGAGATAAATACACACTGGACAAGTTTGATGCTAAACGGTAAAATGGATATTTATACGAAAAAAGATAATTGGGTAAGTAAACTAAGAACTGTTTCCCACAAGAATAGCTGAAAAGATTTTTAGTGAAATATGCCTAATTCATTTTTCAAGGATGAAACCAAAATCGGAACTAAAACATCCTTCGGTTTCATGTCTCTTAAACAAGGACTACAGGGCGTGTGTACCTTAAAGCAGAATCGAAATAGCCGCAACAGAAACTCAGTAATTGTACTGAAGAATTATAAGAATGAAAAAGAAAAATGCAGCTTCTCCCCAAAGTTTTTGAAAACTCAAATCATCCATTCGAAACATGTAAATAATAATTGGCACCATCATACTTCAAAACGTTAGTACATCAGTTGTGAAGACAAACGGTAAAAAATCACTGAACTTGTTCATATTGTGATCTACTAAGAACCAACTACGAAAAAAACTACTAGCTCTACTTTACTTGATATCTTACCGCTACTGTCACAGACTCATATATTTTCAACATTTTTTAAAAAAAATTTCGCTAAGCGATACAATCTTATACAAAAATTAAAGCTGAAGTTTAGGCTTTATCGGAACCAGTCAAAGAAATCTGCTAGCAGAGAATTACGTTGATTGTACGACGATAAGAATGTGATTAAGAGTATTATTCTTCCTTCTTAGTTAGTGATAGGTCAACTTTACAAGGAATTCTTTTGCTATGCGCGAAAACAAGGCTGACTCGATTTAATTATGACCATCACCACGAATTTAAAATGGCTAGTAATAACGAAAGAGTTGTCTGTGTCAGGATTTAAAACTGAAGTGCCTAATAATCTAATAGATCTTCTGACGATTAAAAAAAGCATTTGGAGCTGCTCGATTCTACATATCGAGTGCTAGAAACGCACACATTGGGCCCAACGAGATCTACCAATTATTAGTGCTGAGCTGCAGGACTCAGAAATCGACCCTCATATCCGCAGTATAATCAAGTCACATAATCCTTGGCTCCCGTGGCTAATTGAATGCAAATTCTAATTGCATGAAGTATGGACGCTGCTCGCTAAGGTTCCCGTTACGGTTAATCAGTGGGTCTACCGTCACTGGTGTAAAAGAATATTCACCCCGTGAAAGACAACCCCACCGAAAAGGACGGATTTATAACTGAGGTGATCAATTCCTCACTAGAATTTTAAGGCACACTTCGAAAGACGACGTTAGGCAGGCTGAAGAGACTATTATAAATCGTTGCCTTTCTTTACTTCAAAATCACTCATACCTAACCATTTTTCTTAAACGTTTGCAGTTTCCAATGCGTGTGCTTCATAATGACGGTAAACAAATTCAATGGACAGCCATTCATTGCCACAGGCTTTGCCGCAGAACCAACTACAACTCCCATGGTCAGTTGTATGTTGTTTGATCTGCGATTACGAAAATTTTCATGTATTAGATCCTAATGAAATGACTGTATAACATTATATACAATTAATTTTTTTTTAAAAGTCTTACTTTCTAATCTTCTGGAAACATTAAGTAAATCATCTGTTTAACAAATGTGTTCATATAACAGTTGTATATGTGAACGAAGTCGCTAACCAAATCCAGTAATGAGTAAGAAAACAGGTTACACTGTGAGCTCCAATGAACAATTTACGAAAGAAATTTGTAATAATGATGATAAAACAAAGCCTGCACCAACAAACATTTGTATAACATAAGAGTCAAAATTGTTAAAAAATATGTAATTTAATCGAAGTGCTAGTGTATGTAAACGGTGTATAAGTCTCAAGAATTAAGGGAAAATTGAATAACGTTGTAGGGTAAGATATAAAAAACATACTATAAGACATAAGTAGTTTTAGTACCAAGAGAAATAATTGGGCGAGAAATCAAGTAGCTGTAATGTTTTTAAAAACGAAAAATGATTGTTTTCTTATCTCAGCAACCACAGTATTTACAAATCATAAAAGAAAAATTTGAGATCGGAAATAGTATAGTACATGTGAAACAGTGAGTTATTATCTGTATTATATTGTTGGTAAAGACAGATTTATAAACCAAGATTTGGACTGCAAAACACATCCGAGAAAAGTGATATATTTCTCCTAAACGTGATCGATATGTCAGACTGAAATTCAGTGGAATGAGCATACAAGGGAGACACATCGAAACTGGGAAAACTAAAATAATCCCTCTCAAAACAGAAATTTTTAACACGATGCTACTGAAAAACTATGAAAAAAATTAAACTGAAAAGGATAGAACACATTGATGACGGAGGAAGTAAAAGTAAGAAAAGAATCGGAGATGAAAGACGCCGTTAGAAAAATATTTCATCTCAGAGGAAATATTAAAATCGATGGATAAAAGGAGGAATGCTCAAGATATAGAACAAGAACACGTTGGTGAGAGTGGTAGTGAAAGTAAGAAAAATCTATGAGGGCAATGAAAGACGCGAGTAAAAAACATCTGGTCACTGAGGAAATATTTAAATGGTTGGATTGGTGTCGGAAACATAAAAAAGCTCAAGATGTGGTATGAGCCAGCAGTTCAAATATTTTAGAAATGAAAAAATAGGCTATGGAAAAAAGCCATATAAAAATGACTACATTAGAGCTGTGGAAAATGAAAATGAGCTTTGGGAATAGTAGACGTGGCATTAACGAAGACAAATTGAGGGGAATGGAATATCTATTGAAGCTATTGAATTTCCTTCGTGGTTGCTCCTTAATCGAGTGCTTAGAATATCTGCTGATGGGAGGTATTTCGTTTCAGCTCAGCAAAGAGAACTGTGAGATAACAGGATTGCGCAGAGGAAATGTGTTGAGAAGATAGCTTATTAAAAAAGAAGAAGCTGTTGGTTTGGTATCTAAGATAAAGTCATTCCATTTTTAGGAAAACAGTTAGGCAGGTCTTCGAAAGAGTTAAACCCAAACAAGGTATCAAGTATGTAACCTCTACTAATTAAATTCTCATTAAATAAATCCAATCGAAGACGAGCAAACTCCACTAATTAACTTGCTCGTAACTCTGCAGGTCTTATGACGACGTGGCCCTTATGTCGTCTTTTGACCCAAGTAAACAGAGAAGAGGTCACTTCTTTAAATTTTAACATATTAAATTGTCATAAAATATCTCATCAACCGATCGCTAATTCTACAGAAGATACAACTCGAAGTTGTTAGCATATATTCTCAACTGTTTTTAATACATAATCAATCCAAAGCTCGCAGACATTAGATAAAACAATTATAATACATCACTTCTCGAACAACTAATATTTATATATAAAGATGAATATATGTTTGTTTGTTTGTTTGTATGTATGTTGGTTTGTTTGTTTGTTCTTCATACAAATCCACAGTTTTCATCCGATCTCGATGAAACTTTGCACACTTATCCTTTGAAACAAGGAAAAAAATTCTGTTTACATTTGGTTGAAAAATTATCTGTATAAATAACACATGTTGTCTCATAACTTCGATATACGGCGATAGACAGACACGTTGGATATGGTCGTCTCCGTACCGTGTTTGCGTATAGTGGACTGGCAGCTTAGTGGTTAAAGCGCTTGCTTACGAACGTCGTGCTCTCCGGTTAAAATCTCCATGGGGGGCTAAGATTTTTAAAAATCGTTTTTCATCGTAAGAGTCAGGCCTGGGCCGTAGGTTATTCGGATTGAATGTTAAACTGTATATATTAGAACTTTAGGGGTGCAATGCGAGGCAAATCGTAGGTAGTGTTGCAATGTTGTAGGTGTACACTTTTTTACGTTATAATGATCCCTCAGGTGTTGTTCGCAGTCAGTGTGTGAGTGTGAACCACAGTAATATTATTATAAATACGGAAGTAAGTCTCTGTCATTTTGTTACGTTTTGACGACTAAATGGCTATATCGTTGTGATGCAATTTTATAAGGAAATCTGTATGAAGGGAACAGGATATTTTTTCCAGTATGATTAACAGTTGTAGTCACGAAATTTTGAGACCGTATCGATTGGTGACAGAAATATGTTGGAAATTGATTCTCTTCAAAAGACAGGTTCGACGGTACAATGATATAGTGATACCTTTCCTGTCATATTATTCCTACTCGATAATGTTTGGGACTAATCCTTCGTTAGCAACTTTCTATATTTAATTCTGGCAAAAAAAATTCTTTTCCATGTGTACGAAGTCGCGGGTACGGGCTAGTACATTCATATAATGCTACTGCGACACTCGCAGTCCAAAACCTACAGCCTTTTACACACATACACCTTCCTTCCTTTCTTTCTTTTTCTAAGAATCTGTCACACCAGACCAAAGATTTTCTATCTCATTCTTTTCAAAGATGTACTTACACTACCCACTGACAAGTGTTTGGTAATTTGTAGATTTCTCAAGCTTCGAAATTACATTATATATATTATTACAATCAATATTTAAATCATAGTAAACTTAACAAAATAATATTTAAAAATAAATTAATTTCGTAATTGGGGTGGTAGCATATTTTACAAGTGTTGATAAGAATCCCTCAGGTATTTGAATTAAAGTTTATTCGGCACTGGTATCAGAAACTTATGAAACAAGAGAGATCCCAACAGTTATTTACATAATACATCTTAAAGGAAGCCCTAGCTGATGAATTAGAAATGTACAGTACCATATCATTCGTATACATGCTGCAGTCTTATTAGCAAGCACAATATACAGAAGAATAAAAATTAAGTTTAGGTGAACAAACAATCTAGCACTAGAGAAAAATTTGCAGAAATAGTAGACTTGGGTCTAAGAAGTATCTCTGAAAGGAGCTCAACCAAGGACGAATGGAATGCATTAAAGACCGAAATAATGAAAGCTGGTAAAGAAACATTAGGCTTTAGGGAACAATCTGCCCGAAAACCTTGGATCACAGAAGAAATTTTGGAGCTGATGGATCAGAGGAGAAGGTACAAAAATGCTCAGGATGAAGCAGGAAGAGAGCCTTACAGGCAATTTAGAAATCAAATAAATAGGAAATGCAAAATAACAAAAGAAAAATGGCTACAACAAAAGTGTGAAGAAGTAGAAAAGGAAATGGTCGTAGGTAAATTAGATGTTGCTCACAGAAAGATCAAACAGAATTTTGGAGAAATGAAGAAAAGGGGTATGAACATTAAAGCCGCCGATGGGAAACCTCTTTTAAGCTCAGAAGATAGAGCTAACCGATGGAAAGAATACATAGAGAAACTAT
The DNA here is from genome assembly GCA_031002005.1 of Vandiemenella viatica. Lineage (NCBI taxonomy): Eukaryota > Metazoa > Arthropoda > Insecta > Orthoptera > Morabidae > Vandiemenella > Vandiemenella viatica. Next base: position 28,296,643 of record CM061921.1, read on the forward strand.
GATGGGGACGACTTGAACAATAGTGTAATGGAAAAGGAAGATGATGTTGACATTGATGACTTAGGGGATCATGCTTTGAGGACAGAATTTAATAAAGCTCTGAATGACTTGAAAGCAAATAAGGCAGTTGGAATTGATGAGATACCTGCAGAACTTCTTAAATCCCTAGGAGAGGAAGGAATCGAAAGATTATTCAAGCTGATATCCAAAAGTTATGAAACAGGAGAAATTCCAACTGATTTTAATAAAAATATCATGTTCACACTTCCAAAGAAAGCACAAGCCGACAAATGTGAGAATTATCGCACCATTAGTCTAACATCACATGCTTCAAAATTACTGACCAGTACAGAAGGATGGAAAGGGTAGTAGAAGAGATAGTAGGTGAAGATCAGTTTGGGTTTAGGAAAAATCATGGTACAAGGGAAGCAATTCTGTCTTTAAGATTAATTCTTGAAGGGCGGATCAAGAAAAACAAAGATACTTTTATGGCATTTGTTGATTTAGAAAAAGCTTTTGATAATGTTAGGTGGGACAAGATGTTCAAAATTTTAAAGAAGTCAGGTCTAAAGTATCGAGATAGAAGAATACTCTATAAACTATATAAGAATCAAGTGGCTGTAATAAAAGTAGAGAATCACGAAAGACATGCATCGGTTAAAAAGGGTGTGAGACAAGGTTGTAGTCTATCCCCGTTAATATTCAACTTGTATGTAGAAGGAGCAATGAAGAAAGTCAAAGAAAAATATCCATGCGGCATAAGTTTTCAGGGAGAAAAAATCAGTATGCTACGATTTGCTGATGACATTGTCTTGTTAGCAGAGAGGGCTGAGGATATTGAGAAGTTATTGAACGGCATGAACAAAATACTGAAGGAAGATTTTGGACTGAATATAAATCAAAGTAAGACAAAAGTGATGAAATGTAGCAGAAATGATACCAATAGTAGCAGATTAAATATAAAAATAGGATCGGATGCAATAGGAGAAGTAAGCGAATTCTGTTACTTGGGAAGCAAAATTACAACCGATGGCCGAAGCAGGAAGGATGTTAAAAGCAGAATAGCACTAGCTAAAAGAGCCTTCATGAAAAAGAGAAACCTTTTAGTTTCAAATATAGATCTAGGAATAACATGGAATTTAGGAATACCGGAAAGAAAGAAACTTGAAGCATTTGAAATGTGGTAATACAGAAGAATGCTAAAAATTAGGTGGACAGACAAAGTAAGAAATGTACGAGTTATGGAAATGATGGGTGAGAAAAGAAGTTTATGGAAGAAGCTTACAGGAAGAAGAGACAGGCTTTTAGGTCATATTTTGAGACATGCTGGAGTGGTTAATTTGTTAGTGGAGGGAACAGTTGAAGGTAAGAACTGTAGAGGTAGACAGAGATTAGAATATATGAAGCAGATATATGAGGACGTGGGTTGTAAGGGGTATGTAGAAACGAAAAGGTTAGCACAGGATAGAAATGGATGGAGGATTGCATCAAACCAGTCTGAAGACTGACGAAAAAAAAAAAAAAAAAAAAAAAAGACAGAACAGATCAGCCAAGCCTTGTAGAGAGTCTGTGCTACAGAGAAACATTTCTGACTCTATTTTTTTAAAACTGCTTAACGTCTCTTTAACAGCGAAAGGATGGGGGGCCAGGAATGGGAAGGAATTCGGCCATGGCCTTTTGAAGGAAGCATCCTGGCATTCACCTGGAGTGATTTGGGGAAACCATGGAAAACCCAATTATTGAAGTAAAAGATATAATGTTTACATCTTTTTTGTTTATTCGTACATTAAGGCAAGCCAACATCGACATCATTAATGAACGGGAAGGATTTTGGCTATCGCAATTCAAAGGAACCGTCACGGCATTCGCTTATTAGCCTGAAGTGATTTCAGTAAACAATGGAAAACCAAAATTTGAATGTTCGTCCGGTGACTTCAACTCGCGTCCTGCCCACGCGTTATCGCTCATCAATCAGCTAGATTAATTATTTACTTTCTCTGAGTTTTTAATAAATTTCCATGCTTTTTATCTTCCGTCTAAAAGAAAATCCTATGTTATATTATGACCTGGTTCTGGTAACTGCTACAGGGAATAGAGCCTAAACATCGGACGTTCTTCTCCTTATATGAATTTATTCGTCTAAGAGCCGTAAAAAAGCAACCGGGAACGTTGCATTATATTTTTTATATCTCTGTCTCGCATTTTAAATTTTTATCTCTGACCTGCATATATTTGTGCGGTTACGTCCACAGCAGAGAATTTACTTTCAGCCGCCATGGCAGTTACACTTCCTTTAAATAATATAAATTTAAAACAATAAATCAAATGCAGTTACTTATTTGAAATTTAAACTTCATTTTAGCAATATAATTGTAAATAATATGATATGCGGTTATTTATTTAGTATTTCCTGGTTAACCTAGCAGTGCTGCGGCCACGCTTCCTGCGTCATCGACTCCCTGAAGGTTGCCGATATATTTTGATAACGTCCAGTTGTCAGGCAGAACGCTTTTTATAATAAGGGAATATTGTAAATACAGTAATACGTAAAATAGGAACAGATGTTGTAGAAGAAGTGGAATGCCCCTACTGCTTTCATTTCTGGGTAAAGTTACAATCCGTGGTCTAAGCGACTGTTATATTAAAATCAGATTAGCACAAGGAAAAAGAGATCTGTCCAAAAGGAAAACTCTTTTAGAATAAAAAACTGGTGTGGGACAGTAGGACTAAACATAGATTGTCGGGAACTATGTATAGAGCACAGCACTTAAGGATTTTGTAGCTAAGATCTAAGTATTAACAGAAAGCACTATTAGCACTGAATTTCGAAAACTCAGTGCTAATAGACAATATTGGAAAATTAGTGGACAGAAAAAGTAAGAAATGAACGTGTTTTGATATGATGAAACGCAGAAATATTTTTTTCGCAGACTTATATCTATTCTCCAATATTCGTATGAATATTTGATGTACACGCACAGTGGAATGTAATGCGCGGCAGGAAAGTCCAACAAGGATGAGAACAACAGTTATTACAATATAATGACCTTCCAATTTTCCCCACAGAGGATACCAGATATGGAAATATTGGGGTTGGGTGATGAAGCCTTCCAGTATAGTACAATGATTCTACAGAAAAATATAGAAATGAGGAAGAAACCTAAAGAAATTACAGTTAAAAGCGTAAAAGCTACCAAAAAATGGGCACTGATGGTGAAGTCAAATTAAGGGCTTTACGTTTAAAAAACATCAAGCACTACCAGGATTTGATCAGAGCTCTTTTCGTCTGTGGATGCGTCATGTCACACATCGTTAAACTTTAGTACAAGGGATTACCGGCGTGTGAAGCGCCAATGATGTCGTTACCAGATTAAACCACTGCATGTTGAGACATTGGAAGTTACCCTGCAGATACAGAGAAAATAATAGTTCACATACTTCACCTTGAAAAATGCACTGTTTTTTTTCGAGGCCAGTGTTATGAAAGCTATTCATGTTCTTTCAGCTTGTATAATTCCCCCTAGAATCTCTAGAAACAAGACGTTACATTGAGAGATGAATTTGAACGAAGAAGGTATTTGGTTTCAGTTCAATTTTGTCAACACGTCCCTTTAGTTCCAGGTGCATACCTGACAAATTGCCTGAGGACCAGGTTATAATCTAGGGCGGTATTCGTTTGTCCTGATAATGTACTCGTCACACAAACAGAATGACTCAAAATTCAGGGCTTATACTAGTTATAAATACTCACTTTCTTCTCTTTTGTTAGATCGTCCGTTATGACTTACGTCCTTGGCATCTGTCTCCTCGTATTTTATGAAAATGGATCAAGAGTTGGTCTTATTTATGAGAAAACACAGTGATTACATTTAAAGATGGTTGAATCTACGCAGCGTACAAGTTTTCTAGAAAATTCTCCCCCACGTTTGCTATTTTTAAATAAAATCATGGATGCTGGAGCGGATACTTGTTTCAAAAGGAATTAAAACTTTCGGGCTCTACGGCACGTCGTCAGCGAATCTATCCCAGCATGGGCCTGGAGTGATTTCGGGAAATCCTGGAAAACAGAATCGTGGGTGGCGAATACCTATCCCAAACATTACCTTTCCTAAGAGATACTGTAGACGCGCCAAACTGTACACGTGATCAGGAAGAAATTATGAATCACCATACATTCAGCTTCATAGTTCATACAGAGGATAACGGGTACTGGCCGTCCCTTGGAAAAATTCGTGAAAAATCAGTTTTATGATCCTGCTGGGATCATTGTTGTTAAAGGTTGCAAGGAAATTGTTAACATCATTAACTAATGCTTAACTGTTTGGTTAAAGCAAATTTGTTATATTATAAGGCTTCGTTCACTGTACACCTTAATTAATTTACAGTTTTTATTTTGCAGTATTTCATTGTTATTTATGACAATAATTTGTGATTTTTTAAATTTAGCATTATTTTAGGATTTTTTTTATAAATGTGCATTATTGTTTTGAAATGTATGTTACGTTTTAATTTTTTAAATTTTTAAATTTATTTATGGTTATCAACTCGGCAACTTGGAGGTCATTAGAGGCGAGATGGGACTGGACACTAGAAACGGGAAGGAATTCGGCCCTGGCCGTTTGAAGGAAGCATGCCGGCATTCGCCTGGAGTGATTTGGGGAAACCATGGAAAACGCAAATCTGGATGCCCGGATGGGGATTCGAACCAGCGTCCTACGGAATGCGAGCCCAGAGCGTTAACCGCTCACCCACCACGCTCGGTGTGTTTATTACTATTTTCTGATATTTATTATGAATTCAATTGAATGAAATACTTTCAGATGGCTGCGTGGACGTAGCTTCCAGTACCAAGAAAATAATTAACAGAGTGCACATTTACCCTAGTTTACCAATATCCGACGAAGGAAATAAATAACCCGCATCCGCGACTGACCAACCAGATTTCGATTTCCATTGTTTCACAGAAACAGTCCAGAAGAACGCCGGGATGGTTCATTCAAACAAAGCCGTGGTCAAATTTATTCCCTTTCCATGACACCTCGTCCCTCCCAATGCTATTCCGTTTCTAATGACCTCGACGTCGAAATAAATTATATCCAAACTAGTTGCTTGAGCTAAAAGTAGTAAAGATCTTACTGGCACGCCGTTTCGCCTCAAGGCAAGGTGCGATCAGGAACACTAAATATGAAACTGACCACCGAAAGTAAGCGTGAAAAATAATATGCTTCCCTTCAACACCAAAATAAAAAGATGTTTTTTACCAACCTGAAACATGCCAAATACATTTTCAGTTCACATTCTCAGAAAGCCGCTGTGTAAATTCCTCTTTTTAATTACTTTCAACCTAGAAAAATTCACGGAAGATGAAAACGCTTGAGGTTTTTTTTTCGTAACAATCCTCCTCTAAGTGACAATATTGAGTCGCAAAAAATTCTTATTTCACAAATTAATCTAATGTTCTAAAGTTCTGTCTTTCTACTTGGATCTGTAGAAAAATTGCGATACGAAATTAGTGTTAAGTGCAACAAATGTAGAAAATCCCTAACATTACAGTGTTACTTAGCAAGAAGTCTAAGGTGAAAGTCAGGATCGTATTTAAACTACTTGCATGTAGAAAGAGTCCATCTGAATCATCGTCAATTACTTTTGAGAAAGTAGTATCCAGAATACGAGATATATTGATCTAATGTATTTTCATGTCTTTTACTAAAAACATCACTATTCGGAAGTGTTTCACCTTAGGAGTGAAAACTAGCAGAGCCAAAATCTGGTAGTAGTAATTATGAAATATTCTCATTAAAATTTACTTTGCCTTTCTCCTACAATTATGGGTGACCAGTTAAACACAACATGATAATAATATTTATTAGTTACTTTACAATACTTGATTTTATATTTAAATTAAACTTTTATTTACTGTAAAATCTCAAATAAATAATGTATTACGACTGTTCAAGCCAGGGAATAAGAAGCTGTATAATTTATAAGATGTTTCATCCACTAACATTAAACTTAATTCAAAGTAAATTTTGCTCAAAGGAGTAAGATTTTCTTGGGAATGTTCTATTCCGTGCTCATCCCAGAACTGTTACGTATACATTTCATAGTAGACTATTCCTTAGTATTGAGATGCAACGGATACGATTGTTGTCTGCAGCTCAGAAATAACGATTTCAATCTGTAAGAGGAGAACGTCTCACAGTATTTCGTCTTGTTTTTGTTTTGGTAGGTATCGCATTCAGCTTTCTGCACCTCCTTCGCTGAAATATCAGTTTCAAAGCTGATGGAAAGTTGTGGCAAACAAACAAAGGACACAAAGTACTGCTGAAGATAAGATGCAACTGAAGAAGTAAAGCATAACAACTACCTCCTAGTATGGCAAAGGACTTAGAGATAAAACTCATGCCCTTAAGTTTACTTGGAATTAGAAAATCCATAATATTATGTTTCTGCTTAGATTTTTTTTTTGTTCTACATAAAGCGCATCCAATTTTGTACAAACAGCTATATCATTCTTTGGTAGACAATTCAGAACGTTACAGCTGCTGAATCTACGGCCGTTTCATGTCATTATTAACATTTATATCCACTTGTGCTTAAAGAGTTATTGCTCTCATTCTAGGCACAATACACAGACATATAGAGCAGGCTCCAATATAATTTAGTTCAGTGACAAAGGGTAATTGGATTAAATTCATTATTCAATCTTATACTCCATTTTTCTCTTTTTAACTGAATGTGATGTGCATTACGTTACTTCGGTATACTGGTTATGAGATATGGATGTGTTTTTGGTTTTGGAAGCACAATGTTATATTTTAAAATAACTGTAATGATTAAATTTTTCGTAAAATTGAAAAAAAAAACCACCTGATTCATTTTAAATTTAGCAACATGTAGAATGGACAATAGAGCCGGTTAGAAAGTAGAAATTTATTTAATGAGCAAATAATTACACTCAATATAAGTATCAACATACACATCAAAATTTATAAATAGTAGGCATTCGAACATTTTTCCAATCGTTCTGTTGTTCATGATCAGTGTATAGCGCACTTTAAGTATAACGAATTCACACACTTTAAGTATTACGATTCATCACCTTACAATATTAGATGAAGTTAGCACGAGCCTCGTCTCCTCGTGTGTAGGTCTTGAGATATCAATTATTCACTGGCTTAAATTACTCTTTGTCAATAACACTGTACAAACTTCGCCACCGTCGACGTTGTGTCAACTCTATAACACGCAAGCATGGGGAATACTTCCCCGGGCCACGTTATATTGTCTTGTAAAAGTCCAGGTGTTCAAGAAATTAGTTTTTGAATTAGCTAACTCTTCAAGGAATTTTAATCTAATCCAAACATTTTTTTTAACTGCTTTACGTCTGTCAACAGCGAGGTCTTTAGAGACGGGAAAGGATGGGGGGCAAGGATGAGGGCAAGGAATGGGAAGGAATTCGGCCATGGCCTTTTGAAGGAAGCGTCCCGGCATTTGCCTGGAGTGATTTGGGGAAACCATGGAAAACCCAAATCTGGATGCCCGGACGGGGATTCGAACCGCCGTCCTCCCGAATGCAAGGCGAGAACGCTAACCGTTACACCGCCATGCTCGGTTAATCAAAACATACTAAACCTTTATAATATCTAGTGGAATAATAATGGAAGACAAATATTGAAATTTGGGAAGGGACACACGAAATCATTAATGTTTAGCACTTCCAAATTTCTAATTAAACTGCAATACCCGTACTTTCAACACCTCGCCTGGTATAAAATGTCAGATATTGGAGGTCACTATCATTACATGAATATAAGATTTGACTATGTCAAATCATCAAACAGTTTTTGATGGTCTTTCTAAGATTTGCGTCTATAAAGCAAAATATATTTTCTTTATACTACGGACCACAATGATAGCATGAAAGTAATATTTTCTGAACTTATGACAGCTTACACATTCAGATTGCAATGAAATTACGAAATCAACTTAAAATACGTTCATTTCCGTAAGAATTGGATAAATTAACTTTTACACTGGCGGATAGTAAAATCGCAACACCGAGACGGAGTTGTGAATAATGAATGAAATGTGACCCAAAGTATCCCCACATGAAGAGTATTACACCACTAGCTGATACCCGCGACTTCGTACGCGTGGATCAAGAATTTCATTGCCAGAACTGAATATAGAAAGTTGTTGGTAACGAAGGATTGGTCCCAAACAACACCGAGTCTGCATAATATGACAGGAAAGCCATCACTATATCATTCTACCTTCGAACCTGTCTCTTGAAGAGAATCAATTTCCAATATATTTAAAAACAGAAAAACAAAAGAAGGTGAGGGGATGTGGGGGTGGGGGGGTGTTATTTAAGGGCACGTTTATTTCAGATTGGTCTTTTCGTCTTTCTTCATCATGAGGATCCGATTCTAGATTCCAATAACTTTAGCTGCTCGTGCTCTGCTACAGCTACAACTTAAGCCAGTTTACGCCCGCAAGGCATGTCAAAAAAGAAGGCAAAATAAAGTGGTGCCAGAAACATTTAAGCAGACACAAAGTAATAGGACAGAAATTTCCACATCTACATTGAATAATAAGTTTTTTCTCTAAACGAAATTTATTAACAAATTATACACTAACTTAATGCACAAGAAGCACACCTTGAGCAACCGACGTAACATTACAAACTAACACACTAATCCGTCCCTCTGTCACCATTTGATAAGTTCTCAAAATTTCGTGACTACAATAGTTAATCATACCGAAAAAAATGTCCTGTGCCCTCCCTACAGACTTTCTTGTCAAATTCCGTCAATATCGGTAAAGGCATTTAGTCGTAAAATCGTAGCAAAAAGACAGAGACTTACAACCGCGTTTATAGTATTATTACTACAGATCACACACACACTGACTGCAAATCACCCATGAGGGATCAATATAACCCAAAAAAGTGTACACCTACAACATTGCAAGACTACCTACTGTTTAACTCGCATTGCATCCCTAAATTTGTGATATGTACAGTTTAACATTCAATCCGAATAACGGACGGTCAAAAACAATTTATTTAAATATTTGCCTCCACGGAGATTTGAACGCAAGACCACGATCCAAACATCAGCAAGCAAGCGCTTTAACCACTGAGCTACCAGGCCGCTGGCATTACAGAGACCTAGACATCTAACGCGTCTGTCTATCGCCGTTCAGTAATTTTTCGAAATTATAAGACAACATGTATTATTTATACAGATAATTTTTAAACCAAATGTAGACAGTAATTAGTGTGCAAAGTTTCATCGAGATCGGATGAAAACTGCGGATTTGTATGAAGAACAAACAAACAAACATACATTCATATTTATATGCATATATATTAAAAATTGAAAGCTTTACATCTAATAGTATGAGAATTACGAAGCTATTTACTATTCAAATTTTCTATGTCTTTTAGCGTATAACTGGTGAACTGTGTGAAGTAACATGACACTTTTTGTCCATAAGTTCTTGGTGACAAAGTATGCCAAGGCGATGAGTGACGACCCTTTACAACCAAATGTCTAACTTTGAGAGAGGTCGCCGAATTGGCGTGTTTCAAATGAGTACATCATATCGTGAAGAAGATTCTAATACTCTTGGAGCAGGGACAGGTCCGTATAGAGGATAATAGCACGTGAAGATCACAAAATTGTGTGGGTGGCTGTTGCTGGCAGACGGGTGACTGTAGGCCAGATTGAAGCAGTGGTTGCAGAGAGAGTCATCCGCTGGACGATTGTAAACCAATGCCTGAAGCTGGGTTTCACTCTATGCAATTTGTTCCATTAACTTGATTTTATTGCCAGCATGGTCTATCCTGGTGTAATACAAAAGGATACGTGAATGGCGTACATTTGTGTTTAGAGACGAGTCTCGGTTCTGTTTGTGACCAAATGATAATGGAGAACATGTTCGTAGGCGTAGTGGAGAAATGTTTTACCCTGCTGTGATTTCAGAACGTCACACAGGAGCAGCCACTGGTATCATGATTTGCGGGCAGTCAGTTTCAACAACAGGACTTAGTTGGTTGTTGTTGAAAGCAAAATGACAGCCCACCACATTGCGGACAGGGTGCTGCATCCTATTACAATACCCTTTATGTCCACCATCCAAATCACATCTTCCAACAGGTTGATGCCCGTCCTCATACTTTGGTCACCACAACTTAAGCCTTGCAAAGGGTCACGATTGGACCGCATGATCCCCAGATTTGTCCCCAATAGAGCATGTCTGGTATTTTTTAAAAAAAGTAAATTGTTTTATGAATAAAATCTGTAGAAACTAAGGGCCTACTTTAGGTAACAAGATAGTAGGCTATGTAAAATCAGGAAATAAATAAAATAAAATATGCCAGGAGTAAAAACATTAGATCACATGGTCACCCAGCATAAACTGTGCAACAACTGACTGCACAAGACATGCATGTGTAAAGAGACATACCCCAAGAATACATCCCAATACTCATTGATACAATACCGGCAAGGATCCATGAATATGTAAGCGCTCAAGGTGGGCGCACTTCATACAGACGACTGTAGCTAATGATGGTAAACTTAGCCTGATCCATTTAAATTTTGCTATCATTTCTTCTGGTCATGACCCTGGATATGTCTACAAAGTTTTCTAAAATTCCGCCATTACTGTCTGGGTGTTGGGATTTTAATTTCCGGCAGTGTATGTCAGGTGAAAATGGATTTATTTTTGGTTTTGCATCATTTGCATATACGTTTTCGCCTCATTAGCCTTATCATAATCTCTTAATAAGTTACGAACCGCTGTAAATATCTTATTGCATCGAGCGCCCACCTACCTGCAACATTTGTCTAACACCGCAGTAAATGTGAAGACCCGTCTGAACCTTGTAAAGAAACTGGCTGGTACGTCGTGGGGTGCAGGTGTATACGTTCTTCGAGGAACAGTTCTTGACCTAGCAGTTTTTCTAGCTGGTAGTGCTCATACTATCAAAGCTGACATCCTATGAGCGGTCTGATGGCTCAGTGGTTAAGGCGTCTGACTGAAGATCGAAAGGTCCCCGGTTCGAATACCTTAGGCACTTAACCCGGCATTCACCTCTGGCACAGCTGACTGTATAATGTGAAGTAGGCCTACGCCAGAACGCTTCCGTGGTTCCGATTAAACGTGAAACTGTAGGTCCCCTGTACCCGGCAGGACTGTCGGGCTAGGTTAATGCGGCTACGACAGGGGTGGAATGCGCAGCCAATAGAAACCCTATCACCAGGTCATTACGACCACACGGAAGTATTATTACTGTAGTTGACATACTGCTCAACACCGCTAAGAGAACACTAAGTGGTGTAATTAGGTGTACCCCCGTATTCTAGCTGCCAGAACATCCCAACATTTCTTCACCACGTCTGCGGAGAAAATTAATGTTGCTTCTGGTGTGGGAAAGAGTGGGTGAAAACACCATGATACATCTCTATATCAACTTTCAAGACCTGCTCAAGAGAAACAGCCTAGATATCAGCAGCCAAGTTAAGGAATAACATCTTTGGCACGGAGAAAGGCGTTGAAGAAAACACCCACACAACTCTGGGCTTACAGAAGACCCGACATTCTCCTTCTCAGGGTCCCAGCTTAATAGGTATCGCACAGGAAACGGAGTGTGCAACACAACAGCACCGAAGTACGGGCTCCATGAAGATGCGTTCTGTGACTGCGGAAATTTCCAGACCACAACGTAGTGGACTGTCCGAACTGAAGCTTACTGGAGGCATGCTTAGTTACAATGCACCAAGTTGATCCGACTGCCATAAACGGCCTCTCTCGACATTGCCATTTGATTAACATCGTATTTTCTTTGTGATTTGTTATAATAAGGGAATTAACAGAAAAACTTACTGACTTTTTTGCTCTTTTCTTCATTAGCTTCCATAACTATAAAATACTTTCCGCTATATTGTGGTATAAGTTATGGCGATCTTCATCACTTTTGTGTTTCACCGTACATTATATCACTGTTGAAATGCGCTTATGAAAGTGTTGGAATGATATATGAAAACACCTCGTAATATTTGGCCGTGTCAGAAGGTGTACATCAGCGCTCCATCTTATCCCTGCAGCCTTTCAACGTATACGCCGAAAATATATTAAGGAAAGCCCCCGAGGGCTGGGGTGAAGGAATCTTGGTTGCTGAAAAAATTATTAAAATCTTGTTTCACAAACGGCTTTACTTTCATTGCAAGCAGTGACGATGATTTGCTTGCACGAGAAAAGGGCATAAATTTATGTAAGACTGGAGGTTATCTCGGCGTTGAAAATGAATAAATTCTTCTGGCGTTACTAGCCGATTGCGTCCATTGATAAAACACGACGATTGTGCGGTCACAGCGTCTGCCATCATTGTCAAGTCACTTGACAACGGCGGCAGAGCATATGACCGCTTAAACGTCGTATTTTATCAGTGGACTCACTGGTATAGTTACCGTAAAAGTTTTTATTCAGAAAATTAGTTTGTTCCATGAATTATAGTCTTAGATTCGGCTGCATAATTTCTACATCAATCTGTTATTTGATTCAAATGCAGTTTTTATGTATAATTATTACAATGATCAGCCAGGCCATTATTACCACCTACCTAATAGCCGGTATGTCCGCCTTTGGCACGGATAGCAGTGGCGACCAGACTTGGCATGGAAGCAATGAAGCCTTGGTAGGTCGTTGTATGGAGCTGGTGCCACATCTGCACACACAAGTCACATAATTCCCGTAAATTCCGGGGAGGAGGGTGATGAGCGCCGACGCTACGTTCAATCAAATCCCAGATGTGTTCAATGGGGTTCAGATCTAACGAGTTGGGGGGCCAGCACATCAATTGCAACTCGCCATTCCGTTCCTCGAACCTCTCCATCACAATCCTGGCCTTGTAACATGGCGCATTATCTAGGTGAAAAATGCCACTGGGCCACATGGTCGTCATAAAAGGGAGTTTTTTGTCTACAACCAGTGTACGATACATATTACCCGTCATGGTGCCATGCACGAGCTTCACTGGTCCCACGGATGCCCACGTGAATGTTCCCCAGAGCATAATTGAGCCGCCGCCAGCTTGTCTCCGTCCCGCAATACAGGTGTAATGAAGCTGTTCCCCTGGAAAACTGCGGATTCGCACCCTCATATCGGCTTGATCAACGGGATACATCAGACCATGCAAAGCTCTGCCACTGCGCCAACGTTCAATGACGATGATCACCTACCCATTTCAGTCGTAGTTGCCGATGTCATGGTGTTAACATTGTCACATACATGGGTCGTCGCCTGCGGAGGGGCATCGTTCACCACCCGTCCAGTTTTACCAGTCTGCCCAGCCTGCTACGGCCAACATCTGTAATGAGGGGTGGCCATCCGACCCCTTGACGTATGGGAGTGGTTTCACCTTGGTTTCGCCTCTTTTTGAAGACACTCACCATAGCAGTCCTCGAACACCCGACAAGTCGTGCAGTTGCAGTTTCCAAAATGCTCGTGCCGAACCTCCGGGCCATCTCAATCTGCACTCAGTCAAACTAAGATTGATCGCTCCCATTACCCATTATAAACACGGATAACACGCTCACTGGTACTACGAGCACTTTTTTATTTTTTATTTTTAACGGCTTTACTCCTCGTCGACGACTAAGGTCAATAGAGGCGTGATGGGACTGGAGACAAGGAACGGGAAGGAATTCAGCCATGGACTTTTTGAAGGAAGCATCCCGGTATTCGCCTGGAGTGATTTGGGGAAACCATGGAATACCCAAATCTGTATGCCCGGACAGGGATTCGAACCTGCGTCCTCCCGAATGCGAGGCCAGAACGTTAATACAAGCACTGTGCGTGTGTCTGACTAGCAATCGTCAGGTCAGGCTGCTTTATCCTGGACGGATTTATATCGATATTAGGTAGGAAGTCTTAATGTTCTGCCGGGTTGCCTATAAAAATAAGGCCACAAGTATTTTTAATTAATTTTTTTTTAAATCAAAATATTTCGTTGACTTGTTTATTAAATAAATTATAATTCATTTCAAAGAGAGACATGTAAAGAATATAAAATATTTGGGTTGCCTGTGTAAAAGTGGCCGCAAGTAGGGACTGCCAGCTGTTAGATGGACGGTGTGGGGCGCTAACTTTCACGAGCTCCAACGTATCTTTAATAATCCGCTACTAATAATTATACATAAAAATTGCATTTCAATTACATAGCAGATAGAACTAGAAATAATGCAGCCGGATATTGGACTATTAGGGATGAACCTCAAAAATTATATAATTGATCGAGCTCAACAGGTCCAGCTCACGAGTCGATCTATGAACTGGAGGTAGTAAATGATTTAGTTTACCTAGGATGAACAATCGGCGACACAGGGCGTTCTGAGAAAGATAATAGAAGATCGATATCCTAACGGAAAGTTACCATGAAAAAACGTACTAAAATCTGACAGAACAGGGCAATAACAAATACCAAAAAGTTCTGCCTTATTTCAACATTGATGTTTTCCGTTTACTCCCATGCCTGTGCGACATGGACCGTCAAAGTCAGAGATTTCTACCGCACCGTCGCCTTGGTTTTGGCGTATAATTATCCGTGAATCTTGTATTGAAAGGAGACACAATGCATCCATTGTACAAGAATAAAGCTCAAGTCCCAGTCCGGCCATCCAGATTTTTTTTTTATGGTTTTTCGAAATCACTCCACGTAAATGGGGGTACGGTTCCTTAAAAAAAAAAAAAAAAAAAAAAAAAAAAAAAAAAAAAAAAAAAAAAATCCTAAATCCGAATTCCTAATCAATCATTCCCATTCTTTCCTCTTCCCCTAATGACCTCGACATCGACGAGCAGTGTAGCTAGAAGAAAAATACAAAAAATGTATCCTGATATCTCCAAATGTCTTTCTTCTCGTGTCAGTCATAGATTCATGTTGTTCTTATGGCATAGAGTAAGAATATTTGGTGAAACTTTAGAGATTTTGATCACGCAATGGAAGATTGAGGACAGACAACCACGAGGAAGGATAGAGAGCAGATGCATAGATCAAATCAAGAATATCATTGGTTTACCTCTTTAATAGGAAGCTGAAAATTTGTTAAGGATGGCAACGCATTCTCAAAAATGTGTCAAGTGCAGTGACAAATGCAATAGGTTCGTGATGTTCTGTAAAGTGTTAAGCGAATGGTGATGAGATTTGACACTATGAGCTTAAAACTGCATGAAAATATTTATCCATCAATTTCACTGTATTATGACTGGTATACTATTTTACTGTATTGTTATAACACTTATATTAAGCATAAAAACGCTGTATTATAGTTGATGAATAGTAAAATAAGTTAACGAGCAAAACACGTAGATATTAAGAAAAGAAATAACATTTTGTTTCAGGACTGGTAAGGTTATCTACGGTTCTGTTCTTTTGCGATCATTATTTTAATTCATATGATTGAATTTTTAAAAAAAGATCTAGAAAGAAATTGAAAGCATGTTGCACAACATGAAACAGTTTGTTCCATTGCATCCTTGAGAGGTTAATGACACGTATTTTGAAGGTTTCCTTTAAAAAAGAGGAAAAAATAATATTTGACGATCACAGCAAATCTAGAATCATGAAATGGAAAACGTTCTAGAACCATTCTCTATAAAAACTATTCTTTTCGTGTCTTACAATTTTTCACATGAAAATTTTACTGGAGATTTTTCCAGTCACCTCATATTTGAGATCTCCAGATCCAAGTGGTGGTGTGAAGTGTATTGAGATAAAGGTTTTATGGACACTTCTGGAATATTTGAAGGATCAGATGCTGCCTGAGCGATGGTATATTATCATACATTACAACAGCCTCTCTTTGTTGATAAATCTGATTCTTAACTTTTGCCTTCTGGTTGTGGGTACAAGGCTCAAAACTAGAAAGATGGACCGGAGCAAGTAGTTCATTGTTATGAAGGATCTACGAAAAGAATGGTATGTACAACGGTGCATTCACTGCATTACAACAGACAACATTGTACACTTTCACGGTCGAAACTTAAATATGTTAACAACTGCAATAGTAAAAAGACAGTAACAAGGTTTGGCTGAAGAATCAAGTCGATGAACTCGAACAAACTTGGGAGGATGTTGGGAGGAGATACATTTATAACCGAGCATACTCGTCGCTGGATTTTGTTAATTACTTTTTTGAGCATTGAAAAATGTGAACGAGTATAACTGAAATATATTTTATCGGCATCTGTCCGTATGCTTTGTGATACATTTGTTGCATAGCATTAATTCGGTAGCAAATACTTAATTGACACTACTATTTTTTTAAGCAATTGTAGCAGACGTTAATTAAACTTTCGCAGAAAAATTCACCAGGTTATTTATCCACATAATAACTGTCAGTCATCTGTAGTGAATTCTGGGAATTCACTGAAAACCGAAATTAGTTAGGCAGTAGCAAAAGCTTTGCTATCCCAAACATCACTTCCGAACGTTTCCTCTCGCCCACCAATATCATTCCTAGCGAGCGTAGTGGGTGAGCGGTAACGTTCTAGTCTCGCATTCGGGAGGACGTGGGTTCGAATCCCCGTCCGGGCATACATATTTGGGTTTTCCACGTTTTCCCCAGATCACTCCAGGCGAATTCCGGGATGGTTCACTTAAAAGTCCATTGCCGAATTTCTTCCCGTTCCTTGTCCACAATCCTTTCTCGCCTTTAATGACATCGACGTCATAAAAAAAGTATTCCCCCGGACTGAATATTCCCCGAAACCTGACTCGTCTGACATGCGAATATAATTTTTGATGTTGGAGGAGGACAACGGGCGTAGTTACCGAGAAGTGATAGTAGTAGAAAACAGAAACTTACATGTTTTGCTCGTTACTAAAGTTCAAATAGTTATCGTAGGTCACCTAACAGTAGTTATGGACATCTGAGTAAAACAGACTAGGAAAGTGTTCACTTCCGAGTTTCTGCAATCTCTGAGATCTCGCGACGGGGTACGTTAGTGGCATTTAACACGACCTTGCGTGAAAGATGTAAATCAACACTTCTTTCTTGAATGTTTCATCGACTTTCCGTCGTGGTGCATGCATTCCCATAGGGTAGCTTTTACTTGCTAAATCTTTTCTGCTCATTTGCTTAAAGCTCAGTTGATCTCTCATCCTTCCGCCACCTTTTGTTTTCAGCACACTAATTATAATACAGTATACTAACTATTACCCGCGACTTCTTACGAGTGGACTTATAATTTTATTGCTAGAATTGAATATAGAAATATCACAGTTGCGTAAAAGCTATCCAAGAAACCTAGAGTTAGAATAATTTGACCATACAATTCTAACATCGAACATGTCTAGAGGAAGAGAATCGGGGGTGGGGGTTATCTTATCTTTCGGCTCTGTCTTGTCTTTTTTCTTCAGCATTAGCTTCAGATTCATGGTATCTAATAACTTTAGCTGCTCGTGTTCTACTAGTGTTATGACTTAGGTCCGATTTACGCCTGCGAGGCGTGTCGAAAAAGAAGACAAAATATACTGATGCCAGAAATTTTAAGGTAGACACAAAATAGTAGTCTGGAGCAGCGAAAATTAACGTATATACTACATAATATGTTTTGTCTGTAAACGAAATTTATAAACAAATTATACACTGACTCCCATAGCAAAACAGTCTCAGTGACCAATATAACATTACACACTTAGTCCAGTTGCGAGCGAAAGTGCGTAAGGCAATGCGTGATGCGTTTAAGAATTCCAAGCAAGGAATTTATCCAAAGATCTTATTACTAATCCGAAAAAAGTTCTGATTGTATATCAAAGTAGCAAGAGGCTCTCGTAAGGTTATGTCGTCACGGATTAAGGAAAATGGGGAATTATCGGAAAGTAGAATAGAGAAAGCAGACATTTTGAATAATATATTTAAAAAAGCTTTCACAACAAAAAAAGGAAAGCAGATTCCAATAGTTAAGAACCGTACCAACAAAATTATGAAAGATCTTGTTCTTCATGTCGAGGAAATAACTAAACTGCTTATGAATGTAAAATCCAATAAGGCTCCCGGACCAGGTGGTATTCCTACAAGATTCTACTCTAGGTACGGAAAGGAAATAGCGCCGTATTTGATTAAATTATATACAGCTTCTTTGGATCAAGGAAAAATACCAGATGAATGGAAGACCGCCATCGTGAGTCCAGTGTTTAAAAATGGAAATGTTAATAATCCTCAAAATTATAGGCCGATCTCGTTAACCTCAATGTTTTGCAGGATTTTAAAACACACCATCTTTTCAAATTTCATGAATTTTTTTGATGATGGAGAGCTTTTAAACAAAAATCAACATGGATTCATAAAAGCCGATGCTGCGAAAGACAACTTGCACTTTTAATTCACAACCTGTGTCGTATTATAGATGAGCAATCCCAGGTTGACCTAGTTCTATTAGATTTTAAAAAAGCTTTCGACACTGTGACTCACACTAGGTTACTTCGTGGTTATGGCGTATCTACACAAATATGCGACTGGGTTACAGACTTCCTGAACGGCAGAACACAGTGTGTAGTTCTCGACGGTGAGCGTTCATCACTTACCGAGGTGAGGTCCGGGGTTCCCCAGGAAAGTGTTATAGGGCCTCTTTTGTTTCTCACATAAATTAATGATTTATGCGACGTAATAATGGGGAAGAAAAGACTATTTGCCGATGATGCTATTATTTATCGTGAAATCAAAACTCAGGACGACTGCGTTTTGTTATAAGACGATATTATGAAAATAAATGCGTGGTGTGAAGACTGGCAGTTGGAGTTAAACGCTAAAAAGTGCCAAATCATGAATATAAGTAAAAAGGTGACTACATTTTGTTCTGAATATAAAATTAGTGGCACTGTCCTTGGAACGGTAGATTCCGTTAAATACCTAGGGGTAAAAATTTGTAAAAAATTGTCTTGGAATGAGCATATCGAGAAGGTAATTGGGAAAGCAAATCCTATGTTACGATTTCTAGGTCGTAACTTAAAACAGTGCGCTCCGGAAGTTAAATCGATTCCATAACAGTCACTAGTGGGTCCTCATTTAGAATATTGTTGTTCTGTATGGGGTCCCTATCAAAAGGGGTGAATGGAGGCTTTGGAGAAGGTCCAAAGAAGAGCCGCTCGATTCGTAACAGGAATATATAGCTGGAGGGAAAGCGTAAGTGCCATGTTTAAGGAGTTAGGTTGCGAAGACCTGGAACATCGAAGGCGTTGCTCTCGACAGAAGCTAATTGAAAAATTCAATACTGATTTGTTTCGGAATGACAACAAACAAATATTGCTACCAGCAACATTCATAGCTAGTAATGATCGCGAAAATAAGATAAGAGAAATGAAGGCCAGAACAGATTTATTTCTGTACTCATTTTTTCAACGAACGATTAGGGAATAGAATGAGTAGGGTTTACCGGACGAGTAAACTTAAAATCTGACAGAAGTAGTCCTCAATAAATCATTTCCGCCATCCTGATCTGGGTTTTCCACGGTTTTCCCAGCTCTCTCCAGGCGAATACCCGGATGGTTCCTAAAAAAATCCCATGGGCTCCTCCGGTCATTTCCCGTATATTTCTTCCTATACACAAATGGTTACACATTAGGATTGGTGCAATGCACTCTCCGCCACCAACTTTTAGTGACTCACGGAGTTATAGTAGTAGTAGTAGTAGTAGATTTAAATATGCTATCCTACTGTTTGGCATCATTCAGTCAGTATTCAAAACATATTATTTATCTTGAAAAAATATCCTGTGTCCTTGCTAATGATACAAAGTATTTAATTGTCAAATTTCATCAATAGCGGTATAGTCGTTTAGTCGTCAAAGCGTAACAAACAGACAGAGGCAAAGTTACTTTTGCATTTACAGTATTAGTATATATTAGTATAGATCATACACAAACAGAATGCGACAGAAACAAAGCCTGAGTGACCGATACAGCATTAAAAATTGAAAGCGCATGGACTGTTGTGTCCCGAAGGGTTGTTCGGCCGTCTACGTGACAGTGTTTCGATTTGCCACACGTTCGACCACTGTCGTGGCTGGACATACCGTTTAACGTGGAATCCGAACAACGGACCGTCCATGCGTGGCTCACATGATTGAAAGTAACTTAAAAATTGGTGCTCACACGGAGATGTAAACCCGTGGCCAGACCCAAAACTTTTAAAAAGCAAGCGCACTAACTACTGAGCGACCTGCCCGCTCTACGGCATAGTTCAGTAAGTTTTCAAAATTCCATGACAGAATATATCTATACTAATGATATAAATGCGAAAGTAAATCTCTCTGTCTTAGGCTAAACGGCTAATCCGTCTTGATGAAATTTGATAATGAGGTGCTATATGCGATTAGGAAGGATATAGGATACTTTTTTCGAATAAATAATACATATTATCATGCATTGTTGATAAATTACTGAACGGTAATTGACAAACGCATAGGATGTCTAAGTCTCTGTAGTACAGGGGTGCCCAACCCGCGGGCCGCATGCGGACCGCCTTGGACATATTTCCGGCCAACGTGGTTCATTACACTTCGACAAAATATTTTTCATATTTCATTTTTAGTGTTATATATTTCTTTACAATGTGCGTTTAGTATCATTATTTTTATATTAACTATGTTTACATGTAAGACTAATAGTAAACTCAATAATAACTCATGTTTCACTCCAAAAAAATGTCTCTAGTGGGGATATATAATTTTATATGCGGCCCGCGGAGTTATGATGCGCTTCCAAAGTGGCCCGCAAGATCATTTCGGTTGGCCACCCCTGCTGTAGTACCTTCCGGTATAGCGTTGTAGTAGCTCAATGGTTAAACAGCAAAATACCCTAATTTATCCGCGGGATAACTCATTATACACTATCGAAATCCCAACAAAATGCGGCAGTTAGATTTGACTTCAATTACGTTCAACGAAGTATTATCCTAAATTTCTCATTTTTTTGACGTCACATCAGAATGAAACTTACCCTGTTTTAACCTTATCAAAATTTATTATTAGTGTTAAAAATTATATTAATTTGATAAATTGCCCAGTTTTCCAACAAAACATCAAAATAAAACATACAATGCTTCACCCGCAACACTTTAGGCTGTATATTAATCGAAATCCGATCAATATCCGGTCAGAAGATTTTGAATGAATCACGTCAACGAAGTTTTGTCCTAAATAAAACATACACTCCGTTTTTCTGTCGCGACAACGGGCTGTATATTAATAGAAACCCCATTAAAGTCTTTTTCCGCGAATCACGTTTAACCAAAACGTATAGTATTCTCGTAAAATTCTCAATTTTTGGACATCTCATCAAAATGAAGCATTCGCTAATTTACCCGCTGGATCAAAGGTTAAACGTTTCTCGAAACCCCACCGAAATCCGACTCGCAGTTTTATGCTCTCAAAATTTTTTTTCATTTTTTTGATATCCATCAAAATCCACATCTACATTTACACTCTAAAATTCAGAAAGGCTTGGGTGGTGGACGGTGCTTTCCATCAAAACTTGCCCTGTGCATTCCAATCGGGAATAGCACAAGAGCGGAAAGAATTCATGTAGGCCCTAAGCATCGGTACGGAGCCTAATTTACTACCTCATTTCTCCTTTCATTGCGACACAAACTGGTTGTTCAAATAAGTATTTCATAGCACTCATAAATAAAAGGAGGTTTTCACATGTTTTCCAATAAATTTAAAATGAAACCAACGTTGACTGTCAGCCAGACAATTTCTGTGACACTTTCGTGAAGATGGCAAGCAGTTAGTTAAAATCGAACCGCTCTTCAATCTACAGTACTTTCTCTATATTGTCAATCAGTCTCTTGCAATACGATTACCAAACAACACAACAGCAGTCCAAATGAAACGTACCCTGTTTTACCAGCGCGACGACAGGCTGTGCACTAAACGATACCTCATCCACATCCAAACAGTATTATTTTGTTAATCACATTCAAACACAAATCAAAATAATTTGGTAGATTACTGAGTTTTCAAACATCACATCGAAATGAAATAACCCTATTTTACAGGCATCACGAAGGGCTATAAACTCTAATAAGCCAGAACATTATAAATACCTACCTACTATCGATATAAACCCATCCAGGCGATAGCAGTGTCATATGACGAGGAATGACTGCTAGTCAGACACACGCACGGTGCATGTAGTATCAGTGAGCGTGCTATCCGTATTTAAAATGGGGAAGGCGCGTGATATATCTGTGTTTGACCGATGGAAGATTGTGATGTCCCAGAGGCTCGACACGAGCATTTCGGAAACTGAACGACTTTTCGAGTGTTCGAGGAGTACTGTGGTGAGTGTCTTCAACAAGTGGCGAAACCAAGATCAAGCCGAGTCCAAATCGTCGAGGGGTTGGGCGGCCACTCCTCATTACAGATGTCGGACGTGGTAGGCTGGGCGGACTGGTAAAACAGGACAAGTGGCGAACTGTGCGGAACTAGCATCAGACTTTAATGCTGGGCGGAGTACAAGTGTGTCTGAACACACAGTGCACCGAACAATCCTAACGATGGGCCTCCGCAGCCGACGACCCATGGATGTGCCAATGTTAACATCACGACATCGGCAACTACGACTGAAATGGGCACGTGACCATCGTCACTGGACGTTGGCGCACTGCAGAGCGTTGCATGGCCTGATGAATCCCGATACCTTCTTCATCAAGTCGATGGGAGAGTGTGAATCCTTCGTTTTCCAGTGGAACAGCTTCTTGACCCCTGTACTGCGGGACGGAGACATGCTGGCAGCGGCTCAATTTTGCTCTGTGGAATTAAGAGGCGTTTGTGACCTACTGACAACAGGAGTAATTACATCTCCAACAACCACGTAGGGTTATAATTATCTAAAGAGTGGTCTGATGGCTTTGTGGTTAATCTGTCTGATTGGGGATCGAAAAGTTCCCCGGATCGAATCCCTGTCTCGGCGGTGATTTTCAAAGACCTCGCTGTTAGAGAGACGTTAAGCAGTTAAAAAAAAAAAATACATTCATCACAGTAGAGATCCAAATACGTCTAGAAATTGTTCTTGATAATTATTTTATATTATTTATATAAGGTTATCCTCAGTTAATTTCTATATGCGTACAAAGCAACTAACTTAAAAACACGAAAATTTATACACTAATGCATAGGAATGAAATCAATAAGATGTCAATTTCAGCTTCAAAATATGAATGATATTCTTACTCGTTAATGCGATGTCAACTGTGATGAATGCTCTAGCGGTTCGTTGATTTAGGTTATGGCTCGTTTCACTGTTATCCCTTCGCAACACTACATTGAGCTCCTCTCCTAATTCCCCTTATATCAACGAGTCATGAACGCCATTAGCTTAACGGTACCGAGCGTGGTGCATGAGTGGTATTGCTGTGGCCCAGCATTGGGGAGGACGCGGGATCGAATCCCCGTCAGGAAATCCAGATTTGGGTTTTCAATGGTTTCCTCAAATTGCTCCAGGTGAATGCCGGGTGGTTCCTTAAAAAAAAAGGCCCTTACCGTTACTTGTCCCCAGTCCTTTCCCGCCTCTTTATGACATCGCCTTCGACGAGCCGTAAAGCCATAAGAAGAAAGAAAAAATGGAAGCAGAGTACAGCAATATTTCGGCAACTAAATCAACAGATATGCACTAAAGCAAGAAGCCTATTTCTTAATTTTATTTTGGCCTCAGATAATGATGCTGCATCATTCACACTTTTTGCTTAGTGAATACATTCACTGAGCGAAAATCATAAGCTGCAGTTTAAATGAATACATCCAAAACGTACACGGTAAACAATATAATTCAAAGTACACGATTTTATTGTAGTGAAAACGATTCGGAAACATGTGAATACATGTGCGGCTTCACACCAATTTCTTTTCCTGGTAAAACATTACAGCTATAACGGCATGTTATTTTCTTATTTTATGATGTGTTTTTACTGGATAATTCTAACAGCTCAATGTTTAAGCGACTATATTAATACCACTGTCATCTACAGTCAAGTAAACAGGCAACCAACCTACATGAGTACTATTGAACAACATACATTTTAAGCCACTATACAGAGTTTTTACCATTAGAAATGGAGGTCACACGATGCACATAGAAGAGCACTATCTTGAGTAGTAGTATTGGAAAAGCAGTTGTACATATTCACTTTATGTAATTCCACTGAAAACAGATGAAAATCGTTTGTCACCAATAAACGTTGTAAACATAGGATACTTAAGAAGTTCGGAACGATCAACCTGTAATGAAAGAGTTAAAGAAAATATGATTACCATCGATTCCCTCCAATTCGTTTCGATTCATTCAGTACCGTTCGTGCCTAAAAGCTCAGCTTGTAATAAAGCGGCTAAATGAATTCATGGAACAACAAATATCGTAGGGCACTAGGTACGAAAGGCAAATGAAGAGAAATACATTCTTTGTGCAGCTGTAGCAGCTGCATAAAGAATGACAGCCAGTTATTTAATTGAAATTAATGCAAACTCAATATTGCATGATCAATGCTAAAAACTGGTCGAAGCTTGAAATATAAAATAATTATAAATATTAATGTGCTGCCGCTAAATGTAAAATGAAATATTTTTCTTTATTTTTATAAAAAAAAAGTTTTAAATTTTTGGAATTTAAATGAAAATATTCTATCTTTTTCTAGAAATATAAAACATTAAGGCAAATAATGTTTACTTCAAGAGAAAAAAAATTTACAGATGCTGAATTATGTTTTAGATTTTACGTTAGATCTAGAAGTAAAAACGGGTGTGTGAGTAGAAGCGTTAAATTCTTACATCTGGTAAATAAGTGAATTAATTAGTACACCATAATTCTTTGCACTAATTTAAAAAAAATGTTCTAATAACCTTTTAGGCTAAAGGCCACGTAGTACATCAACCAACACCTCGGCTACGTTACTTGTTATGAAAATGTTTTGTCGAAGTTATAAAAAAAGAAAATTCATTGTGTTTTTTATTACTTTTATCTCTGTATCCGACTAGTAGAAACAAGACCCTTTGTAAGAGTTCAATATTTTATTCATTAATATTGTGTGATCTCAGTGATTTTGAATTCTGTAGGAAGGCAGTAATTCAGTCGTTAGGCTTCATTTTTCCATCGTATTTTACTAAACAAATTTCGTAACGGACGATCTTAACATGACGACACATTTTTGGAGTCATGCAGATACATTTTGGTTTCAATATATGTATTACCTCCATCTCAATTCGAAATACACCCAAATCAATCAGTCATCCTTTCCTCAATCACCCGACGCTTTCTTGGTTAACATGAATTGAAGAATTAAGAACGGCTGAATTCTCAGTATTACATAACATTTTGGCAGAACTTTTAATTAATTTCATTCCGAATTCTTTTTTTATTCATGAACAATTAAAATATTATCTACATATTTTTTGCTTGGTCAGGATACGTTGTTCTTATAATATTACTTATTTTTTTGGCTTGTTCCTTTTTATTCTGAGAGGAACTATTCTCAATATTTCAGAGGAATGTCTCTTCTCTGTTTTTCTTTTATCAGTTGTTGAAGTCATCTGAAATACAGTGAAATGTTAATCATTTCACGTCCATTCCTTGCACTGGGATAGTTGCGGACGTGCAAATTTACTCCATGCCGTATGTATGCAAGTAACCAAGCAGAAGTTCAACAAATTTCAAAATAATTGTTTAAAAAACATAAAAACCGCCTTCAAAAAATGGTACTAAAAATTTTAAAATAACTTTATACAATGCTTAGAAGAAAGTAAATCTAAATGGACAATATTTTACATTACTGTTATTGAAATTTTTACATTAATTAGTTATTTTTGGAGTCGGTGCCAGCTGTCAGATCGCGCAGATCGAATTACTGAACTTTATTTGGTGTTCGAGGCGAACCGAGAGTACGAACAAAAATTCCAAATATTTTACAGCATGTCGTGAGGAAGATAGTTTTATTGCGGGAGACAGCTTAGGGAAACAAATTAATGGCATGTTATCTGTGGCTCGGCCTCATTAGTCATCCAGGCATATCTCTGGCGCTATAGTGTCAGTTGGTAGGCTGCATCATGCAGTAAATACTTTATAGTTAGTATAATATCGGTGTATCATCTAAATGTTTCAGTTTTGTTGAAAAATGTTTCTAGAATTAATTGTAGGTAAGTAGTAACATGATTTTTTATGTATAATTGTTATTTATTATTGTTTTTATCTTTTTATTTTTCTTGTTTTGGCTGGCACCGACTCCAAAAATAACTAATTAATGTAAAAATTTCAATAACAGTAATGTAAAATATTGTCCATTTAGATTTACTTTCTTCTAAGCATTGTATAAAGTTATTTTAAAATTTTTAGTACCATTTTTTGAAGGCGGTTTTTATGTTTTTTTAAACAATTATTTTATTTTTTAAATTTTTAGTGGTATTATAGTTAATTTGTATTTAAATATGCCGCAGCAGTTCTCATTTTGTGAACTTCCTGGTAGCTCAGTGGTTAAAGCGAAAGCTTTTAAAAAAATCTGTCTTTACAACTTTCAGAATGGGGAGAATTGGATGCTGTGTTAAGGAATGTTAGTTTACATTTTGATCCAGGCTGTGTTTCGTTCTAATCATAACATCTGCTAAAGCTGCTGCTCGATAATCGAAACATATAACATCTGGACATTAATACATACTACATACACAAATCTGTCTCTGGAATATATCTGTTCGTTCCAGCATCACACAGAAAATATAGATATTTAATTGGTTTTCACAGCGTAAAAGCTTGGGGTCTTGAAAGTACATGTTGAGACATTAGGACACATACATTTTATAAATATTCTGCAATGACTTAAAAATAGCTTAATTGATTTTGACGGTACTTAAAACTGTGGATTTTGTAAAGAACATTGGAAATTATAAACGATGGGGGTAAAGGAGAAGAGGGATTGGGCTTTTGTATACCAAATGTAGACTGTCTTTTCTGATTGATTTAAAGTATACATTTGTAAATTTCTATTGATATCATAAAAGTTTTAGGTGTGTATAAAAAAATAATTAGGGGGTGTGGAGGTGAAGAGTAGTTTGATTTTTGTTAAGGTAGTGTGGACAGCATTTTTCTCTTTGTTTTAAAGTATACATGTGCAAAGTTCCATCGAAACCAGATAAAAACTGTAGCTTTGTGTAAAGAACATTTATAAAAATTAAATGGTAAGGGAGTGAGCGGTTGGGTTTTGTAAACAGAATGTTTCTCTTTGTTCTTAAGTATACATTTGCAGTGTTCCATCGAAATCTGATAAAAACGGTAGGTATCTATAAAGAACATTGGAAATTAGGAGGGGTGGGGGTAGAAGGGAAGAGGGGTTGGGCTTCTTCAACCTAATTTAAACACAATTGTTATGTATTTTTTAAAGTATACGTGTGCAAATTTTCTTCAGAATCAGATAGAAACTGTGCTTTGTGTAGATTAAAGGGGTGGAAAGGGGAGAGAGGTTTGGCTTCTCTAAACCAAATGCAGACAGTATTTTTCTGTTTGTTTTGAAGTATACATGTGCATACTTCCTTCAAAATCAGGTAGAAATGGTAGCTTTATATAGTGAACATTAACAGTAATTAAAGGGGTAGAAAGGGGAATAGGGTTTGTGTTTTTGTCAAAGTAATGTGAGTAGTATGTTTCTTTTTCTATTTGCTTTAAAGTATACACATGCTAAGTTCCACCGAAATCGGATTAAAATATGGGTTTGTACAAACATTAAGGGATGTAAACGGGGAGCTAGGGTAGTTTATTTCATTTTTGGTCAGAAATCTTCTCCATAAAAAAATACATATATGTGCCAACTTTCATAAAGATCGGTCAAATGGTGTCAACTATAGCTTATCAAAAAGAAAATTGACAAAAGTGAAGGGGCGGAAATGGGGAAGGGTTCAGTTTTTGCAAACCAAAAGCTGAAATTATGTTTCTCTTTGTTTAAGAGTAAAAGTTTGCTAAGTTCTATCTAAACTGGATAAAAACTGTGGGTTTGTATAAAAATTAAACGGTTTAATGAGGATTGGGGGGTGGTTTTTATATTTTTTGGTCAGAAACCTTCCTCGTGAAAAAATACATATAAGCGCCAACTTTCATGATAATAGGTCAAATGGTGGCGACTATAGCTTTTTATATATATAAGAAAAACATTGACAAAAATTAAGGGGTTGGCAGACCAAATGTTGACAAGATTTTTCTGTTTGTTTGAAAGTATACATTGACAAAGTTCAATCAAAATCAGATATGAAATATAGGTTTCTATAAAATTAAGGGGTGTAAAGGGGGATGGGGTGGCTTTTATTTATTTTTTGGTCAGAAATCTTCTCCATGAAATATTACATGTATATGACAACTTTAATGGAGATCAGTTAAATGATGTCGACTATAGTTTTGTATAAAGAACATTGGCAAAAATTAAGGGGTGGATAGGGTGAGAGGGGCTCAGTTTTTTCAAACCAAATGTTGACAGCATTTTTCTCTTTATTTTTAACTATACATGTCCAAAGTTCCATTGAAATCGGATAAAAATGTGGGTTTGTATAATAATTAAGGGGTGTAAAGGGAGAGAGGGGTGTTGTTTTATTTTTTTGGGTCAGAACCTTTTCCATGAAAAATTACATGTACATGCCAACTTTAATGGAGATCAGTTAAATGGTGTCGACTTTAGCTTTGTATAAAGAACATTGGCAAAAATTAAGGGGTGGATAGGGGGAGAGGGGTTCGGTTTTTTAAACCAAAAGTTGACAGTATTTTTCTGTTTGTTTTTTAATATCATAAAAAGGATGTGGGTTTGTATAAAAGTTAAGGGGTGTAAAGGGGTAGAAGGGGTGGTTTCTCAATGAAATTCATATGGGACCACTTTGGAGGTATACTCTATCCACTATAAAAATTTCATTTAAATCGGTTCAAAATTGGCGAAGATATCGCTGAACATACATCAAAAAAAAAAAATTCAGAAGAATTGAGAACCTCCTCCTTTTTTGAAGTCGTTAAAAAGCAAACTATTGGGTTGGTAATTTTTCATGTAATTATTTAATAATGGTTTAACTCTCTTATTCATAAGCAAAGTCGATTATTAGTTAATCAGATAGTAGGCAATAAGAACGTACACTAAATATTGATGGAGTTTTCATTAGGCCACGTGTTCAGCCTTCAGTCTTTATATCTACCCCGGACTGAAGACGCCGTTGCAACCGCGTTCATTTGGCGAGTTGGATTGAAGGGTGTTAGGCTAGTAGATATATACGGTGCCCGTACGTAACCTTCTAGGTTTCCTAGTAATTAATGTTCTTGACTTTTGAATTTCCCCTCCGAAAATGGCAATCAAACCGTCATCATTCAGTCACCAGCTACACCCTTTATCACCAAAACAATCCATCCATATATATATATATATATATATATACATAAAGAAGACAGAGGTACTTGTAGATGTGCAATAGTAATGCTTTTTGCGTCCACTGCTAGTACCCTTCGATGGTTGCAAGAAGCCCAATTCCTCGGAACGTCCAGACCTCTTCTTCTACAACTATAACGATTCTTCTTATGCTGACACTATCAGCCTAACTATCAGCTAATGTTAAATTCCGGGGATATTTCGAGAGAGTCCATCTCTGCCTTTTTCCCGTCTGTGTGTAAAGACAATTTTCAGACCACCTTCAATAATTAAAAACTTGGTTGGCAGCATTAAGGATGTCCTACGATTGCGACCCCCTCGTGTTTATTACATACCACGTGAATGTGACCGTGCTTGCATCGAACAAACGCAGTGGTGTATTGTGCAGCTGTGTTTCGAGCACGCAAGAAATGTTCGTCCGGGTCAAGGAGTGAAATCAGCGCTGGCCGAACACAGTATCCAAGAGTCACATACATTTAATTATGAAGAAACAAGAATTTTAGCCCGGGTCAGAGATTTTTGGGACAGTATATTACGAGAAGTTTTTCGAAATCATACCAGCTGATTCTTTAATTAAAAGGAACACTGGATACCAGTTTAGTGTGGTCTGAAAGCCCGCTATCAAAATGCTGAAGCAGCTACGTATCGGTATTAAAGGAGTAGACGAGTAGATGACGTCATCGCGTTGGGTCTGCTTTTGTCTTCCACCGTTGCCGTTGCCGTTGCCGCAGCAGCAAAGAGCTATTAAAGTTATACCGTTGGTTGGAAAACGAGAACAGAGATAGTCTCCCCCGAAAAGGTGATATTTACCGCTGCTGGAAGCCGAAGCCCAGTTTATTTATTTATAACGTCGTGAAAAGCTTCTTTCTTACATCTGTTGACTTTCTTTAAGCTCTACTGAACACGATAAACATTATATCTCTTGAATAAATGTGAACTCTTCAGTTTTACCCATGCAAAATCCAACATTCTCTACCAAGCTCTCTCATAAAAAATACTACTTGCCCCATCTATCTGCCCGGATGCAAGTTTCCTCTTCCATACAACTTCAATATTTATTGACTGCCAATAATCCGAGATAGATTACTCCTGTGTAATTAACACATAAGGTGCGTCAAATCACAGTATCCGTTTATGAAATTTGTAGCTAATCGTCCAGTCCCGTAAAGCCAACGGAACTTCAACCCCTGCTCCGTGAACTCCCTTGAGGCATTCAGCTATTCAAGGAATTAACAACGCGTCGCTGCACGGAACCCGCAGGCAAGCCTGGTTCGGTCTCTCACACAAGTTATCCTACGAAGATGTAGTCATTACTGAATAGGTATTTCGGATGCTGTACAACGAAGACACTACAGACATTGTTAACCAATAAAAGAACCACCTGGGTAGGACATACGAGGTGTGTACAAAAAGAAACCGAACTAATTAAATAGCGCGCTAACGGCTGCAGATAAAATTCTCTGACTTCCGTGCACACTAGTGACATCTCTCGGCAAGAGATTGCCTCTTGTCGCACTACGGTCGCTGCATTAGTTTACGAGTGACAGCCGGTTGAGTGAGGTCGTGCGCAGAGTGCTCGTCGGATTTGTGAGAAAGCGAGAATGAAGGAACTGGAGAAGCAACGCGTCTGTGTGAAATTTTGTGTTAAACTTGGGAAAACTTTTACCGAAACACTTCAAATGCTTAAACAAGCATACGGGGATGACTGCATGAGCGAACGCAGTGCTATGAATGGTTTAAAACGCTTTAAGGAGGGGCAGGAGTTCGGTTATCGACGATCCAAAATCTGGTCGACCCTCCACATCAACAGACGACTACCCTGTAGAGAGAGTTCGCACTGTGATTCGCGAAAATCGCCGTTTGACTTTCCGTGAGGTTGCTGAAGAAGTTGGCATAAGTGTAGGCTCTTTCAATCACATCCTGAGAGAAAAACTTGGATTGCATCGTGTCAGTGCAAAACTGGTGCCGCGTTTGTTGACGGACGAGCAGAAGGAGAATCGAGCTATGATCTCTAAGGAGTTGCTTGAAAAAAGCAAATGAGGACGAAAACTTCCTCAAGAACATCGTTACAGGCAATGAAACATGGGTTTATGGTTACGATGTGGAAACGAAGAGGCAGTTTTCAGAATGGGTGGGGAAAGGATCTCCTCGACCAAAGAAAAGTGCGGATGAGTCGGTCGAACATCAAGGTGATGATGGTCGTGTTTTTTGATTGCAATGGAGTTGAGCACCATGAATTTGTACCAAGCGGTGGTCAAACGGTAAACAAGGAATTCTACCAGAAACTTCTGACACGATTGAGAGATGCTGTGCGTAGGAAAAGGCCTGAACTGTGGGAGAATCAGTCGTGGGCGTTGCACCATGACAACGCACCCGCTCACGCATCGTTGTTTGTCACGAATTATCTGGCAAAACATTGCACTCCCGTTGTGCCTCAGCCACCCTATTCTCCAGACTTGGCTCCGGCAGACTTTTTTCTCTTCCCAAAACCGAAAAAACACTTTGAAAGGACGTCGTTTCCAGACCATAGAAGAAATTCAAGACAATGCGACGAGAGAACTGCGGGCCATCGGAGAAATAGTATTCCAGGAGGCGCTCCAAAACTTGAAAAAAAAAAAAAAAAACGATGGCAACGGTGTATTGATAGTGAAGGACTGTATTTTGAAGGGGACAGTGTGTAAAAGTTAGTATGATGAGCAATAAAGCAATTACAGCAGAAGTTCGGTTTCTTATTGTACACACCTCGTATTATGAGTCTTATGGGACTTGCACACTAGGAGAGAGTAGTGTAGGTTGATCTAGATTGGACAGAACGTGCTGGGCACAGAACACAAAACGTGTCAGCCTAATACAAAATTGGTAAGACTATCCGAAAGCAGGCACAATGATTGTTGATTCAAAGTAATCATGAGATTTGTGGTGTCACTATTTAGTTATTAATAATTAATGATGGGTGCAAAATCGGTTAATGATACATATTCACCGTTATATTACAACTCAATTAATGCAAATGAGAAGGAACAAAGTTGAATAATAAGATCGATGTGTCTGTTAATTTCAAGTAACCATAAGATTTCATAAAATGCAATTTACGATGGATCAATTGATGCATTGCCAAATTATTAAAATTTCCATTGCATTTGAAAAGTGAATTACTAGGAAATGTGACTAAAACTTGCTTGATTGAATTCTTGAATTGAATTAACTATGGTATTCGTAGAAGCACAATTTGTGCATAAATGATTCCTTTGTGGGATAATAAGGGTTTACATTTGCGGGGTCATTACTACTAACATCTTCATCAGAATTTTCGAGCTTTGACCCTTCGCGTTGGCTGATCTGGTCACCTTGGTTGGTGATCATTCAGATCGGCATCTGGTGTTGAACTTGTAATGAGCGAATGATCGACTCATTACATTTTTTGTGAATAATAGGTTTTAAGTGTTACGCAAAAGCAGAGTTTTAGCTGCTGTAGGTCGTCCAACTGTAATTAATGTGCTCAGTGGTCGAGGGAAAGTTTGAGAAGGCTGAATTCTTCACAATAGCGACCGGACGTGTCCATTCATTCGGTGACGTAAACGTTGTTCTGAATAGGGTCGGTGAATTTAGAAAGTATGGCGGGAGCGACAGACGCCAAGTTTTGTCGCGTATAGCAAAGATTAGTGAAAATTAACCGGGTGGCAGGATTTTAACTTCAACCAATGAGGCATTTTTTCCGCTCTGTTTTCTGACTTCGGTAGGACCTGGAGAGAAGTGGGTGGCCAGAACGGTGGTGCCTGGAACGGTGGGAGGTTGAGGCCGCGGTGCCGGCACAGGTATTGGCGCCATAACCAAGTGATGTAAATATTGATTGAGCACTGGCGGCCATAGTGGGTGTGTTGACCACAACTCCAGAGTGCTTGGAGTTTATTGTTTGTGTTGCCGACACATACAGTACGTTGCCGTATCAACGTAAAGTGTTGACGTTGGAGTGTTTTGTTTGTGTTTCAGACGCATACAGTGCGACTGTAAGTCCACGTGGAACGTTAATAGTGAATCATCCTGATCGGTCTACAGTGTAAGGTGGCTTTACGGACCATCGGTGAAGTTGTGACGGGACGTCATTTATTATAATATTTTAATACCGAAATGATGTAAGTTTTCGAAGTTTCACTGCAGCCAGACGTCGAGTAAGCACGTCCTGTTGTTCGACTTTCTGCCGATCGACAGTTCGGATTACAAGCTACACGTGCAGTGCTGAGCATGCAAACCAATACTTTTCCAGCAAGCTAGAATACATTGATCACTCTCACTTCTTGACTGACGATCTACAAGATAACATCTAGGCCTCGGAGATAGACATTCGCTGCACCAACCTCACCATTCTCTGTTAGTTGTGAACTGTAGGGCTAAGTTTCATCCCTAGGGTCAGTACTACGGGTTACGGGATGCCTCTGAAGTTGTACAACATCGACTTTAGTTGATTTATGGTCCAGTGAAATTAAATGGGGTTTCCAGAGACATTGTTTTATTTCAAGTAGCTCGTAGCTGCCCGCTCCCTCTCCTAATTACAAGTTACCTCCGATGCTCATGTTTATTTACTATCGCAAGAGAAGAAGAGGATAGGCTCAAGAGAGAAGAAGTCAAGAGCAGAAGATACGAAGAAAGTCGGCGCAAGTCATAGGGCATCGTAGGTTAACCATTTAGAACCCACGTGTCAGTCATCCTGGCACACCCTTTCAATAGGCATAGCACGATCCAATAAAACCACATATAGAGTCAGCCACAAAGTGATCACCACATCCAACCGTAATATACAAAATATATGTTTCCATTGCATTGCTTCATTTCGATGGAACTGAACACGCTCTGGCAGGTCACCTACGCAGATAAGAATTATTCACAGTGTCTCTACCATTTGTTTTTATAATAATAAATCTGAGCTTTGCTGAGTGACATCCGACTTTTGTTTATTTGCAAGTTTATGTATTTTTGTTGTTTTTATTGATAGGAAGATTATGTGTGTTAATCTTGATTCAAGATTTTTTATATGACAAGGATCAATGAATGATAAACTGTGAAATCTGAAAATTATATTTTTATTGTAAAAATTGAAGCCACCCCATCACAAAATAATTAAAATTTAATAATCCATTGTTAATCGCAAGTAGTAAATGTTTTTTATGGTTTTTATTGACTATTTCAAACTCATCCGCCCCCCCCCCCCACCCCATCTCCCTACCACCAGTGTCAGCAATGTGACCAGTTATAAGATACTGGCTATTGCCATAGTGACGAGAGGGTGTTAATCAATGACATCAACAATGTCAATCAAAGTGGGTTTGGAAAAGGTGAAATTTCGTTTTTGAGTTTAAACGTTGCAATCTGGTGGATTGATGAAGCCTTCCATCAAAACCGTTGGCGGGAGACGGTATCTGGAGACAAGCAGAATAATAGAGGATGTAATAAACCGAGCTGGAGAACAAAACAAATCATGCCCGACAACATCATCAAGGCAAAACTGTGCCAGGATGGATTTCGGTGACTAATGCATTCGGAGACTTTCGAGCTGGAGTATGTCCATTGTCTACCCACCCCTAACTACCACTTCTTGGTTGCAACAAAGTAAAGCCCCCGACTCTCTTTTTTTAACACTATTATTAACTTGACTTGTATGTATGAATGTAATGGAATATTTCAAGTTTCAACCACTTCCAGACGTCTGAATCGTTTCAAATTTTGCACATTTATTAAGAACCGGTGACAATATAATAATTTCATAGCAATATCTTGGTATTTTCATCATTTTTACAGTAAGGAAAGAAGACATGGGAATGAGCCTAAAGTAAGATATGCAGCCAAAAGTGCTTAAGTGCAGTAGCTTGCATAAGCTGTTTTTCGCAGGCTCGAAAGCATCAATGAAATTTGTATCACAATGAAATACTAATCGATTTTAAAAATTCAAAGTGCTAAAATTCTATGCACATAATTGAATGTAATACAAAAACTACCACACTTCACTGGTGTTCATAGATTAGGACCATGAGTTACTTGGGGTAGATTTATAGGGTAGCAAAAAAGAAAAGAAAAATCAGGATGTTGGCTACTTACCACAGTGGAATAACGACAGATGAAGATGAGGCTCTTGGGGAGAAATTAAATTCATACTCAGATTTCAAAGGTGAAAATATAATGGTCATTATTGGTGGGGATTTATATGTACCAGGTGTTAACTGGGTAGGAAATAACATTAATAACACATGGTAACAGAGATTTGCAAATACCCTAATAAGGGAAGGAGGATATACACAAGTGGTAGAGCAGAACACTAGGGGACAAAATATTTTGGATATATTCCTATTAAAGCCCCATGATGACCTTGTGGGGTGTCAAGTAACCGAAGGAATAAGTGATCATGACGCAGTTCTGATGGAAGGAAGGCACAAGTACAGTAGAGTCAAGGTGGGAAGAGTTCAAGGAGATAATAAGAAAGGAGAAGAAAAATTTATTCCAAGACAGAAAATAAAGAGAAGTAGAGAACCTGTGTACTATAATAGGGAGGTGAGTAGGTTAAAGAGGTTGGTAAGAGTAGTAAAGAGACAGCAGGGTAGTAGGTAATATTTAAAACAACTAAACAAGGACTAATAATAGCTAAGAAGGTGGCTAAAGATGGGTTTATGAAGAGTATTGTTAGTGCAGGGAGACCATAGATTGATGCATCTAGAAATTTCAATGGCTATGTTAGAAAACCGAGGGGAAGGGAGGGTGCTGAGACTCTTGTAGATAAGTATGGAGAAGGAGTTACTGAGGATTTGAAACAGGCAGAGATTTTTAAGTAACTGGTTTAGTGAGAGCATTAGGGACAATGAATCGGAAACGGGAGGGTAGGCAAGGATATTCATGCGAATCTCAGTTGGTGGGATATGTGAAAGATATTTCAGATGAAATTGACAAGTGAGGCCAAATTAATCGTGTAGCACTAGATCTTTCAAAGGATTTTGACAGAGTGAGCCATGAAATGGTATAAATAAGGTAAAAACTTCTGGAGTGGATGGGAAAGTAATTTACTGGGTAGAAGAATTTTTAAAAGGTAGAAAACAGAAAGTTGTGGTATGAAATGCAGTATCAAAAGAAGTTGAAGTAAAAATGGGAGTGCCACAGGGTAGCGTATTGGGACCATTGCTATTCATTATTCTAATGAATAATTGTGTTGGTTGCTTACTATCAGAAATTAGATTGTTTGCAGATGATATGCTATATAAAATGGTCAAAACGGTAGAGGACTGTAAATGG
Organism: Vandiemenella viatica; assembly: GCA_031002005.1. Classification (NCBI taxonomy): domain Eukaryota; kingdom Metazoa; phylum Arthropoda; class Insecta; order Orthoptera; family Morabidae; genus Vandiemenella; species Vandiemenella viatica. The sequence goes on from CM061921.1 coordinate 28,333,359, forward strand.
CTGCAGGGTGATCTGGACAGGATATCTAGTTGGGTTGGTAAAAATTGGATGAAGATAAATGCAAAGAAGGGTCAGCTTATTAGATGCACAAATAAAAAACTAATGGTTGATTACGATTATGAGGTGGGGAAATAATTGCTTGTTGAAGACTTGAAATGTAATTATCTTGATAACAAGGTTAACTGGGTAGGACACATTGGTCAGGTAGTAGGAAAAGCATTCAAAATTCTGCACTTGTTGGAGAGAGTGATGAGGGGATGTAAGAGAGAAGTGAAGGAGTAGGGTTACAAAACTGGTCAGACCATTGCTTGAATATGGTAGTGTAGTATGGGACCCACATTTTGTGTATCAAACACAGGAATTGGAAAGAGTGCAAAAAAGGGCTGCTAGATTTCTGCAAATTACCGCAGTATTCAATCAGTAACAGATATGATGAAAGAGCTGGAATGGAACTCATTGGAAGAAAGAAAGAGGGCGAAGTGGGCCATGAGAGGGTACAAGTCGTATATTGGTGAAGAGGCATGGAAAGATATAGGTGTAAGAATTAAAAGTAATGCATGGAAGGGAAAAGATGACCATATCTACAAGCTGGAACTAGATTTCAGGCACAAAGGTGTAAGGGGTAAGGGTGTGAGGGATTGAAATAAGTTACCAAGAGAAATGATGAATAATTTACCAAAAACGTTGAAAAAATTTAAAGTTTGAATTTGCAGGGTGTCGGAGAACATGTATTGAAATAGTGTGCCGGGATAGATAATAGCAGTTCCTTCCGACTCACAAATTAGTCCCCTATTTGATTAGTTTCGACCACCTAAGGTAAGGACGATCAGACTTCGTATATTAAATTAATCTCGGCCGCCACCATTAGCTGGCTAGGGTACAAATCAATACTTACATAATTGAAAAGTTTTCTTCAAATAACTCCACTTGTATGCAGAACACAAACCAAAGATTTATTCACTGTTTTGAACTGCACAAATGTACCCGTCCACCAATGGAAAAAAGTAATTAAAGCACATACAATTAAAGTTACTTGTAGTGACTATATAATCCTAAGATGCAGGTTCTTCAGAGTGTAAAAACAATTCTTTCCATCACTTTCACAAAAACCAGAGGAACGATACACACGACGTTCTCTGCACGACTCCACACTCTCTCTGATCTACTCCTCAACTGTCAGTCTCGCAAGTCACCGATATTCATAGCATTCGGTACTTGGCATAGAATAAACATAATAATTAAAATAAGTTAATTACTGAAGGGGGCAAGCCTACTGTAATGTGACAACCCCTTCCATGTCACGGTTCTAATGTGAGGCCGCAGGCAAGACATTTGAACCTGGGACATATTTTAGGTTAGTTGTTAGTAGGTAGTTAAACAAAAAAAATCCTTACCTGTTACAAGAACACCGTGAATTAGATTACTATACAAAATTATTGGTGGCCGGTCCCTACCGAGCAAAATTACAAACATATTCACAAAATTTCATTCACATACAATTATATCTTTACATACAATTGTATCTCTCTGGAAAGAAAGCACAAAATTACAAATAATAATTTCTTGAGGTTAAACGTCTGTTCCTAACTCAAACGCACATGAACATTAACATCATTACATTAGTCATAGTTTTTTTTTCTTTTTCTGTGGATAGTACATACTCTCTATCCAGGATACATCTTTTTCAGTGAAACACCTGATTGTTATTACCAGAGCTTCCCATGATAAGGTAACTTTTCCTTTCTTTGGAGATGCTCGATTAAAAAATGAGGTCAATGACCTGAAGGTTTGTCAACAGAGTCTTCAACAAATGCATTTACACTTACTACCCCTTCCAAGAAAATCGAATTAAGACTACACCAAACACTAAAAGAACATATTTACAGTTCTGTTATTGACACACGACGACGTCTATTATTTCTACACATCCTTGAGGGGTTACTGGGTGTTCGGGACAGGGACTACCTTTAAGCACCCCAGGGCACACCCTCCAAGCCTTAAGAAAGTGATACTGATTTGAGATATAAGTTACTTAATGTCACTCAAAACATTTGTTCCCTAACTCACTATCTATATCAAGTATGTTTGTGATTTGTCTTAAACAAAAGAGAACACCTACCAATAAATATTAAACTAAACAAACCTACAAAGTACAAGGCATTTTTTTTTAAAAAAAAATCAAAGTTTCTAGAAAACCATTATGTTGAAGAAACACTTCATACTTCAGCTTTGTGAAAATCACTGTGCACAACATAAATCACTTAAAAATATAATTAAACTGTAGTACATAAGTAGTGTGAATCTCTTATGCTAAAAGAAGAATGGATATATTTTAGTTTAAATCTGTTGATGCCCTCATGAAATAAGTCCAGTTTTCCTTTGGACCAAAGTGAGATTATTTCCTTTTTCTTAACATGTACTCCTGGCTCTTCCCTCCTATCCTTCTTCTTCTTCCTACGTTTCCTTCCTCGCATTGTGGAATTACACTTTTCAAAAGTCTCAAGTGAACATTGGAGAATGAAATATTTCATTTTGTTGATTGAAAAACCTACAGTATGACCATATGGGCTAGTACTGTTCAACGTTTACAAATTGCTTGTCCCCAGTGGGAATCTCATGTGCTTTAGTACTGTGGTGAATGGGGAAAACAAGGTCTGTCCCAAAAGGAAACATTAAATTATAAATGTGGTTCGCAAACCTAGTGACACAAGTTGGTTTGCGGCGTTTGAAAATTGCTCTGGGCATAGCCATCTTGCTCTCCTTCAGAGAAACTGTAGGAATATTACTTACATGAATATCTGTAACTGAACAAGGACTCTCTGAAATTGACCGAAGACTAACCGGTTCCATTTGAACACTAGTTTGGGATTCAATACGCAAAGCATCATGGGAAACCGGAGTTGCTTCCTGGACCAAAACAATGTTCTTATCCTTTTCTGGTACTCGGGGTCCCTCCTGTGACTCATTAAGGGGTTTCAAATTACTCTCCCGCTTGAACTGATCTTCATTCTTCACGAAACAATCTTGTCGTAATTGCACTAACTCGCCCCTTAATTGCAAGAGTCTATCATCAAAATCAGCCGTGATTTGAGAGCGAAGAGCTTCACCTTTCAATCCTATTTCATCTTTAAGAGCAATCACATTATTCTGGACGCCATTTATTTCAGCTTTAAGAGCAACCTTAAGTTCTTTAAAGTTTTTATTCATCTCTTCCATTAACTTCACCAACATTTCCGTTCCGGGTGACCTATCCCCTTGCTCTGCTACCCCTTCCATTGCAGATTGCTTGGTCTCCATTTTTTTTTAAAGATCAAAACAAAACCAAACTTGAATGAGGCTATGAGGCCAATAAGTTACTCTAACAATACCTATCCCCCAAACGTGAAGAAAACAGGGCAAAATGTAGATCTTTCAGTTTCAAATCAACCCACAACGCCGTGATAATTTGTCAAAAGGAACAAAACAACCAAGTATATATATTCCACAACCAAAGTCAGATTTGCATCAAAGAGAAAAAAAAAAAAAAGGAGAAAACGTTGGCTGGCTCTTAAAACAGTCTCGTTCACTTCTCCAACCTGTTGCTGCAATTAAAACACACATAAATAGTGCAGTAATTATCCCCTCATTTACTACTGCTGACTGCTGGTGTCAATCCCATTTGCAGACGTCGCTCAATGGTAATACCACCTAATAATGGCATGCACAGAAAAAGTTATACTTGTTAACGTAAAAGTTTTCGCGTCTTCCTAACGCAATTAATGTCTTTGAAAAATGTAAATAATTGCAATATATTTTATTTTTCCCGAAAGGAAAAAACTTAATTCGTAAGTAGAACTGAAATTTGAAATTTCTGTACAAAACAAAATCTTATGGGAGAGCGAAATAAAATTTTCCGCGAGTATAAACTCTTACTATTATGCTATAAATTTTCCGGAAGCTCCGGTAAATAACAACCGATGGTACAGATCTTTGAAACAAAATCCCGTTAATCTGCTATTCTTTTACTTCAAAATTATTATATTTAAAAAATATTTCCCGGTTGTTTAATAGTATAATGTTGCCTGTTAGATGTATTCTCAACTCCTCCCGCTATTTTCTGCAACGTTTTCACTGCTCGTCTGATCCACGATATGTTGTTCTGCTATCTGCGTTGCGTTGTTCACAGGTACTGCATCGCTGTATCCACTGCTGTAGTAGTCGTCTCTGGTTGTCCTTGTTGACTCTTTTGCTTTGTAGTCTTTGCACCAGCTCGCTGCTTGCAGAGTATTTCTTCTCGCGCGCACTGTCTTTGGTTGAATGCGCTTCGCGATTCATAACGGTTGTTCAACTGTTTATTCTTATGCCACGCACTCAACACTCTTTATTTTTGTGATTTAGACGGCTTTTCTAAGCACTTCAACCGCCTATTAAATTCACAAGTCCTGTATTTAGGTCGACATGTCGGAGAACATATATTGAATAGTGTGCCGATGGATAATAATAGCAGTTCCTTCCGACTCACAAATTAGTCCCCTATTTGATTAGTTTCGACCACCTAAGGTAAGGACGATCAGACTTCGTATATTAAATTAATCTCGGCCGCCACCATTAGCTGGCTAGGGTACAAATCAATACTTACATAATTGAAAAGTTTTCTTCAAATAACTCCACTTGTATGCAGAACACAAACCAAAGATTTATTCACTGTTTTGAACTGCACAAATGTACCCGTCCACCAATGGAAAAAAGTAATTAAAGCACATACAATTAAAGTTACTTGTAGTGACTATATAATCCTAAGATGCAGGTTCTTCAGAGTGTAAAAACAATTCTTTCCATCACTTTCACAAAAACCAGAGGAACGATACACACGACGTTCTCTGCACGACTCCACACTCTCTCTGATCTACTCCTCAACTGTCAGTCTCGCAAGTCACCGATATTCATAGCATTCGGTACTTGGCATAGAATAAACATAATAATTAAAATAAGTTAATTACTGAAGGGGGCAAGCCTACTGTAATGTGACAAGGGGGCAAATGTAGGTGGGTGCAGGGAAGGGGGAAGATGGGCAGTGCCACCGAAGCGTACGTTCAATTGCAATTTAATTAAATATAATACATAAGTTAATATATTACGACTGAACCATGTCGTTGATAAATTAACGGTTGTTTTGGTTGTTTGATACGCAATATTAGCCGAGTTCTGATGTTTGCAGTAGTCTTCATAACCTTTTAACTGAAAAATAATTCTAATGTCTTCCAAAGAAGGCTGTTTACATACAATTACCTCTGTTTTCGCAGATTACAATTTCTTAAAGTAACTTCAATGCCATTTGAGCTCTTGAAGTTTCATGTTGTGGATTACCCAAGTCAAAAGATCAAAATTGTGGTTTTAAAACATTAAAGAAACGTGGTTTTGTAGCGATGGGAAATAAAAAGTTAAAAATAATCTTTAAATATAAAGATTTTGTTTAACAACGATAGGATGTCACACCTACTGTATAACTTAATTTCTTGAATCAGCATAAAATAAGAATAAAGTCCCTTACAAAAAAATTAACTTTAATGTTAAAAAACCGCAGAGTGCTCACTACTTACTTTTCGTAATTACTCTATATTTACGCATAACTGGCGATAAAAAATTTAAGTTAATTGATATCTGCACCCCGCACCCCACGCTTTTTTTCACATTAGAGTTAATAGTTTGATCAGTGACTATAATATTATATTAAACTTAGTCAAAAAATTATTTTAAACTGAACTGTGGAAACGATGTTAAAAAAAACATATATTTAAATTATTTTTAACTTTTTAGTTCATATTTCTACAAAGCGTGTTTTTGTTGAGTTTTTTAAACTATCATTTAATTTTTTCTTATGGATTTGCGTCTCGTCCACGTCTTGACCATTAAGGGCGGGAATGGTTTGGCATAGGGAATGGGAAGGAATTACGAGAAGGCCTTGTGAAGGAACCATCCCGGCATTCGTATGTTAACCGTGAAATAATGAAATCTGGATGGCGGGACGGGAATTCGAATCTGCATCTTCTGGAATGCAAGACAGGAGCATTACCACTCACCTTGCCCCATTAAATACATGAACTCCTTCATGCCTTCGTGGTTGGCATGGGCTACGCAGTCGTTTGCGCTGATCTTCTGGACTTCTTCATTTAATAAATATGTATGTCCACAAAACTGGTACTAAAGACCAATCTGTGCTTAAACAAGCCACATTCCATGAATTTCTATAAAGGTTCAAGTTTATAAGAATAACTTATAATCTGTATTGGAATAATAAGTGTATCCAGAAGTTACATCTCAGGTCGATTTTTATATATAAATATGTGTTTCGAGTTTTTCATTCCTACTCATCCTGGCCATCATTTGATTAAATCCTCATAAAAATTTCACCGAGCGTGGTGGGTGAGTGGTTAACACTCTGGCTTCGCATTCTGGAGATCGCCGGTTCGAATCCCCGTCCGGGCATCCAGATTTGGGTTTTCCATGGTTTCCCCTAATCACTCCAGGCGAATGCCAGGATGCTTCCTTCAAAAGTCCATGGTCGAATTCCTTCCCGTTACTTGTACCCAGTCCTTTCCCGCCTCTAATGACCTCGACGTCGACGAGGCGTAAAGCCATAAGTTAAAAAAAACATATAAAATTTCAATAATTATTAAAGAATGTAAGAAATAAACCCATATACTAATAATCATCCACTTAAATACAAGAAAATGCGCTGAACATGTAGAATGTATGTAAAGTGAATAACCCCACCATACTTCGGCGAGTCTATGTCATAGTTACAATGTCTGCAACCACAGCACTGCTTTGCTAACCATTTGATTTTATTTACACTTTTTTTAACTGCTTTACGTCTCTTAACAGCGAGGTCTTTAGAGACGGGAATGGATGGGGGGCAAGGAATGGGAAGGAATTCGGCCATGGCCTTTTGAAGGAAGCATACCGGCATTTGCCTGGAGTGATTTGGGAAACAATGGACAACCCAAATCTGGATGCCCGAACGGGGATTCGAACCGCCGTCCTCCCGAATGCGAGGCCAGAACGCTAACCGTTACACCGCCCCGCTCGGTACTTATAATGTTAAAAGGCAGTGTAGGAGAACCCGGGGTACAACGGGATCCGGGGTGGAATGAAATTAAATGTTTTCCAATGTCAAGGAGATATTACAAACGAGCTACAATAAGTAGAACTAGATCAACCCATTGCGGTTCAACTACGGCGGTCATTTTAGTCTAGTTTCCTCGAGCGTTAGTCTGTGAATTTTTTGCTGTGTGATACTGCTATAAATACTTGTTTACATTACAAATAAAGTTAGCACATGCTTGAAAAACGTTTAATTGTCTCTAGTTTCGTGTAGTTAAAAGTTTATTTGTGTATCTTTCTCGAGTGACCTTACTTCCCCAACCTAAATCGTGTTCCTGAGGCGGAACGGGTGGGGCAGAATGGGGAACTACCCAATACTGCCCCGCTCTAGGTGTGCTCTTGCATTACATCTGAAAACAGGGATTCTTCATTTTATGTTTAATCTGATATTATGATGTCTATCCAAAAAGTTAAATAAAGCACGAATAGGACGAACTTTTTATGTTTCTCGTGAAATTGTGATGCCTATTTCAAAAGTTAAAGAAACCACGAAAAGAACGAATCTGAAGAGGTGGAGGGCCGATGTTTTAACACATTCCCCATATAAAAAAGAAATAGACATCACTATTAATGAAAAAGTGAGATAGAACTTTGTAAAAAATAAGAAAAAGCGAAGATAAAACTATCTAAGAAAGAGAATAAATTAATAATATAAAGAAACGAAGGAAGGTGCCTGAAGATAAATTGAAAAAAGGAGGATTGTTCTGACTGTGATTGTATATACTGCTGTGAATTTTATTCAAAGTCAGTTGAAGGTTGGATCATTTGTTCCATGCGCAAACAATTCCTGTGCGGCAATAGATAGCGAAAATGACGATTCTGTCCTAATGTGTTAATTTTGTAAATAGGCTTAAAAAAATGACACAATCAATTAAAATTGTAGTTAAACTAATTGTAGTAAAACTAAATAAATATGGGGCATACTTCTATTTTGATGTATTTCCAATAATTTTATATGTTTTTATAATTACATGTTCTTCCCACCCCGTTCTTCCCCGGGTACGGGCAGAACGGGGCAATCGGGGCAGAACGGGGCAAATGACACAAGGTTATGTTTTTGGAAAAAAATAAACATTGTTATTTAGTTTTCTCACAATATTATTGTATTTTTGTAATTAATACATTATAATGTGTTCATAGAAAAATTTGCAGCTCTCTTAGTTAACCCTTTTATATTTTTAAAACATATTTTCAATTTTGTACACAGTTCTGCGGCATTCGCTCTAACTGCGATGCCAGGTAAAATGCAATAAATACAAAGGAGAGAGATAAAAATTTTAATGCGAATGAAAGATATATGCTACGCTCATTTAAATTTATATGTTGTCATTTGTTTACTTACGACGATTAAATGCATAAATTCGGGTTAGGAGAACCGCTTCTGTTGTTTAGCATCTATTCTCTGTAGCAATTACTGGATCCAGGTCACAACACAACCTAATTTTTTTTTTGACAAACGATGATAAACAGCAAAGATTGTTAAAAACTCAGAGAACGTTAACGCGAAACGTTATAAAACAAATAAATAATCGTTATTCGTTTTGAAGTCATTCTTTCCTTAGAAACTTCTTCATAATAATAAAAAGTTTCCTCATTTTTGGAGGGCTCTGTGGAAGTAATTGCCAGTAATACAAAACGAGGATTGAGTAAAAAAAAAATAAATTATATTCCCATGCAGAGATGTGACGTTTATTTTCTCACAGCTAGTCTGCTTTAATCATTGTGTATTCTGTTTACCTCCCATTGCCCGTTGCGGAAGAGGTACCAACAAAAAAAAAAAAAAAACTGGAAGGGAAAAGCGGGATTTAACTATGTAGAACGGCATTTTGCATTTTGGGTTCAATTTTAGAAATAGAAGAAAAATTGAATATGGAAATTAATAAAAGGATTACTTATGGCCGGAAAGTAATCGGGATGCTCAATTCACTTCTATGGACAAGAATGTTATGAACAGAAGAAAAATAATTATATTTAAATCATTATCGGAAGGTATAGTCTTATAAGGGTCAGAAACCAGGATAATCAACCAAAAACATATTAAGAAGTTGAAAGTATTAAAAATGGATTTTTGGAGAAGATCAACAAGAATATCGGGGAAAGAAAAAGTAAGGAATACCGAAAAAATAAGGCTAATGGAAGTGAAAGAAGAACTGTGTGAAGTTATAGAACAAAAAAGACTGGAATGGTATGGCCATGTAAGAAGGATGGAAGACACTAGGATACCACAACTAATACGGGAATGGGAAGTTAAAGCAAGGAGGAAAAGACGGATGCCCCGTGTTTACCCGGCTTCAAAGTGTGCAAACAGCAATGAGAAGATTTGGTGCAGAAGAGGAAGATATACAAGATCGAAATATCGGGAAAAATATTTTGAGAAGATGAAGTCAAGATCTATGTTCAGAGTATTTTATTGTTGTGTTGGAGTAAAACCTCTGTACTGAGGAAAATCTCTCTTAATAAAAAAGAACGGCATTTTTTTTTATCAGAGCTTATAAAGTGGTCACCCGTACGTTCTTTTATTTTTTAAATTATGCAGCCGCAAACGTTGCCAGTGTATAAAACAAACAAGGCAACAAATTCACAATGTCACAGTAGTGAAAGTTGAAACCCATTCTGTTGTAAGCGGAACGTGTTAAATTTTGCAGAGCAATCGTTTGCCAGCGTTATTAATTTCCAAGCAATTCAGACTAATAGAACTCAGGGGGATGGTTTATAGCATGGGTAGCTATAGTTACTGTACAACAACGCTTTTTCAACAAAATGGCTTTATTTTCATATTCGACAGTAATTGCCGGTTATTAAAATATTACTTCTTAACTGTATAGTTGCAAAGTTCTTGACTGTATAGTTGCAGAGTATAGACTTACACCCACGGAATTCGTTTAGCAGAAGGCTGAGTAGACAGGGGTGAAGTGTCGGACCTTCAGCTTAGACGAAATATCTTCGGATTCATCAGAGATCGCATATCGAAACCCAATTGTTCGGGCACTAATAAGACGCTTTACCACCTGAGATACTTGGTCCCCAAACTTAAAATAAAACACCCATAAGCACGTACGTAACACAATAAGACTAACCAGGAACATAAGACTTAGCAAGAAAAGGGTTCCTATGAGTGTATTCTGGTTAAGTTTTTAATTTGCAGAAATACTGAACTATTTAAACGAAAAATACTTTTCGTCGAAAAAATTGATAGTCTGTAATACAAACTGATTACTGTTAAATTTCTTACTATTTGAGCTATAAATTAATTTTCCGTAGTCACTTAATTGTGTAATTAACTATTTATAATTTATTCATATATATTTTGTATTAAATACTTTAGGTTACAAGAACCTTCTTTTTTGTGGGTAAGAATTCAGGAATAAAATAATCAGGCGAGTGTGAGATAATTTTATGGGCTGAAAGTTATGTATTGAATTAACTGAAACAATTCAAAAATTAGAAATGAAAGATTTCATTATTCGTTCCACGAAGTTTAAAATTTTATACCTGAATGAACCACACATAAATGAAAAACCTTTTTAATAATTTCAGTGAGCTTTTGAAAATTAAAAAAATGGTTTTCGTAAGATATTTTATTTGATTCTTAAAATTCTCTACCTATACGATATTTTTGTCGAAATACATTATATGCTGAAGAATCAAATTTGTTAAAACTACTCATAGGTTTCATTTTAAAAAATGCTAAGGACTCCAGAATGGCCGCTATGGTTTTACTTTAAAATTTAGATCACATATCACTTTAAATTAAGAAAGGATTTTCTAATCAATACTTTCGACGGGAGCATATAGGTATTTAATTTTTTCGCTTAAAACTCCTACAAATCATGGATTAAAAAACGTATCCAAACATTTTAGGAGTTGGCGGATTGCCAGCTTTTATTTGGATATGAATAACAATAATTTCAAGACGTGCTTAACAGATTTTCTTACCAACTCCGCAATCCGGCTCCCACGTAGCCACCTATGCTAACCCGGTAATCGTACGGCGTATGTAACAGCTATAGTTTAAAGTGGAATCCAAGCCATGGAAGCGTTCTGCATAAATATTTTAAAAATCTTTCAAATCTCCAATAATCCCCTTCATCCATCTAAAACCCCAAAAACTGCCCATAATTCTCTATATTTATTTTTACACCTATGATTTTTCCTTTATAATCGTGTTTACGGTAACAAGAACTAAATCTGTGCACCATTGAAAATTTATGAGTTATGGGGCTGTGGCAGAAGGACAACAAAGTGATTCTACCGTTGTTTCATTTATCATTCAGATTTACGAAACCTTAAAAATTGAGGTTCAATCCAACAATGGAGTCGGTAGGCCAAATGGTCGACGCCATTAACATACTGTGAAATAATCCGTGGTTTGGCGGATCAAGCTCTGTTTGTAGAGAAGATCTGAAAGTGCAGCAAACAATGTTTCAACAGAATTTTTTCCCCATCAGCAGTGGCTGTTAATGCCGAAATTGGAACGGTTTAAGATCGACTAGATCTCTTAAAGACAGCAATAAGATATCACCATCATTAATTTTTGGCAGCATTGTTAAGATATGATTGTTGACTCATCTTGCGTAAGTGATTAGACACTGCAGAGCGTCACATAGACACACGTGCAACGGAGCGGCGCGGTACGGCGGGCAGCCTAGGTGGATCAATAGCCGGGTCAGGGGTCACGCACAACGGGACAGCCTCGCTCAATCTCACGTCAATTAAGCCATAACACCTGTACCACTGCGCCGTCTCAAAACATTCAAATACCAACTGAGAGCGCTTCATTACCTTTCCAGCGCGCCGCAACAATGTGCTCCCGACCGTATTTTCGCAACAAAACATCTATCGAATAGACATTTTTTACTCAATTTAGTGACCAGTAAATATTTTAAATTCAATAAAAAACTCGCTAAAATGCAGAAAAATTTAGTATGAAAATGTAACATTACTACTTCAACTGTAAGGTCAGTGACAAAGATGAATCGCAAAACTCGAAAAAAAAGTTCCTATTCTGTTTTATTTAGACTTTAAAGCCCGTGAGCGACAAGGTCGTTAAAAAAAAAAATTGAATGCTACAATAACTTGTGAACACAGTTTTTTGGCAGTTTTTTTTATTAACTTTGTAAAATGCCTGTTGAAGTTATATTTTACTACGTTATCGTGTAGTGTGAGATAGATTGTTTACATACATGGCAAGTTAGGTAGTCTATATTTAAAAAAAATGCAGTGCATTATAGCTTTAACGATAACAAGCCGTTTGACGTGTTGTATAATTTAAAGATTCTGAAACACAGCAACTTGTTAAAACTTAAAGGCACGAAACACAGAAAATAAGAAATAATTTCCAACTACATCCAACTCGAAGCCAAATTTTATGATTTCTTCTTCTTAACAACATTTTGGATCCTGCTGCCTTCGATGAGTTTTATGCATCGTTTGTATGAACAAATTTGGAGCTATGGTGTTACGGCTGCATGTCCTTGCAGATGTCAAGTATTTTAGACATACTGCCAGGTTGTACTAAGTACTAATGGGGATGTGAGGTGAAGTACTGCCAGCGTGTGATAAGTGAATTTTTTGTTAGTGATATGTGTAAGTTTGTGAGGCGGAGAATGGGTACCGTCTGGGCATACGCCTAGACGGTTGCGAAAAGATTCCTAAAAGTTGCAGTCAATACAGCCGTCATTCGAGGACCTGGGCTCATGCCCAGTTCCGTTGTACCTCCCCCATCCGGCACTGAACCACACTAGCGGGTCCAATTTTTATGACTAATGCAATTATTTTCTTACAGAACCAGAACTTACGCTAGAAAGATTTAATATTTACATTGGTTTCGTACGTATAAAGCGGAATACATTCCCCCCCCCCCCTTGTATGGTGGGAACTTCATGCCAGAGGTGCTATTTTTATTCATCAATTCATTTATACACCCAGTAAAATAACAAGCATCATCATTACGTTCATTTATAAGCATCATCATAATTTTCTCAATACAGTTTTTGCTAAAGGATACGTATCCATGCCCAGATGAATTATTTTCACTCCTTCACCTCTTCACATCATTTTCCACGTATATTCTGGAGCCTACATCCGCAATCGCATGCTGTACATACTTTAATCACTTTTCAGCTGTCCTCAGATGCACATTATATTTCTCAAATGATCCCACAATCATTTTCCCTATCTGTAATATTATTTCACAACAATTTTCTTCTCCCATCATTGTATTCATTTTATACCTTACGGATCTACAGGAATGTGATGAAATTTAAAAACACCACATTTGAAATGACAAAATTCCTTCCATTGTCCAAGCTTTTTTTACTACTGCGCTCCATTCATACAGTGTTAGTCGTTAATAAATATATGATACGCAAAGTTTCTCCTTCTGAGAAAGGCTATTTTAGCTAATTTTTAGTTTGATTTTGATGACTTCCATACTTCAATAATCGGTTATTAACTTACCTCAAAAACAGCTGAAATTTCTTCTGAAATATCTCTGCCGCGATTTGTATACTTTCTCTAGTTTTTGTTGTTCCTTCTACAAAAAATTGGTTGTAATGAAATGTTTAAATAAAATTATTGTGGTATGGAATCAGGTGAAGGTGTTCAAACTTTTTTCCTCACTGAACTTTTTCTTTCACTTTCTCGATCGCTTCATCTGCAAACAAATTGTATATCACTAGTGACAAACTGCATGCTTGTCTCAAAACCTTCCTAACAGATGCCTGAATCTTAAGACTCTCTACATAGATTATAGCTATATAGTTTTACCATGTTTCTGTATTGATATTTTAGACAAAATTTCTTTGAGCATCTTATCACACTGAACATTGTGAAAAGCTTGTACCAAATGCACTGAAATGATGTCTGTATTCTTATTTTGTTTGAACCGTCCTTCTATTATTATTCTTAGTGTAAATTATTTATATTTGTTCAGTGACTCTTCAACTTTCCTTCATTCTCCAGTGTCTATTATGTCTATGCCAATCAGTAATCTATTAGCATGACCTGCCAAGTTCATTGAATGTTAACTTTCACCATTGCCTGAACCCTTATTTCTTCGGTAGTGTGAAAGTGAAAATTTTATGAATGTCTATTGATATCTCTCCTGCCTCATGATCTTTCATGTTTTATTCAGTGAGCTTTACATTCCTTCAGATCTTAGAGATTTAATTAAAACTACATATTTCTTCCCTATTTGAATTTAAACTTTTTGAGGCAATATCAAATTTCGTCCTTTACACAGCATATATTACATCATAAGATTCAACCCGTTCCTTTTTTTCAGCAAACTATACATTATTCTTCCCCGTAATACATTTACTTTATATTGGAGTATTCCATGAATCCGTAAGGTCTTTCTGCTGTGCTTATAAATGATTTCCCATCGGTATCTTCGGTGTTAAAATATCATCTTTCCATTTGTCAAGAATTCTATTTGATCTTCTCCGTAAACGGTCAATACTCAGATTACAATCACTTCTTTCTCCGCTTTTTCACATTTTGCTTGCAGCAATTTTTCTTCGGTTTTACGTATGTCATTTATTGTTTAATTTGCCACTAAATTAGAATCATTACTTTTTCCTCCCAAGTTTTTCTGCGCATACTTCTCTAATTGATCAATTTGAATATTTTATCTGAAATCAAAGTATGTCATCTGACATATTTTTGCACGCTGAATATTCTTACTTCTGTCTTATGCATAGACCTAACTCCCTGGTGTTTCTAGTTGCTTTTTAGTTTAAATCCCTCTTCCCAAAACGTATATTGACAAGAAAGGCCGTGCTTTAATGGTTTCCAGGTTGTCGTTGTGGTTTTTTTTTCTTTTCTTTTTTTTTAAGAAATTCCCTTCCGATAGATCATATTATCCCCAGAAATCATTGCTTCAACCATCTGAAAATATTTCGTGATTCTGTAATAGAAAAATACATGATCAGAAAAAAAACAAATGTTATAGCACACAATGCACAAAGTATCCACTGTGGAAGCTGATAGGAGTGTCTAGAAATTGTTTTCCCCGTCCAATTTATTCCCCTGCCTTCAATCCAGCGAATTATTTCTCTTCAGTGAATGATCTGAAGAATCATTTTCGCTGTTAGTAATTTGACAACACACACCGTTATTCTGAAATTTGAGTGGAAAATTCTATATTACCTTCTACCTTGTACTGCTCGTGGTGATAGTTGAAACTTCCTTGCACGGGGTGATTAAGCTGAATTTACTCTCCTCTAGACATGGAACGTAGTCCTTTCCTCTCGCTGTATGTTGCAGGATTACGTTCCCCGCAATACGGTATTAAACGAAACTTTCCGCGGTATTAACTACTGAGTGACAGAGTTTCAAGTTGCCTCGGTCGCAGCGTCACCTAACTCGGTAATCCTACCGGCTGAAGGGGACCCACAATTTAATGTGCAATCCGAACCAACGAGCGTCGAAGCACACTTCACGTGCGCAAAGCAATCAATGGCAGGAGTGAAGATCACGTTAAATCCCTGTCGAAACTGGGGCCTTCTCAGTTCCGAGGGAGATATATTACCACCGACCATTCATAAGGTTTTCAAATAATTTGAAATAAAAAGTTCCAGAACTCCCATTTCTGAACTGGTAATGTTTAAAGTCAAACAAAAATAAGCGAAAAATAATTCACAACTTTTATCCAGTACTGAATCTATTTCAATGATATACGAACTTTTTTGTTTAAGTGGGATGATAATGCAGATCTGTGCCGCCGCGTGTATTCCTATGCAAGTGATCGCGTGACCAGTAGCAGTCTTAAACGCCCTTCAGGTCGGAGCAAGCACCCGGATACAAATGCAATCATTTATTAAAGCAGCTAACACTGCCTACCGTCGAAATTTTGGTACGGAGAATTCGAAATGTTGGGCCTGATCGGGTCAATGTTATATGAATTTTTTGTTGTATAATGAGATTTTAAGCTTATTTATTACGGTTCAGTGTATTAAATACCCTGTATAAAATTACAAGCCGACAAATATTAAAACTATCGAACAACAAATCTGACATCACATGGTTCAGATATGCTAACTAGCAGGGGAAAGTAACCAAACCCAGTGCAGGGTCTCTAAGCAGCATATATTTGAACTTGTAGATATCGAGAGAAATCTTGTGTTTTGAAGTTTGTAAAGTTTGGTAGAGATTAGTATCCGGCCAGTTTCGTTATTAGTACTTTCAGTAAGAGTGAAAGCTTTTTCAGAGGTGCATTAAACAGCGTTTTATCTTCTATACTAATATTATAAATGAGTAACTCTGCCTATCTGTCTGTTTGTTAGGTTTCTTGGGCTAAACGGCTAATCTGATCGTGATGAAATTTGAAAAGGAGATGCTATTTGGCATTAGGATGGACATAGCATACTTTTTCTGCATAAATAATACATGTTGTCATTTAATATTGATGAATTACTGAACTGCGATAGACAGACACGTAGGGTATGTAAGTATGTGTGCTACCTTTTTTTCTATAGCTCTCTGGTAGCTGAGTGGTTGAAGTGCTTGCTGACTGTTGTTTGGAGCGCGGTTTCCGGTTCAAGTCCTGGTGAACGCGAATATTTTAAAAAATGTTTTTTTTTATCGTATGAGTCACGTCTGTACTGTCAGTTGATCGAATTGCTTGTTAAACTGTAGATATCACAAATTTAGTGGTGCAATGAGTGGCAAGTCGTAGGTGGTCTATCAATGCTGTAGGTGTACACTGTTTTACGTTATATTGACCGCTTAAGGGTTGTTTCTGTCGCAGCCAGTGTGTGTGTGATCTGCACTAATCTATACTAATATTATAAATGCGAAAGTAACTGTTTCTATCTGTCTCTCTGTCTGTTTGTTACGTTTCTTGGGCTAAACGGCTAATCCGATCATGATTAAATTTGAAAAGGAGATACTATTTCCTATGTAAGACCCCGCGGCGTTCCCAAAGGTTCATAATTTGTATCAATATTTCGTCTATTTGTAATAGTGATTTAAAATCTTGTTTCAGATTGCCAAAATAAATAGAAAACTTGGTGAGATAAATTGGTGGTTTTTGTTGTTAGTAGAACTTCTTAGCGTAGATATATATCACTTTTTTGGATGGTAAATTATCAACGATAAGATAAATTGTGCATACCACTTATTCAATGGTTAAAATTAAACCCTTTTACATTTTTTACTTCTAATGAATTTTTATAGTAATTTTGTGTATATTTTTAACAAAGGTCACAATTTGGCTACCTTTTTCTGTTTTTGTAAATTTTTACTAAAACATAAGTTTGAAGATATAGATATTTACTATCTGCAGGTGATTTTAAAATATACCAAACAACGTATTCCATTGAAATAAAAGCAAACTGAACTCAAATCAAAGACGAGACAGGTAAAAAACAATATGGGGATCAGAAGAAATGAGGAGGAGATATTAGATGAATGACTATAGGGAAAAATGTGGGCCCAATAGAAGCAATCCTGCCGTTTAAAAAGTCATGAAGTTTAGAAAAATTATAACAATAACTGTGGAGTAAATATATAATAGAACCTAATCTAATTTGAGATGTAAAATCATTTTGTTGTTTCAAAAGGAAAAAAAAGGCAAGTATGATCATTAAAGCACGTGAAAAGAACCTTCTTAAAAAGAGATATCTTTTACTACTAAGTGCTTACCTAGGCCTTAGAAAGAACTTTCTATAGCTGTGTGAATACAAAGCTTCATGGAAGTTAGATTGAAATATAGAAAGACGGAAACCTGAAGCATTCGAAACCAGGTGATATGTAATAATGTTTAAAATTGAGAGTAAAAATGTTTAAAATGAACACGTAAGGGAAATAACTATCAAAAACAACTGTGGTAGTATTTCAGGAATAGAAGACATACGATTTTTTTTAAAAAAGAAGAAATATGGCGGAAACCTTCGAAGATAGGAAGTGAAGACAGTAAAATAAATAAAGCAGACAGGAATGCTGATATTAAGAGATTAGCTGAGGGAAGAAAGAAATGGAGGAATCTATGAAAACAGTTGAGATACCAACGGCCGAAAAAATGGTCACTGAACACCAAGAATAAATAAACAAGCTTGAAAATATTTCAGAATGACTTTTCATTTAAAAAAATTTATGGACTGCACAATTATATTTTTTAAGAAACTAGTACTGGAGTTTTGTGAATTTATAAAGTGTCCCATATATTTGGATATTGCATGATTCGATCAGCCGGCCAAATAGAAACCTACAATGAGATCGCTTTCAAACTCTATCAGGTGCTGATTCGAACCGCCGTCCTCCCGAATACGAGGTGAGAACGCTAACCGTTACACCGCCACGCTCGGTAATCCTGAAAGTAATGAAATGGGACGATAGTTAGCTACACATGTTGCTTCTCCTTTTTTAAACAACAGTTTTACAACTGCATAGTTTAGTCTATTTGAAAACACGCCCTGCATTAAGGATTCATTACAAATGTGGGCAAGTACACGACTGATACAATGTGAACATTTTTTCAGTAATTTTTTGAAAAATTGTCATAGCTGGATGAATTTTTAGGTTTTAATTGTTTCATGTGTTTACTTATTTCTGAGACTGTTACTGGTGGCAATTGCATTTCTACAAATTTATTTGGGAAAGAAGACTGAAGAAGACTTAGGGCACTATGTGGGGATTGCTTTTCAATGCCTAATTTCTCTACAACTGAAGTAAAATGTTTGTTAAATATTTCAAAAACTTCCCCTACTTCACTATGAACAGATCCATTTTGTTCTATTTTTATGTCTTTAGTGTGATTTACAGATTTTCCTGTTTCAGTTTTTATTATATTCCATTAAGTTTTAATCTTATTGCCTGAATTCTCTATTTTCTCTGATTTATACCTGTTCTTGGCCTTTCTTATTATATTTCGTAGCATTTTAGAATAAACTTTATATTGAGCTTTCAGTGTACAGTTATTTGATTCTCTTACTTTTAAGTACAGGTCCCTTTTTGTTTTACAAGATACTCTAATACCCTTTGTTATCCATCCCTTACCCAGTTCATTGTTTGGAGTATTGACAACTTTCCTTTTTTTTTTGAAACTTCCTTCGAAAAGTGTTAGAAATATATTGAGAAAGGAATAAAAATTTTCATTAACACCCTGTGCATGGTACACTTCTGACCATTGTTCATTATTTAAGGAATCTATGAAATGTTTTATATTGTTTTGATTAATATTTCTTCTATATACCCAACTTTTCTTAATCTGTTTAATAGTGTTCTGGACTTGATATATAACAGCTGGGCATCATGATCTGAGATACCATTTATTACTGGAAGTAAGTTGTAATTACTGTACTGAAAAATATCCATAAAAAAATTATTTTGTATTCTAGTAGAGAAATGTACAGGTGCCGTTAAGTTAAAAGACAACATCGAGGCTTCCATATCTAGCCTCTCATTGCTGTGATTGAGAAAGTCAACATTAAAATCTCCTCATAAAACTATTTGTTTGTTATTTTTGAAACTAGAATCTAACTGAGATAAAATTTCCTGAGGGGGCTCTGAAAATTGGTATTACTATGAGCTCTTCCTTACCATATTCTAGTTTAGTAACACAGCATTCTAAGTGTTGTTCTATACAATACTTACTTACATCTACACTGTTGCACTGAATATTATTTTTAACAAAAATGGCAACTCCCCCTTTCTCCATTTTACACCTACAGAAATGAGAACTTAGTTTATAATTTGGGATGGGCAGCTGAGATATTCCTGTGTCAGACGAATGATGTTCAGATATGCACAAAACATCTACATTGCAATTTCTGGAATTTTTAATCTCTTCTAGGCATAAGGTAATGTCATCAGTGTTACTAAATATTCCCCTTATATTTTGATGGAGAATAGTGGTCTGAACACTTTGATTAAATTAATTTAAATTGTTTACATTATTAGTACATACTGGTATGTCAGATGGAATGTCTAATCTCAATAAGTTTTGATCAGGAGAGAAGTTAATTTCTTTTAGACATCTTAATACTATTATTTTATTTAACCTAAAAAAGGCCGCGACTTAACACCACTTATAACAGGAATACCTCTTTCACTCACATGGCATCCCCTGATCTCATCAGCAATAAGAAGCGAAAGCTTCCTTTTACCTCTGAAATTCAGATGGAGTCCATGGCGAGTATAACTGTCCCTACCAACGCAGGCCACATCTATCAAACCAATGTTGAATTTGCTGGCTGCCAGAGAACCCTTTCCAACGATGCATTTGTACGCCTAATTTAATGCCACATCTAGGGTTTATCAAAACGCTCAAGCAAACCCACAAATCCTTCATTCGTCTTACGCGTGTTCCTGGAAACGTGAGCAATGTCTTCCGTAATTGAATAATTTTATTTTACTGAGATCCTTATCAATACTATTTCCTGGTACCCCGACAATTACAATACAATCCTCCATTGAGAAATCTTTCCCTAAGTCTTCCACATTTGCTACAACACTTCCAGGATCTGCATTTGGTTTGAAAATACTGCAGACTTCATAATCTGGCCCCAAGTCAACCATCTCACAGATTCCTCTCCCATGACTGCTTCTAAATTTTATGGTTTTGATGCCTCTATCATCAGTACCTTACATTGCAATTAGTGTTTTCGAAACAAAATTACTGTATAGACACAATTCTTCTGCAGTTTTATTATGTAATAATATAAATATAGATATTGATGTATGTGTAATGCAGTACTAATTGTGATTCATTTCTGCCACAGTGACGCTTTAGCTTATGTTGCAATGAAGTCTTCACGGGTGCAACGTCGAGTTGTGTTGTAAACACGGTATTTTGACGACTATATCCAATTCAGTTAGCAGAGGCGGCTCAAGGTCAGTATGCTCTATCCCCACTCCACTGCACTTACCCCTGCATTCGAAGGGAAAATTTGCCACACATCTACCGGTACACAGCGGTCCAATCGGAGAGGTAGGAAAGGAAGGGGTGGCGAGATGAGGAGCGGGGTTAGGGGAATTTGACCTTGAGCCGTCAGTTCAAAGAGAACAGGGTACAGCTCCGTCATCTGTTTCGCACCTGAAGAAGACGACGGAGCTAGGCGTCGAAATATCGTGCTTTCACCACACAATCCGGCGGTGCAACCGTGAAAACTTCATTGCAATTATACACCGGGAAAGTTTCCGTTCTTACGTAGCTTATAGTGTTCTGAGCATGGTTCAGAAGGTAAAAGGTTATTATAATCTTCAGTTATCGTTATGCAAGTTATTTCTCAAGAAAAACGTGGCAATGGATCATAAGGATCAGTATGCGTGTTCATTTCAGAGTCTATTGGATATAAGCCATAAAAACGGGATTACTGTTCTTTCCTCGCTTTATTTTATATCGGTGAGTAAGATTGCTTCCAGGAAACGGAAGACTTAAACAGAAGAGCAGATATATTACCCGGTGGATGCATGCATTTGCATTTGTTTTGCGAGGCTTAATAAAACTGTACTTCCTCTCTACAGTTTTGGGCCAACTTGGCCTAATAGACTGTCATTAAACCGCATGGTGCCAAACACTCCGTACTATTGCAATTTTTTAACCGAGTGTTGGAAAATAATTAATTTTTAAATAAAAGTTTCACGGGAGTCCAGCCGGATGGTGTCATAAAACGACGACGTTTCGACAACCTGCTGTCTGTTTGTGATTTCGAGAAGAAACATCTAAATAGACCTGATGAAGACAACCGAGCAGGTTGTCGAAACGTCGTCGTTTTATGACTTCATCCGGCTGGACTCCCGTGAAACTTTTATTGAATCAATACGCCGGGAAAGTCTCCATTTGCAAATTATTTTTTAGTTCTGAGTTTCAAATATGATGCTGACTTTTCAGAGACTGCCAGGTGAAACCCCACTCATCTCATTCAAACAACACTGGATGCATAGATGCCATTATTCCGCAGGATTTTCCAGAAAATATCACTCCATAAACAACAATGAAGTGAGAACGGCGTTTGAACTAAGTAAATGCTATCGATAAAACCGATCAGATTAATATTATCATACGTAGCACAATTGAAATAACGCAGTGTAATAATTATTGCAAATATTTTGTTGGGGTACTCAAAAGGAGAGGTGTCAGATTCTAAAAGTGTTGTGTTGTGTTAGTTCTCCGAATTATAAAGAAGAGTCTATATTATACTTGTTTGATGCAGATGAACAAAACGTTCTTAAAGTATTAAATCACATCCCAACACAACGCGAAGTTTCTTGTTTTCATGCGACAAGAAGTTTTAGAGCAGCAGGGGTTCATATAGCCACCTGTTTGTGTCTACAACGGGGGTCCCCAAACTGTTTACCCCGTCGACCCCTTGATAGGATATTTGCATTCTTACCGACCCCCACAAGTATTTAATAAAAGCATTAAATTATTTTTGACATTTCTGATGCTAAGCAATAAGGAGGCCTGCATAACAACTCAACGAAATAATTTATAAAATCCACCCAATAAAATTAACAGAAAAACGAGATACTTTCCACGATTGTTATAATCTCAAAAAAATAGGAACAAAACAATAGATAGATGGAATAAATTTCGAATAAAGACCTGCCAAAAAGAGCAGATAGTTGTTGTACTTTTTTAACTTGTCACATAGCGATGAATCCACATTCCTAAGGAACTCTTCAACTCTCAATACTGCAACCATCACCTCTTGACAACCACCTTACCTCAGTGAGCAAAAGTAATTAGTTGAAAGTTTCATCATTTACTTCACATGACTTCGCAAACAGACGAGAACTGAGAGGATGAGCTTTACTTTTATTTATTGACCTGATTGTTAGTAGAACATTCCTATTTTTTCCTGTAGAGTTTAATTGATCCTCTTTAGTACTAATCGACCCCCTTTCGACCCCTCTGTATTATTCGACCCCTGGAGATCTCTTATCGACCCCAAGGGGTCGGTATCGACCACTTTGGGGACCCCTGGTCTACAACAATGTTCCACGCTAAAATGTTTCCCGGGTAGCAACGGTAACGGAGTGGTTATATTTCTAGCTTCGATCCCAGTCGCAAGATTGCGTGGTTTTAAATAGGTGTAGTGTCGTTTCGTGTTGTATTACACTCTCAGGAAAAAAAAATGTTTCGAATTAAAAGCTCTTGAGTTAGTTGTGTGGCTTAATCTGGCAAACTCCCTTTTTTTATTCTAAATTTTTCCTGGAAGTCTCGTTCATGGTGATCATTTCGAAATTAGTTAGTGAGAAATTGCAGTTGACAGTTATACTGGTAAATGAACGCAAATACTTTCATTCATTACGTGAAATATACAATACTAGCAAAAATGCTCTTCTTCTTCTTCCTTGAACTTATGGCAGATTCAGAATTTTCAAGACGTGACGTGTTTGGGATATGCCCGACTTTTCGCGGAGCCTGACGCCTACCGGGGAGGAAAGTTGTGTTGCCATCTCTCTGCGAAACATGTAACTATGTTCTGTGTGCGCTAAGTGTATTTTTGTTAGAGTAATATGTAGGTCATAAGGTGGAGATAAAGGGCGGAGCCTGCATTCGCCTTGGTGTCGTGGTAAACCGCCTAAAAACAGCATCAGGACGGCTGGTATCCTGGAGCAGGACTGGATTCTGCTCCGCAATACCTCCCCGATCCATTGCGAGGTGCCTCAACACACCAAGCAACACTGGCGGGTACAAATAACGTCTCAACAGACATTGCTGGGTCTCCATGTCGTGTGCTTCCCCCAACTTGTCGACGCCGCATCATCCACCACATTCGTTCTGCTACTGTCATGGGGGTCTCTTTTATAGTTTTATAATTATTTTTTTCGTGTTCACGATACGCATTTGTCTCTTGCTTTGAGAAATTTAGTTTTAAAAAAAAAATTAAACACGTTGACATTGTGTATTTTTCAAGTTCTATCATTATTGTAGCTATTATTGATTTATCTTATATTAATTGTGGAGCTCATTTAAACGACATCGTACACAACGTCCTACACTTCAGCGTTTCTGAGCTTTAATCACTTTAACGCCATAGGAATTGCTAATTTCCCACTCTAATTCTGTGGCCACTTTGCTATGGCGTTTGACGTCATACACTCGAGTTTAATGTTGGCTGATAATCTTTAACTTTCATTATTTTAAACCATGTATTTTTTTTATACGGTATAGTTTACAGATTATTAAGATTTATCTATTATATACAAAATATTACTCTCTCAACCGGAACTTTAGGTTAAGGTATCTTTCATCGCAAAAATCGTCATTAGTGTGAAGGTTGTGCCGCTTTTTTAATTTATTTTACTATTTATACAAATGCCTTAACTAAGATCCAGACTGTTGAAATGATGGTAAACAAAAGTGATAGATGTCCGAAACAAAAATTTCTATGATATTTTCGATCAGGTTTTAACATGTAGTGAAAAAGATTTAAGTTCCTCCCTCAAGTTATTTACTAATTTCTTTAGTGCGTCTAGGATCAGACCTGAGGTTTGTTAATTAATGAAATAACTATTTTTTCGACTTCCTTTATTGTGATTAAACTTTGCATGAAAATCAGCTTAAGATTATCTAGTAGTTATCCTTAATAATTCATTGATAGGATAATTAGCAAGTTGATAATCGTACTGTGATTGCCCGGGAAAAAGCACTGTCATAAGGGGTGTTTTCTCAGTTTCGTTGCTGGTTATGGAGGGAGATGTCACATTTGTGCTTTTATCAGTTCCCATGATGTGGGAGTTACTCATCTGAAAGTCTTGATCGTTGTGTGTGGTGCCCCGCGTAATCAGCTATTACGTGGCTCACCCCTCACTCCCTCTAGGTAGTCCGGCGTGTAATGGAGAGGTTGGTTTCCTCTCTGATGTTATCACTGGCGTGCACCCCGGTAGGCGCACGCATTTCACAGCTCAGTGCACAGCTTAACTGGGCTGAAGCGTCGTTATTGAATGAGCAGATAGTATAGACTGAGTCGTTTGATTCCACATCGGTGATGTAGTGACGCTTGACGATCGCGACATCGTCGTAAGTTAGATGATTGCTTCAGATCGTCTGTGAACAGAGTCCAACGCATCGTACCGTCTCGTCAAGAACTAGAATAGAACGCCTACATTTTCAAACGTGATAGACTGAATCCACCGAACCGCGTTCGATAGCAATCATAATAAAAGTAAGGCCATTTCTCTTTCAAGTTCCTAGTATTGGGGACTATTTTTAGGAGTTCTCCCTTTTTCTTTATTCAACCAAAACTTTATAATCATTTTCAATTCAACTGTAAGCCACGCCAATAATAACCGTTCGAGATAATCCATGCAGCTCTGTGGCCCGCGGTTTTGCTATCAGTGGTGTGATTTTTGACGAGTGGCTGGTATAAGGAAATACAATGAACCGTTATTCAATGGCTCCGAAGCGTCTCGAGTCAGTCAGCCATGAGAAACCATTTTGCTGATTTCTTAATCCCTGGATCAGGTATAGCAGATGACCGATGTAACAGCCTTTCGTAGTAGACGTTTACAGTAACTATTTCCGACAAGTAACATGGACAGTAAGTTTCCTCATAGTGGAATATCGTTTTTGTGTAGATGGCTCTAATGCTACAATTATAAGTGCTGTTTGTAAAGATGAAGAAGAGTGTGGGTTAAACCCAACTGACACTAATTCTTCCAAATTGTTATCGAAAGATAATAACGCGGCTGTAGAGGTAAACTAACTTCTGAAAAAAATGCGAGACATAAGATGATATATTGACAAAAATACGTCGATATTGAATCATACACTTCACTTAAAAAATTGGAAACAATGTTCATTTTTTTATTTTTTATTTTTTACTCGAGCAAACCATAAACTATCGGAAAGAAGGTGACAGTGCATGGGAAAAGTTGGAGTCTAACACCCTTTTAGAAAAGCTTTCGGTCTCGTCTATAGAGGGAAATTGTTACAGTAAACTACATAATGCAGAATTTCGATAAAATTTGGTCACCTCCACTCTGTACAAACAAATGTAAGTGTTGCATGACAGTTAGCAAATTTATTTGTCATTCGACATCCCCAGCTACGGTCGAGGCTGAGAACTATTCAGAAATGGCAATAAATTTAATAGCAATAGAAAATATAATTAATGTTACTTCAATGGATTATAGTTTTTAATTTAAATATGAACGTGGAACGCAAGTAATTTTTATTAAAAAAAGCGTTTAAACCATATGTCATGAATTAAAATATAATCAGAACTACAAAACATGTAGTCAAGTACAAAATAACGAGTAATTGCAT
Source organism: Vandiemenella viatica (assembly GCA_031002005.1). Taxonomy (NCBI): domain Eukaryota; kingdom Metazoa; phylum Arthropoda; class Insecta; order Orthoptera; family Morabidae; genus Vandiemenella; species Vandiemenella viatica. The sequence goes on from CM061921.1 coordinate 28,359,724, forward strand.
AATTATTAGTATATTTATCACTAGCATATATTACAGTATACACTGATATTGAATATAAAATTAGAACAGTCTTAATTTTGAACCACAAACATAAATATTCTTTAGGATCGAATGTTACAGAATAAGGAAATTCTTCGTTTGTAATGAATAATTTTAAAATAACTTGGACACAAAGTTTAGCAGCATGAATTCCCGTTTAGTAACCTTGTTAAAGCTTCTGTGTATCATAATTCTGCGCTCGACCTTAACTGGACGCAACGATTGAAGCAAAAGCTTGCGACCGATAAGAAGCGTAACACTGTAAAATTACTGAGTGGAGAGAAAAAAGGAAAAGAGAAGAAATGTGGCAAATTGAAGTCGGTACCTGTACAGCGTTCGTTAGCTGCAGCGGTGGTATTCCCAGGATGCCGGCCTCCTCTAATTGGACTGCCGCTCCTTAATAACCTGTGACATTAACACGCTACGTACACCAGCCACGATAGTTTCATCTGATGATGCCTATTTACCTCTACGTTCATAACACCAACTCTTCAGATCCAAAATTAATATAAAAAAAGTTTCACGCAGCTTAATTGCTGCCAAGCTGGTTTTGGTGTAGTCCCAAATTTTCGGACACTTTAATTAAGGTTTTAGTAAAGGTTTTCAGACATGTGCGTGCTGCGTTGTATTTATTTCTTCCATACCCAACGAATAAGACTTTAGATTACCTGAAGTTTGGTAATTTATTTGACCAGAGAAACGTGTATACTGATTTCGGTAAATAAGAAGAAGCTTAACTGAGACTTCTACCTGCGTTACGCTGATTTCAAATAATAGAAAAAACTATCAATCGAACATTTTTTCATGTGAATTACTAGGGTACATCATATATAAAAGAGCCTATTGAAATAGCTTCCATAATACTTTAAGTGGGTGAAACAGTTATCAGGTTTCAAAAAAAAAAAAAAAAAGATCTTTCTTTTTCTTTCGATTAACAAAAATAGTGTATACTTTTGACTTCATGTTGGGGAAAACATTATTTAAATATCTTTGACCGTGTGGGAATTATGGGTGATTAAGGAAAGTCCTGCATGATTGACAGCCATTTAAATCTTACTGCACTTGAAGGAAATTCAAATATTTAATCTTAAATATCTCAAAACAGCAATTCATCAATTGATTTTAAAGATAACTTATTATCCATATGTATAAATCTTTTTTCAAATTAGCAGGACATGTTCTACATACTAATTACTACAGTCTCGACCATTATTGTTTATCCAGTTTTTCACAAATGGAAAATATGACTATACGTTTAAACAAACACAAAACAATAATTTTAATCTCTTGAAATTTTTTATTAACAACAAATATAAAGTTAAATGTGTTATATTATTAGTTTAACTAATTGCCTCGATATTAGTTTATAAGATTAAAAAAGATTTCAAAAAAATTATGCTTTCTATCTTTAAAGACCTTAATGGCGACATATTTTTAACTGTCAACTTGGATGGTACATTAACATATTGTTAAATAATATTTTTATATTAAATATCAATTTTTACATATAACTATAACAGTTCTATGGTGCTACAAAATTTGAACCCTCAAATTTAAATAGATCTGGTGAAAATGAAACTTCAATTTGTATGTGTTAGGTGTATCTTTCCCCTAAACACTTGTAAATGTGATAATTGCGCGTAATTATGAAGAGTGTTTTAATCCTAAGCACCTTAATCTTTGTTCATTTATTTTCTTACAGCCAGCATGAGTGAAAAGACGGTACATTAATTAAGATTCTAATACATTAAGTGTTGAACAAGCAGAAATTTTTGTCAGATTGCGGGCTTAGTTAGACAAGGATCTACTTTTCTAGCCTCAACAGTACAAACGGCTTAAATTATTTGTGAAGGAATGATAGCAGTTTGTAATCTCGGACACTAACATCGTCCGAGAACGAGTTCACAGATTTCTTGCCAAATTCAGGGTGGTGCGAGGAATTACTGCCACGTAATGAAACACTACAAACAATCATGTAAAAGGAGTTACATTTAAATAAAATCACTTCAAGATGAGTGTAATGAAGGGTGAATGGAAGTCAGAAGGCTGTAGGTGTTGAAATGACTCAGATTTTGGAGCGTTTTGCATCAGGAGATAGATTTGTGATGTGCGCTCTCACAAATGGTGAGAAATGGGTATATTAATATATTCTTGAAACGATGAGGTCGAGTAGGAAATTATTTGCGAAAGGGAAATGGCTTTGTATAAAGTATGCTGGCAATGTTCTCATGATGGTGTTTTTGTATGCTAAAGATGATGTGTAGGGTGAGTTTCATCATGAACGACGAGTTGTCAACGCTGCATAGTTTTGGTGAAGTCTTGGGCAAGGCTACAAAGTCGTATCGGTGCAGAAGAAGCAAGATTCCGATTCTCCGCGTCATCATTTCTGTATGATAATCTTCAGCTGCACACTGCTGTTACTATTCAGGCGAAATCTGAAAAAACTACGCTGGACACCTCTCTATCATCCCTATATTTCAATATGTGACTACCATTTAATAGAAAGAAATTTTCCAATGGCGAAGAAGTTTACTGAATAATCTACCAGTGAGGTACAAGGAATGCCTATATAATAGCGAAGACCATTAGTAAAAAAAATGTATATGTTTCCCGATATTTGAAGACGATGAAGATTTTTGTTTAAATTTTTTTTATATAACTGACAATGAAGATTTTTGTTTAAAAAAATTTTTTTTTATTTTTTTTTATAACTGACAGACTCTTGTACGTAAATGTGAATTGCGAAATAGTTATTTGAATGTGAATGTCGTCCCTGTATAAGAGCTTTAGGTTGGGACAAGTAGAGGTAGGCTACAGAGTCTTGTCCCCCTCCAATATCCTAATACTGGAGATAATGTAACCAGTGCCAAGCTCTGAAGTAGTTTATCGAATACTTTTAAAATATTTCGTCAGTAACTCCATAGTAAATGGAAACGCGTGTGGCATTGTTGGCCGGGAGATCCGGAAGCATTGTTCGGTCGCCGCGTGGCAGAGTTTTGATTAGACGTGGATGCACCTTTGTCATGGCTGCCCTACCCCGTTAATCATACGGAGGAAAGGGGACCTACAGCTTTACGTGGAATCCGATCCACGGAGCGTAATAGCATGAACCAGGCAAAGCTCTGCCAGAGGGAAAGGTCAGGTTTAAGGCTCGTAAAAATTCTAGCCGAGAGTGAGATTCGAACCGGCGAGACGGGGTACTCCAGACAGGCTCCTGATCCAACCGAGCCACCAGTCGGCACAACAAAATACAGACATATGCAAAGTGATATGCAGTAAAGATGTAACCATTAAGTTTTCTTTTACCACAAGTGACATCAGCATATTGGACTGACCTTTGCATTCATATCACAAAGAATAGATGAAGTTTCAACGAAAATGTGGAGCGTCAACTTTAAGTTGAAGAATACATTACGATAGCAAAATAATTTTTTTTAAAAACGTCTGCTAATAATATGAACATGAATGAGAATAAGTTGTAAATTAGTTGATCTGTTATGAAGACTGCGATCACTATCGCATCTTCCGTAGTGGTGGACGATCTAGTAGGACCTACCTATTGGAACTTTGATCATTAATGGAGATCCCTTTCATTCTTCAACATTTGCGATATCACTATCTGTACACTCCAGGTGAATGCCGGAATGGTTCCTTCGAAAGGCCATGGTCGAATTCCTTGAGACCGGGGCTGGTTCTACATGCTTCATCCCATCCTCACGCCCGCAGACGAAACTTTCGAGGCATCTTGAACGAGACATTAAACATTGAAACATATTTTGTTTTTCGCTCCGCAAGGGCCTATATTAAAAAAATTCTAATGAGTTTTTTCTTAGTCCTCACTCAACATGAGCTGACGTAAGTTAGCCAAAGCTTTGGTTTGTGGGTGTTAGAAGTTTCTTGTGCATCCTAAGACGTTAGGCAGCTTGTTCGTGCGATAAGTAATGCTGGCGATTATCCTAAATAAACGAATGTAATATCGAAATCCTAGCTAGGATCAGAGAACTACAGAAATTTTCAACGTAACACTCAACGGATATAAAGTTTCCTCAGGGTTATTGTGTGTAATTTACAAAGGGCGAAAACAGAAACGGTTTACTGATAAATAAATACTGCCAAAGCAATTGAATTTTTGTTAATTTATTTGTTTTCCTAATGTGTTTCACTTCTTTTATAGAAGCATCTGCAGCAGTTTTTCCTGTTAATTGATTGTGTATACATGTTACATTGTGATAGTGTTACTATATTTTATACAGTGAATTGTAGATGTAAATCGTAATTTATTAATAGTTCTCCATTTAAATTGCTTTATGTGCCCTTCATTCTCGGCATTAGTGATGTTTTGTTTCCTTTTAGAACAGCAGGTCAGTTTCTACTTTTTGTTTGTTTCACAACTAAATACCACTACACTGCACTGCATAGTTATTCGAATGATAGGTCTACTTTTCTTTACCTTTAGACAGTGTAACTCTGTGTGATGCTGTTTTGTTTTGTTTGTTAGTTTTTCTTGTCTGTCGTCTATTTGTTTGCTGTGTGGCGCAATATCTTGAAAATGTATATGTTTATGTTAGTTTGTTATGATTTTTTGTGTATCCTTTGTTTAACAGTGTTCTGTCAATGTGTTTTATTTTCAGTACTGTGTGTAGTATCTGGGAGTCCAGATATCATAAACGCTTTATTTTCGTTCACAACCAAAATTTTTGTTCAAGCATAAAAGGTAATTTGCCCTAAAAGAAGCCCAGAGGTGGCGATAGTGGGTGCAATGAAACCACAACATAATGTAGTTTAACTCCCGAATATAGGAATAATGTATGAATGTACACCTACTAAGATAGGTAAAAGTTGCACGGTAACGGAGTGTTTTATTTCCTTGATTTCTGGATTACTGAAGGCAAATGGAATGCTATAGATAGATAAAAAAATAATTAGTACTCCACAGTGTCGACGGGTGTGATATGAGTTGAGTGTTCAGCACTCTGCACTGTTTCTGTGTAGGTAGGATATGCAGCCGGTGTAACGTTGAGGGGTCAATACCCATTAGAAGCTCCCCTTCAGAAGCCACACCCACAGGTGTCTCCCTTCACGTAGCTCCGAAAGCAACGAGCGACAAAATACGACACGAAATTTTTTGGTGGCTAACAGTAAGGAAGAATTGAGATTTGCGCCTGAAAAACTGGAAATTTAATAAGCAATCACTGACCGTTTAAGTACAGAATATATGACCTATAAAAGACGAATTTAAACCAAGGTGTTCATGAATGTTTATACTGAGGCACATCCACGAATGTGTTAAGTGATTGAAATTTTTACTGTTTTTGACTGCATGTGAACCAAAATGTAAATAATAATCGTAAACTAAGAGACTCTTACAGTCTTGAACATTGCACCTAACACCAAGGAACATAAAAGTCGCAGTTACTCTTGGCGTTGAGAACTTATTAAATGCTTTCGGGTAACTAGCCGAGCTAAGGAAGTGTTATGTCAGGATATTTTGGCTATCACATACACTGTCGCCAACTTCTGGTGATGGCGACAGTGTTGTGATCGCCGAAATATGGCGTGATAACACTACCTTAACTCGGCTAGTTAACTGAGAGCATTTCATAAATAAACACCAAGTTGAAGCTGCTTCTGCTGATGGCTTTAAGGCTCATCGCCTTAGAGGTCATTAGAGCTCGGATAGGATTGGGGGAGGGGAGCAAATAACGGGAAGGAATTCGATCATGGACTTTTAGAAGGGACCGTCCCGGAATATGCCTGGAGTGATATCATGAAACCTTGGAAAACCGAAATCTGGATGACCCGACAGAGATTTAAACCCACGTTCTCCCGAATGCAAGGCCCAAACTTTACAGATCACTCACCAGGCTCCGTACGGAAGGTTGAATAAAATCTTTATATCCATTACAGACATGGTAATTTTTATAAATGGTGTTCATTAAACGTTTCATTTCATAAGATTAATTATTCCATCCTGCAGTACTTTTGGTCTCATTTTATTATCTGAGTGGGCGTTTGTCTGCCCAATGAAAGAGGAAATAATAGAGCAGGATTTGAACTGAAGTAGCAAATTACTTTAAAATTTATTTAACACGACCATGAAACGACATAATGATTTTACTATTGACAGGAACAATTAAGTTATAAAAATCGCCTTTTGAAACCACTACTGACTAAAAATGCTTTATGACTATTATTCCGAGATTAATATGAACAACAACCACTTTCCATAAATCTAATTGAAATGTTGTCTATAAAGCGACTTGTACGCCTATAAATTTTGAAAAGTAAGAGGCGTTAATTTCTTGGAAGAACTGTTTAATATGGTAAATTACGTACTTTAAACGAATTGAGTTAAATTAACTTTCATCCTAATTGAAATATATTATTGCCCTCTTCATTTAATTCGCAACTGATTCTACTAAATCTAAAATCATACACACTAATGAAAACCTGTTTAGTGTAGTAATAATGTTAGGTGGAATAGATTCAAACGTTGAGCATAACTTCAGCATTACAAGATACGTAAACGTATCACACTGCACATACTACGCCACCACAGAAGTTCGCGAAAATGGTGCCTTATGGCGTTTTGGGAGGTTTAGAGGCGCTAGTTTATTGTCAGATATGAATATCATCAAATTGTCTATCACCACGTACAGAATTTAGTAAGTAGACATTAACATATCAGGTGAAACAATTTTTCGAACGGTTGCAAAAAAAGAGCGACGCTTTTTGTGACAGGGTGTGTTTAATACAACATACAGCAGCGATGATATTAATGAATGCTGTCAGCCTAAAGGCTAGATACACGCCAATCATCAAAGAGACGGGCGATTATATTGCCAGTCAACATGCCGAGAAAGTCCTGCAACCAGGCACTGTCTTGATTTAATGCTCCTAATGTTGCAATTTTCTAGCGGAATAATGTTTCTTTATAAACTACAGAAATTTCAAAACCCGTCTTCAATAGACGTTCAACGCTTCATCAAAATTTCATGGTCTCTGCATTCATCGATCTGTCGCTCATAAAAAATGTGTGGGGTGAAGTTTTATTCGCTCCTAACAGCCCATCTAGAGCGCAAAGGAAGCGAGGACAGTGTGAGAAGGATCAAGCTATATGAAGGGGTACAAATGCAAACATACGAGCGTCCTTTACGGTATGAATTGCAAGCTATAAGAGAGACACTACTAACCGCTCCGTTATAACATTCCTCGTATTCCTTCTACAGCCATCACATTTTACTATGTTTCTAATATGCCTTCAGATATTTTTGTTTCCATGTGATATGTATTTTACAAAACTGTTTACTCACAGGAAATTTAAACTAACAGGTAAGGTAAATATTAATTGAGCAAACATAAATTCTAATTGCTCGAATAAAAACTGGTACCATATTGTTTCGCCTTGAAGGTAGTAACGTCCAAGTTCCATTTAGTTAATACAGTCAGAGCCATTGAAAAGTAAATTTTTTTAAAATTAGTATGAGATAGGAGATTTGACGCAGTGTTTGGTTTCACATTCAGTAGTATCATTAGTGCGGTTTGGGAAAAGAAAGCGCCACAGTTAAAGGAAAGATAAATTTCTGAAATTGCCTTCGTTCAGTAGAATAATTACATAAATACAATATTATATAACTGTAACGGAGCTGTGTCTTTACATTGAGGATATTTTGTGAAAAAAGTTATTGGAATCCATTACAGTAGAACTACAATTATCCGAATCGCTGAGTATCAGAATCGCTTAAGGCAGTCACATTAAGGACGTGCGTGGAACAAGTTGAAAGGCATATCAACTAAAGACGAAAAGGAAAATGAGAAAAAGGAAAAAGAAGCTCAAGAAAAGGAAAGGGAGGATACAGGATAAGATGGGGATGACGTGTCACTTGCGGAATTCAGAAACATTCTTCTGAAAATTCCTGGATGTTTAGACGTTAGTGCTGAAGATGATGTGTGATTCGTCAGACCCTGGGTATAAAATTCTTGATGATGAACTTATTGAAAGGTGTGAGAGAAGAAAAGGTCGAGGAAGAAGGTGACCTTAACGTCGAAGTTGAAGCAGACACGGGACCATCAACCAGACAAGCATTTGCCGGCATTGAAACTGCGTTGAAGTGGATGGAGCGTCAGCCCGAGTGTGACCACATGCAACTTCTCATTGTCAAGCGGATGCGCGACTTGGTTGCCCGAAAATGGATGAATACAGTCAAACAGCTTACTTTAACCGAGATGTTCAGCAAGCAATGACGTTTATTTATAGTACGGTACATACATACTAATGTAAATCACTTGTAAGTACGCTTAACATGTAACAGTGTTGCCTGTTCATTTAATTAATCAAAAACTCTTTTTCTTTAAAAAATAGTTTTTTCTGTCGTTTTTAACATACATACAGTAATTAATTAAAATAGACCCCTTTTTGGAAAAATCCAATTATTCGAATTTTTGATTATCCGAATGGGGTCCGGTCCCAATTGATTCGGAAAATTGGAGTTTTACTGTATTTATAAGCCACTGAAGCAAAAACATTTTTTTAAAACTAACCAAAACATTGACGATAAAATGGATATTTTCATGAATAGCCTCAATTTTCTGAGAATAACAGAAGTTTGATGTGTACTGCACATTCAAACGAGAAATTTAAGTACGCTAATAACAATAATAAACACTTTGTTTACATTTTTACTTGGTTCTGTTTGCTCACCATGGGATGGCGATACGTATAGCTTAGTTTAAGGTATAATTTCTCCAAACCAGAATTCTCTGAAAACAACCATAGTCTGAAATACATATGCGAATAAGCCCAAGATATATTTACATTCGTTGCAAAAAATTGATAATAGTTGCTTTTTAACTGTACTTAATTACACTGGGTCAATTAATAGACCTAGCTCACATGGACGAAGTCAGAGAGCCAAAGGTAGTACGCTGTAAGGAAGAGGATGATGCGGTCTTTTAATGGTCCGGCTACACGCTCCATTTTGTCTATGCGCTTACCTACTCAAATCAGTTTGCGCAAGTAAGAGGGAAGGTGTGGACGGCAAAACGGTAGCGCGCACAACCTCGAAAGCGCGGCTTGTACAATCGTTGTCTCACTGAAGATTCGAAAGCACGGTTTTCATCTGCGCAGGCAAGACGGAATTCGGGCTTTAAGGTAATGGTTATTGTCGGAAAGAAACGAATATTAAAGATTCTTCTTTTTGAAACAGATTCGGAATCTGGTATAAATGAAGCTGAGACTTTGAGAAGATTTTCCTTTCATATAAACGGTATACAAATGGCAGTCTACATCTACATCCATACACTGCAAATCACAAATACTGTGGGTGGCAGAGGGTGCTAAGCACCAATCCTAATTCAGTGCATTCCAATCCCGAGCAGAACGAGGAAAGAAGGAATACATGAATGTATCAGTACGGCATCTTATTTCTCGAATCTTATCCCTCCTGTCATTGCGACCTAAATTGGTTGGCGGAAGAAGTATCGTTGCACTCGTAACTTAAAGATTTTCGCATATTCTCCAGCAAATTCAAACGAAAACGACGACGTCTGACCGCCAAACAATCCCAGCACAACCCGCGAATCAGCTCTGTGACTATTTACGTAAGGACTATAACTAGCAGTCACGAATCGAGTGGCTCTCCTCTGTACTTTCTCTAACGTGTCAATCAATCCCTTGCGATACGGGATCCCAAATTCCACAACGGTATTCCAAATGCAGACGCACCAGTGTTTTGTACGCTGTTTCCTTTGTGTGAGCATTACAACTTCTCAAAATAAGACCTATAAATCGTAGTTGAGAATTAGCTTTGCCTACGACGGAAGTTATGTGCAAGTCCCATTTCATGTTGGCTCTGTACTGTTACGCCTAGATACTTAATGGAATTTACAGTGTCAACAACTGAATTGTTAACTTTGTACTCGCGAGTAAACGGGGTCTTTTTATTACTTATTTGCATTGTCCTTGCACGTTTTGCAGTTAAGTGTAAGCTGCCATTTACGGCATCAATCCGAAACAACATCAGATCGCGCTGAGTTTCTAAGCAATCGTCAGAGCACCTCACTTCCCTATAAATAAGTGCATCATCAGCAAAAAATCGCAGTTAACGTTGTCACCAAGATCGTTCATAAAAATTAAGAAAAGAAGTGGTCCTATTACACTTCCTTGAGGAACGCCCGAAGTAACATCTAGTTCGGAAGAGGCTTCCCCGTCTACAAGCGACATACTGTGACCGACCAGTTAGAAAATTGCGTATCCATACGCAAATCTGATCAGATATACCCTACGCTCGGATCTTCGCTAAAAGCCGGTTGTGTGGTACAAAGTCAAAAGCTTTCTGAAAATCCAAGAAAATAGCATAACTTGTGATCCTGCATCGATAACCTTCATTACGTCTGCGAAAATAGAGCCAGTTGCGTTTCGCACGATCGGTTCTTCGGAAATCTGCGTTGGTTTGCTGTAAGAAACTCGTTTTCATCTAGAAACTTCATAACGTTAGAGCATATGACATGTTCCAGAATTCTACTGCAAACAGATGTTAGAGATATGGGTCGATAATTCCTAGCAATTTTCTCCGATCTCCTTTCTTGAAAACGGGAATCACCTGTGCCATTTTCCAGTCAGATGATACTTTTCTTTCTTCTAAAGATTTACGAAAATATCTGACAGAAATGGTTCTATTTCTTCCGCGTATTCCGAAAATACTCTTACTGGTATACCATCGGGACCCGGCGCTTTCCCCCACTTCAGGTGCGTTAATTGCTTTATGATACCTACACTATCAATTTGTACTGGTTCCATCTCAAATTCTACACGCCGTGGAATAACGGGAATGTTTTCCATGCTTTCATCAGTGAAAGATTTTTTAAATTCGGTATTAAATACAGTAGCCTTGTCGCGGCTATCATCAACTTCCCGACCGTCTTGTAGTAGAACTGGCATATTGTTGTCACTACCAGTTACGTTTATTACATACGACCAAAATTTCTTTAGATTTTCGATGAGGCTCTTGGAAAGTGAGTTGAAACGAAAGTCATTAAAGGCCTCGCGCATCGCATTCTTGACATGCCCTCATGTAACAGCTAACTTTTCTAAATCACTCCTATACAGTCGTTCTTCTTGATCGTGCATGTAACATCCTTTGCTTTTTAAGTAACCTTTTAACTTCACGTGTATACCACGGGGGACGTTCCCATCCCTGATTGTCCTTTTCGGTATATGTAAGTCCATACCTTCCCTGACTATATTCATGAATCGAAGCCACATCTCTTCAACCGAGCCTCTTCCTTCTATAAAGGTAATGTAATTATCCCTCAAAATCGTTCTTAAACTCTCCTTAGGGGCCTTTTAGAACCTGTAAAAGACCCTTTCTTTTTGCGGGCGTCTGTTAATTTTACTGTAGCAATTACAACTTTATGATCACTAATTCCCGTGGTGGTAGAAATGTCCGTGAATAATTCAGGCCTATTTGTAACGAGAATATCTAAAATGGTTTCGTTATAGTTGTGGCATCGCGTTGGTTCAGTGACGAACTGCTCAAGATTAAGATCTGTGAAAAGGTCAATAATAATCTCACAGGATATTTTATCCCTGCCACCAGAAACGTGGGCGTAATTAGTCCAGTCGATATACGAAAAGTTGAAGTCACCTCCTAGTATTATTCCATGATCCGGAAACTGACGAGCTGTATTACTTACATTAGTTCTTAAGGCCTCAGCAACAGCTACATCTGTATCTGGTAGACGATAGAAAGACCTTATTATAAGTTTTGCGCTAGCTACTTTTAGTCTAATCCATAGTATTTCACAGACCATATCGGTATTTATTTCATTACACGACAGATGTTTACTAACAGCTATAAATACACGACTTTCATTTGAATGTAACCTATCCTTACGGAAAACATTCATGCTATTGTTAAAAATTCTCTGCTGAACTTATATCCGGTTTTAACCAGCTTTCAGTACCTAATACAATATCTGCTTCTGTGCTACTAATAATGCTTTCAAGCTCAGGCTTGTTAACATAACAAGCGTCTGCGCCATGTAATATCTATAGCAGACGCCATCTGTTAATAATATATCATCTTTGAGTAGCAAGGAGTCTGTCTTCGACCTCCGTCAGAGAAGGTCACACGGAGTAACTTTTTCGGTCTAACAGTTGAAAGTGTGGCGGACTTGGAAAAGGGCATTATGTAGACATGTAACAAGTGAAACCTATGATTTGAAATAGAATGTTTCTTTAAGTGATTGCATGGTGTTAAAAGAACGTTAATGAGAGTGGGGGATTTTGTTGGTATTTGAAACTCTTGTAACCCACGAACTTGTGATCTTCGGAGAAGTTCGATTCCTTATCTTAATTATTAATTTGGTGGTGGTATTTTCCGTCGGGTTGTAGTAGCAGAATTTAATGACTAGAATACAGTTTTGTGTGTCGAAGTTGCTCATAAACTGTGGAACTATTTTCATTTCACTTAACCCGGCGATAGAATAATACCTAAAACCTGGCCACCGCGGCAAAAGAACCTTTTATTTAATTAATGAGCATGGATGTGTTCTATAAGTGACTGAATAATTTAAAATCAGTATTCAATCAGCTAGCCGTCATAGAGACAGTGAGCCTACAGGCTGTTTATTACAAACACTTCTACAGTACTTTTAACGGTCGAGATTGATTTACGCTACTCCTAACATATGGTGCTGAATTTAACTGGACTGCCTGTAACTGTAATCCCAGTTTCGGGTCTTCCTCCCTCAGCCTAAAAAAATCCCCCAATGCACTCTAAATGGCCCCTGCCACCCGTGTAGTCGATTCATGTGTATAGTGCACACCTGATCTGTGCAAGGGAACCCTACACGACTCGATCCCAGGGCGAAGATCTAGGAATCTGTAGCCACGATTATCGCAGAAACGCCGCAATGTATGGTTCAGACCCTCGACTCGACTATGAACCAGAGGTCCAAGGTCAGTTCTGTTGAAAATGCTGCAGATAGTTAACTCATGTGAGCGTGGAGACTTTCCCGGCGTACTGAAGCAATGTAGTCTTCACGGGTGTGCAGCCGGATGGTGTTTTGAAAACACGACGTTTCGACAACCAGCTCGGTTGTCTTCATCAGGCTTCCGGTGTCTGCAGGCTGACGAAAGCTGGCAGTCACCGCGTAGACTGGCTTAGCCTGAGAGAGAAGCGCAGCTTCTGCCAACGCCGTAGGCGTTGGCTGTATTGGGGAAGGGGTACCTGTCACCCTTATTGGTGATATCTGCCCCTACATTTTATTTTGGACAGGTTGACATTTCTGTTGAGAGTTTGTCATTACCTGCTGCTCAGCAGAATTTTTGCAGTATGTAGGTTTTTTTTTTAATTATTATTATCATTATTTCTTTTTTTATTATTATTTATTTTTTATTTATTTTTATTTTTTTTATTTTTTTTTTTTTTTTTATATTTTTTTTATTTTTTATTTTTTTATTTTTTTTTTATTTTTTTTTATTTTTTTATTTTTTTTTATTTTTTATTTTTTTTATTTTTTATGTAAGCATTGCTTTCGGCCTCGGGTGTCTGTAGTCGTTTGCGTCGTAGTCGCCAATCTTGTTGATCAGCTCATTTTGTGATGTGGCTGCTTTCTGGTAGAACCGGTGGGCTGCTGTCCTGAGTCTGTCTCGTAGTAGGGGTGTGTTGGCCAGCGCATGTAGATCCGCCGTCGGGAAGCGATGGGGCAGGTGCAGGGCTCTTTTTAGCGCCCTGTTTTGCAGTACCTGCAGCTTCTTTAGGTGGGTGGAAGCGGCGTAACCCCACGTCTGGCTCGCGTATTCGATGATCGGTCTTACCAGTGCCTGGTAGACCTGGACTCCGCAGCGGGGAGGCAGCGTAGAGTTAACATTCAGGATGGGATAGAGCATGTTTAACCTTCTCTCCACCCTGGTTTTGACGTCTTGTACCTGCTGCCTCCACGTCAGCCGTTCGTCGAGGTAGACCCCCAGGTAGCGGACGACCGTCTGTTGTGGGGACTTCTGCCACCGAACAGGTCCAGCTGGAGTGGTCTTGGGGTTCCACGCCGGTGGAAAATGATGGACTGCGACTTCTCTGCGTTGATGCGAACTCTCCACTTCGTGGCCCATTCTTCGAGTTTGTTGTAGGGCTTCCTGGAGGCGTCTGCGACTATCAGCTGGCTCCAGGATGAGGTGAAGTAGTTGGTGTCGTCCGCATACAGCGCAGTGAAAACTGAGTTCGGCCTTGGATGTCTGCCGTAAAAAAATTGCAGTATAGCAGCGGACCCGGCCGAGCCCTGTGGTACTCCGGCGAGGACACGCCGAAGGGTGGGACCACGATCTCTCCACTCTCACCCTGAATCGCCTGTTTCTGAGGTACCGGCGGATGAGTACGACGTAGGCCTTCGGGTATGCCCGCCGTAGCCATCTTAAGCAGTAGGCCCTCATGCCAATACTTGTATCGAAGGCTTTCGATACGTCAAGCAGTACCATGCCACAGAATCTCCGGCGGTTGAATGCGTCGGTCACTTCCTCCACCACCCGCACTAGCTGGTGGGTTGTGGAGTGACCGGCGCGGAACCCAAACTGGTCGTCCGGGATGACTTGCAGGTGGCTGACATGTGTCATCAGGCGGCTGAGAAGGGACTCTCTCGAAAAGTTTAGATACCGCCGGCAGCAGTGAAATTGGGCGGTAGTTTTGGGGGAATGTGGGGTCTTTCCCAGGCTTGGGAATTGCCACAACTACAGCTTCCTTCCACGCTGTGGGGTATCTTCGTCTCTGTAGTGCTGCATTGAAGATTTGCGTCAATCTCTTGACTGCCGCGGCTGGGAGTTGCTTGAGGATCATGTTATTGATCCCGTCGCAGCCTGGTGCTTTCTTCCACTGCGTTTTTTTGAGGAGGTCGGCGATCTCGCCTTCATCCACTTCCTCCACCTCGTGGCTGTCGTCAGCTTCTTCCTCGGCAAGGTATCTGCGCAGCTGCCGTCTGACTGAGTCTATGTGCTCGTCGTCGTACGGCTCTGCGACGGGGCGGAAGTTGTCTTCGTACACGTCAGCGAGGGTGTTTCGCCTTCTCCTCCGCTGTGTATACGAGGCCCTGAGGTCCATGGAGAGTGGGCGTGCGCTTCCTCGCTCGGGTGAATCTCCGAGTCTGTTCCCAGGCGGTGCCGTCTTCTATCCGGAGGTGGGCCACTCTGTCATCCCACTCCTCTCGGCGGTACGCTTCCAGCTTAGCCTTAATTCGGCGCTCGAGAGTGTTTAGCAGGGTTTTGTAGGTCCTGTCACGCGTGCTCTGCCAGCTCTTGCGGACTCTGTTCTTTTCTCTGATGAGCTCAGAGAGTTCGGGGGAGATTAGTCGGCCGTTGACCCTCTTCTTCCTCGTGGGAGCCGCTTCGTCCGCTGCCGAGAGGGTGGCAGTGGTCCAGTCTTTGGTTGCCGCTTCGATGTCTTGCACTCCTGACAAGACCTGGTCGTTCATTGTCGTTTGTAGCAATTCCCGGAACTTGTCCCAGATGGCCTTTCGGTAGTCCCTTCCGATGTTGTCATCCTCCAGCTCTCCTTCCACTTCCCAGTCAGCGATGACTGGGTTGTGGTCGGAGGACAGTTGGGCCACTGACTGCAGCGAGGGGATGACTGGGACGTTCTTCGTCACGAACACGTCGAGGATGTCCGCTCTGCGCCTTTCTGCTGCCGGGAAATGAGTGGGTTTTTCTGGGCCCCATACAGCCAGGCCGCGTCGCTGCGCTTCCCGCTGCAGGACCCTGCCACTGGTGTTGGTAGCTCGGCTGTGCCATTGCTGGTGCTTTGAATTGAGATCACCTCCCAGTATGAGACTCCCTGGGATGCTACTCAGTGCTGTAACATCTGCGGCCGCCAGCACTGTTCCTGGTGGGTGGTAGGCCGATATCACCGTAGTTTTTTTTTTTTTTTTTTTTTTTTAAAATTTTTTTTTTTATTGTTTAACGTCCCTTTTTAACAACGTGGTCTTTAGAGACGGGAAAGGATGGGGGCAAGGAATGGGAAGGAATTCGGCCATGGCCTTTTGAAGGAAGCATCCCAGCATTCACCTGGAGTGATTTGGGGAAACCATGGAAAACCCAAATCTGGATGCCCGGACGGGGATTCGAACCGCCGTCCTCCCGAATGCGAGGCCAGAACGCTATCCGTTACACCACCACGCTCGGTAACACCGTAGTTGGTCCCGTGGCCGTGTTGATTACTACGGCCGTGGCCTCCATGCTCACCAGGTCAGGCAGAGTCGTCGAGTGGTGTTGTATACTTCTCCGAATGTATATCGCGACCCCTCCGCCTGCTGTTGGTCTGTCAAGCCGGTATGACAGGTAGTTCGGCGCGTTTACTCTGATTCCTGGCTTCAGGTGCGTCTCACACACGAGACATATGTCTATTCCTTCCGTATGTAAGAAGTCTGCATGGACTAAATTTCCTGGGTGCCTTTATCCCAGAGTTTGGGGAAGTTTTTACATGAAAAATGCATCTCCTTCCATTTTAATATTGTGTCCTCATCGGTATTGTCATTGGCGGATTAGTCTTATCCTGGGGTGTCTTTGCGGGAGCTTATAACTCACGGAGCAGTTTGTCAGGCCATCTTAAGTTGTTGTTTAGATGGACTGTGTTACCCAGGTTGGCGATAAGTGGGTTGTTTGATTCTCTGCATTCCTTGTAGAATTTTGCAGCTAATTTGCGGAATCTGTCTTTGAGGCGCGGTAGTCCACTGATTTCGTGTAGGTGGACTGTTGGAGTTTCCCGCGGCATTTTGTAAGCATATCTAATGGCTCGATTTTGTATAGTTTGCAGTAGATTGAGGTGTGTGTCAGCAGCACTACCCCAAACTACTGCAGCATAATCTATTATTGGCCTTATTAATGCGATGTAGAGGCGAATCCCAAGATGCGATGGCAGTGATGATGAGGGGTTCAGAATGGGGTATAAAACTGTCATTCTACCCATAGCCTTGTTGCGGAGGTTCCTGACGTGTGTTTTCCACGTCAGTCTCCTGTCCATAGTGACGCCTAAGTATTTGGCAGTAGGAGTCCACTCGATGTTTTCTCCGAACAGGTTGAGGGGTTGCAGGTGAGGAATGGTCCTTCTGCTGACTATGAGAGCTTGGCTCTTTGTGGCATTGAATGCTAGTCGCCAGTTGGTCGCCCAGTGTTCTATGTTGTTGCACGCCCGCTGAAGCTTGGTCCTCACATGTGTGGCCCTGATGCTTCTGGTGAAAACAGCAGTGTCGTCAGCGTATTGGGCAGAATCGACTTGTTCTGTTCTCGGGAGGTCCGAGGTATAGATGTTGTATAAGACAGGGCCCAGCACTGATCCCTGTGGCACCCCAGCTCTGATGGTCTTCACGGAGGAGACTGCGTCGTCTAGTATCACACGGAAGGTCCTATCGGAGAGGTAGCTCTTGAGGAGTCTCACGTGTGTCATGGGTACCCCTTGTACCAACAGCTTGTATAGAAGGCCAGCGTGCCAGACTGAATCAAAGGCACGTGACACATCAAAGAGCGCCGCACCAAAATACTCCCTTTTGTCCATGGCTCCCATGGCAGATTCCACCACTCTAAGAAGTTGTTGCGGTGCTGAGTGGTTCCTTCTAAAGCCAAATTGTTCGTCGGGCAGGATTTGTTCATTTTCCAATACCCTACGAAACCTTTTGAGGTAAAGTCTCTCAAAGATCTTGGAAATTGTGGGCAGTAGGCTAATAGGTCTGTAGGATCTGGGAGACCTCTTGTCCTTGCCTGATTTAGGGACCGGCACTATCTCAGCGTGTTTCCAAACTTGTGGGAATTGGCCTCTCGCCATGATTTCGTTGAAGGCCACTGTGATGAAAGTTACAGCAGCAGGAGGCATGTGTCTCAGTATGGCACCCCCGATCCCATCGTGCCCAGCCGCTTTCTTAACATTGACGTGTGAGAGTGCTGTTAGCACTTCTTCTTCCGTGATTACGTCTATTGCGTCGTCTGCCTGCTGTTCGGCTACTAGGAATCGCTGCAGTCGGTCTTCTACAAATTGTATATGTACAGCATCTTGGGGTGCTTCGATGGGCCGGAAGTTGGCTTCGAAAACATCTGCCAGTGCATCTGCTTTAGCCACAGGCTCGCAGACTACTTGATTCCCTATCATTAAAGGTGGAATCCTGTCCTTTCTGCTGCATTAGCCCCTTGGTTGCCTTCCACGCAGAACCGTCTTCTGTATTGAGGGACGCAACCCTGGCGGACCATTCACGTATACGGTGTTGCTCGAGGGCTGCTTTTATTTCTCGCCGCATCCTGTTTATAGTTCTTTTCGCTGCGGGGTCCCTGGTGACCTGCCACTCCCTTGTAGCTCTGTTCTTAAGAGTGATTGCCTCCTTGATGTCAGGTGGAAGTTGTTTAGAGCAGGCTGGCGGCATTCTGGAAGCAGGTGTAGCTGCTTCAACAGCCTCGTTAATCCACGTGGCTAGGTTAGCCATGGCGACATCCGGTCCTGAAGTTGTCGGCGTCAGTGCCTCTTGGACACGTCTGGTAAGTTGTTCCTTGAACATGTCCCAGTCAGTGCGTCTCAGGTTGTGGTGTCGTCGCTCTCCACGTGCCAAGATGTCTGTGGCCAGGTAGAATATGACAGGGACGTGGTCAGAAGACAACGCAGTTTTGGTTGTTACACCAATATTGTGGTGGAGTCCTTTTGTGATGGCTATGTCCAGCACATCTGGCAAGCCATGATTGAAGATGGTAGGTTCAGTTGGACCCCACACTGCTGCATCATGAGCTTCGCTTACGCGGAGGAGCCGACGTCCACTGGTGTTCGTAGCTCTGGAATTCCAAGCCGTGTGCTTGGCGTTGAAATCCCCTGCCATAAAGATGTTTCCTCGCAGTCGAAGGAGCGCAGCTACATCATCCTCCGCTAAGAGTCCCCTGGGAGGTCTGTAGATGGCAATGAGTACCAGTTTGCCACGAGAGGTCTCGATGGCAACTCCCGTTGCTTCAATAGTTGCTAGCTCTGGTAGGACTATCGGGTGGTGTCTGATCGTGTTCCTTATGTAGACGGCTGTGCCACCCCCTGCAGTCAGGCGGTCATTCCTGTAGCATGAATAATTTGGTACAGCTGCCTTAATGCCAGGCTTTAGGTGGGTTTCATTGACTAAGCAGGCGTCAATGCCCTCCTCTCTTAGAAAGTCTCTAAATTCTCCCAACTGCCGCCACAGGCCGTTGGAATTCCACGAGCAGATTGAAATGTCTTCAATTCTGGCCATCGTGCAAGTTTTTTGTATCCTTGTGGACAGCCTCAAGCGCTGACTGAACTGCAGCAGAAATTTGCCGCGGAATGTCTTGGATCATGGTGATGACAGCTTGCAGTAATGATTGCACCATACTAAGCATTGAATCGTCATTCTGACTTTCTGTGTTCTGCGGGTGGTTTTTAGATGCGCCCTTGCTTGTTTGGTCCGGTGGTCGTTTTCCACGCCAATCAGTTTTCCTCCTGTCGTTTACAGGAGGTGCGTTACCAGGCGGGAGGTTACATGAGTTGTTTGTATCATTCTGTGTGTCTCCTGCAGGCGGATTGATGGCTATTTCCGCATAGGTGACACTCGTTGAGTCCTTAGTAGCTTGGCTGGCATTTGATACCTTATCTTGTTTCATCTTCTGCCTCTGTTGTTTCCTAATGGCAGCGAGGTACAAGGAGTTATTGGCTTTTTGCCTTTCCTCAAATCTACCGAAGGCAGAACATTTCCTGTAACTTGCTACGTGCTGCCCGCCACAGTTCACGCACTTAGGTGGAGTATCACCTTTCTTAATACGGCAGTCTTTTGAGGAGTGTTCCCCAGCACACTTCACACACTTGGCAGGCATTGAGCAGTGCCTGGCGACATGCCCTACTCCCTGGCAATTAAAACATTGGGGAGGGCCCCTCTTGCTACGCAGCTTTTCAACTGTAACTCTGAGGGCACAGAGTGCAGTCATTTTGAAAATACCCCTGTTTTCCACGGAGTCGGTGAGTACAACCAGGACCAGTGGGACCTCTTGGTTGGTCTTGGGGGAACGGAGCCTCACCACGGTTCTTGCGGCATAGCCTTGTTCTGCTAGTTCCTCTTTAACTTCTTCTGGTGAGATGCTAAAGGGCATCCCCCTGATGACAACTTTTAGAAACTTTTCCTCCGCTGAGGGAAAGGTGTAGAAGGAAATCTGGTTCAAGGATGCGTATCCTGTGACCGCATTATGTTCAGCTGCTGTCTTTGTCTGGATCTTGTACAGGTCTTTACCTGCTGTTTTAACTGTGAACCCACCACCACATAGGGTCTTCAATTGCTGGTACAGTTTCATGTAGCTGTCCTTATAATTCAGTATCAGTGGTGGAGGCCTGTATGTTTTGACGCTACTGCTTTCTGGTTGTTCCTCTGTCTTGAAGAGAGGCAAATTGGTTGCAGGTTGGAACTGCGGGGGCAGTAGTGCTCAGTCTTGCTGCGGGAGCGGTGCGTCGCGGTTCAACAAAGCCATCCGCATCCACTACTCTTTTCGTTCGTGCAGTCTTCATGTAGATGTTCTTCATAGCCTTGCAGGAGGTGGAAGTGGCTCTCTTCTTTCTCCGCCCCTCCTTGTCGTTTGTCACTGCCGTTCTTTTCCTTGATGTGGTAGACTGGTCCGCTGCGGCCATGTCTGCGTCCTCATCTGAAGAAGTATCGCTATACCAGTCCATATTAGATTCAGCGATAGTATTCGCATTGATTTGCTGGTCCAGTCCTTGAGTATCTTGTGAAGCCGATTCGTGGTCCAAGTCCGTAAGCCGGGTCGTCAACGGGGCCGCTGCTGCCGCCGGCAAAGCCGGGTACCCTGGGGCACTCGACCCGCCTGGCACGGCAGTGCGGCGAGAACTTTCCTTGTTGCTCATCTTCGCTCGACGGATGTCAACACGGAACTGCTGTAAGAAGTCTCCCAGACAGACCTCCTAATATACCTGTCGGCGTGGCGGAAGACCCGCTCTGATTGGCCGGAAGCGGTGGCTTCATACGCGGTCCGCTGCGGCGCTCGACTAGTGCCGTCTCCGCCTCCCCACCCACAATCAACGGTCGCCAGCGTGAGCAGTCGCATCGAGGAGCAGCTTTTTTTTTTTTTTTTTTTTTTTTTTTTTTTTTTTTTTTTTGTGTCGCTGCCTCAACGGCGTGTTTGTGCATGTCCCGCTACCTAGGTAGCTCTACTGCTATGTGTCACTTTGTATTGGATAGGGTTGTTTTGGGGACTCTTTTTTATTTGCGCTTTGAGGGGAAAACATGGCTATGGTCGTCTGGGACGACCTTATGTGAAAAACCCCTACAGTTTTCTTGTAATCATATCAGTGCTATTCCGGCTGATATATGATACTTAATGGTACTCGATGGGAGTGCCAGGGCCTTGGCATCGTGGTGCCAAGGGTATGGAGCCTCTCGTCGCTTTCTCTGAATTTCTCTATTCTTTCATGAAACTTTTCTGTTTGTTGAAAGATTTCCGTTCGTATTGTTTCTGTGACAGTTTCGTTGTGTATAAGAGCTGTTGATGTTAACCTTGGTGCACGTAGGATGGTCCTGAGGCACCTGTTTTGAAGTCTTTGTAGGTGGAGCAAGTTGTAGTCTGCTGCCGTCCCCCACACCTGGCATCCGTACAGGATGAAGGGGCGGATGACGGATTTATAGATACGTAATTTGGTTTGAGTCGATAATTCCGTGCTGTAAAGTATCGGAAA
The DNA here is from genome assembly GCA_031002005.1 of Vandiemenella viatica. Taxonomy (NCBI): domain Eukaryota; kingdom Metazoa; phylum Arthropoda; class Insecta; order Orthoptera; family Morabidae; genus Vandiemenella; species Vandiemenella viatica. Next base: position 28,381,458 of record CM061921.1, read on the forward strand.
GAGATTCTGGATTATGGCCAGGCCCTGGCTTCTCCTATCCAGGATGTGTTCACGGAAGAGAAGTTTGGAGTCCAGCGTGATGCCTAAATATTTGGTGTGTTTTTTCCACTCTAGCTCTTGGCCCATAATTTTGAGTTTTTTGGTTAATACTGGCCGTTTTTTTGTGAAGTATACTGCGACACATTTTGTGGGGTTAACTTTGATTTTATTGACTCGACACCACTTGTCGAATAGGTGTAGGCTCCGCTGTAGTCTCAGCTGCAGTTGCGCGCGCACCATGGGTCGTAAGCGCCGCCCACTAGCGCCCGACGATACGCCCACGCGCCACCAGGCGGCACCACGAGCGCCGCGTGATATAGGCGCTGCGCAGACCGCCCGAGCTCAGTCTCCGCCACACAGTGGTGGAGACAGGTCGACTCCGGACCGCTCCGCTCGCGGAGGGGGGCGCCTGGAGCCGACGCCTGGCGCCGCGGCCGGCACCCAGGAGGCGGCCGCGTACGATGCGCTTTGGGATACCGTGCTCCGCCGTGAAAGCTCGGCCCAAGCCTGCTCTCCCAGTGCGGAGGAGCGCCACCAGGGCGCACGTCATGAGCTGCCTCCACTCCCGGCAGCACGCATCCCGGACGACCAGACACTGCCGCAGAGCGGCGGTGAGCGGACGGCTTCGAGGAGCCAAGGTGCCTCGCGGCCAGGCTCTGACAGTGAGCGCCCCTCACCAGGATTCTCTGCATCCGGAGGGAACAGCGGGGACTCTCACTGCACCCCGAGTGGCCACAGCACGCCGTGGGCGGAATCACCTGCGTCCATGGGTGATGCATCGTGGTCAACCATTGTGGATGACGACCACAAGTTTGAAGTCGGGTACCCACTATACCTCCAGTGCAGCAATGGCAACCAGAGGTACCGCATCAAGGCACTGCGGGCCACCTCCCAAGAGGTCGAGAACTTCCTTACCGAGAAAGGAGGGCCATGGAACATCGAGCTAAGGGTACGAGTCTGGAGCAGAGTATATGTCTGGGAACTCCCCAGCACACCCAGACAACTGCGCCGTACTCTTTGCGACCAGAAGTACTCGTACCTCGCTAAGCCTGTCATCCATGAAGGGAAGGACTGGTCGCAGCGAGTACCATTCCCTTGCATCTTCGCCGAGGACTTCGACTGCGACCAGTACTTCGAGGAGCTGTACTACAGGCTCTTCGCGTCGCCGGCACCAAGCAGGAGAGAGGGACCGTCGCCCGCCACTCCAAGCAACGAGGGGACCACGGACCAGCCACCCAGCCACGAAGGGGCACTGGACCAGCTCCTGCAAGCGGTCCCACACTCACACCACGGCGCCATGAGGGATGTGCTCCGCCATCTGGCCACCATCCCGAACTCCTGGCCGGCACTCACCGGATACCTGGCAACCAGGCCCAGCCAGGAGGACATCAAGTCGGCCATGGAACACCTTGGCCGCCCTGAAACGGCCAACACCACCACGACCCAAGAACGTGGGGGAGCAGAAGCAGTGCCACGCCCAGCCGTCGACCAGTGCTCAGTCACGGAGACTGACACCCTGCAGCCAGCCAGGCAGGCCACCGAGAAGAATACTGGGCGTCCTCGCAAGAAGAAAGCCGCTGTCGTCCAATGCTTCCGCTGTCAACGGTATCAACACCTGGCAAAGGACTGCCGCAGCCAGACACGCTGCGTACGATGCGGCGGAAACCACAGCGCCACGGTTTGCACACGACCGCGTGACGCCACGCCAACGTGTGCGAACTGTGGAGCTGATCACGCCGCCTGCTACGGAGGCTGCCCAGAGAGGAAGCGACATCAAGCAGAAGGAAGAAGGAATCAACCCCGACCCAGCAGCACACACCCACCAAGAGGAACGGAGGGAAGGACAGTCCTCCAACCCACCAGGATCACCCACGGTCAACAGACAAACCAGCAACACAGGACCACCAGCTGGCCGCCATCGCATCCGCCGACGGGACCAGCATGCTGTTCACGGCAAAGGCGCTGCGACCACGCAGACACACAAGCCAACCAGCTGGGGAGAGTCGTCCAGCTGCTTACGCAGCTGATAACGACGATGATCCCCAGCTATCATACGAACCCTTTGGGGGTTTTAACATAAGGACGCCTCAGGCGTCCATAGCCCTTTTTCCCCCTAAAGTGCAATAAACAGAGACCCCAAAACAACCCACAATCCAAACATAGCGACACATAGCGATAGAGCTGCCCAGGCAGCGGGATACGCAAACATGGCCCTTAAGGCCGCGACACAAAAAAAAAAAAAAAAAAAAAAAAAAAAAAAAACTCCCCACCCAGGAGTGCAGGCAGGCCGAGGTACTGGTAGGCCCGCTCTGATTGGACGTGGGCGCAAACTCATTCTGCGGTCCGCTGCGGCCCCCGACCGGCGCCATTTGCTCCCTCCACGCCACGCTGCGCCGATCCGTGCCGCTCCCGTCGGAGATCCCTAATAATAGGATTCCAGGCTTGACTCAGATGGAGTTAACTCAGCCAAAATCTTGCGGTCATCAACCACAGATACCCTCCGACCCAAGGCGGCAAGTATCATTTGTGCCTACATGAGCTACAATATGTAACTGGCTACTCCTCGTCTGTTCAGTTGCATCCGGGATGGCCTGTTCCATATCTTGGATCAGACCTCCCAGAATGCAAAATGAATGGACATTGGACTTCATCCCCGACCTATTCGCCATGGCTCAATGAAACGCCTAACATTGGAGCTACCTATCACCAGAATCCCCCTCTGTGGTCGCTCAGACCTAGCAGGCGTGGGGGCGGGCAACTCGCAGAATGACGATTGTGGAACTGAATCAGACCCAGACAACACATCAAACCTATTTGACAGTGGTTCAAGCTTGCCCTGCTGGGATTCAGACTTCTACGACTGCCCCCGCATGCGGCGTCGACGTCCGGAAACCACGCACCAGACACCGTCAGGTGACTGCCGCACAGTCTCCGAAGTCTCAGCCTGGACTGCAAGTACGATATTTGGTAGGGGAGAACCTGTGAGAACACCAGCTTCATCACGGTCACTCCTTCCACATCTGCTGCAGTCACCTACGGCAGCTTCCAGCCTTGTAACTTTCGTTAGCAAAGCTGTAAGCTGAGCGCGAAGATCAGCCACTTCAGCCCGCGTCTGCACACAGCAATCACAGTCCCTACACATATACACTCTATATACTTTCCTATTGAAAAAGATAATAATTAAAGGAGATCACGATTACAGCACGCTGCTGCAATTCCATTAACACAAATAAATCAAAAGCTATCACCACTTTAAATTAAGTAAACAGATGGTGGCACTCGTCACGACGGTTGCTGGAGACCAACTAGCTGCTGCTCTGTGACGACAGAAGATATTCAAAGATAAAATCTAACTACACACTTTAAATAAGATACACTGAAATGGCGGCACTTGACGGTTGCCGGAGGTCAACTAGCTGCTGCTCTGTGACGACAGAGATATGTATATCATACTCAGAAACTAAGAAAAATGAAGAATAGAAAACGAACATGAATACGAATTTCATGAGAATGAAAGAGGGAGAAATGTGACTTTATTAAATAAATTCTAGGAGCCTAAGGCAAGTTTTAATAACTGAATTTCACAAACTAACCACTAAGCATTCACAAAATGATACTGGCATCTGTTTTAAAAGCTATATTTGTGATAGTTTAATCACATTCGCTAGTGACTAGAGATAAATAATACTATTACTTTACTATGAAAATAATGAAATTATTTGTCTTTCGTATTAATGTACGAGAAAAACTGTCATTCGTTGCATACATCATAAAAACAATAAACAAAAATGTAGTTATTTCTAAGGAACTGCAGGAACAATATTAAAAGAAGAGAAAGTCGTAGGCTATTTTAATTCCAATTTTGAAATCAATATTATTTAAAAATCATAATAGGAGTTATTGAATAAACAAAAAAAAATAAAAAAATAAAAGAAAAATACAAAGACGTTCTTAAAATATATAAAGAAATAAAAAACATTCTATTAATTTAGAACAATCAGGAAAAGGTAAAATGATAATTTTAAGAGCTCTAATAGGAAAAATACCGAGCAAAACAATAAGGAATAAATATATGTTATCTAACATAATATTTTTATGTAAAATATAATAGGAAAATGAATTTGTAGAAAAGAAGATAATACTAGACTCAACACATATATGGAACAGATAAAGAATTGATGATGATAAAAGTCAGAGACCATATTATCCAATACATTTTAGTGAAAACTATAAGGATTAGGTCACTACAAGGCTGAATGGAGTGTTTCGAAGTAATTAATAAAAAATTGTTTCTAATTAGTGGTACATTTATAAAGATTCGAGTAATAGTAATGGTATAATAATAATCAAAGTTGTGATTGAAGGCACTTTAATCATCTTGAAGAAGACATCACATACTATAGCGAAGACCCGACAAGACACAAAAACATAAAACTTTCGGAAAAGTAATTTGTCCAGTCAAGATAGTAGTTAATCTAGTTACCGAGCAAATGGAGAGATTTTTGTGTAGATGGCACGGGGTTGATGAATCTGTCAACATATAGTGATAATTATTTATAACGAAATTCATTCCCGATGAATGGCATATAGTTTAATGTTTCAGATAATTGCAACGAAATAACGGTGTCGTGTCAGATTTATAAAAGTAACTTTCTTGGTACTGAAGGTTCCGAATTGGGAACTTCATGAAATATCTCTTTTATTTTATGTATTTTAACAGAAAAATCAGAAATTGTATTTAATAAGCACGAAAGAGTATATTTAGCTACTTTATTATGAAGTGTTCCTACTGTTCTGTATTCCACGGAAACTATTGCTGCCGTTAAAAGCAAGTAATAATTAATGGAAACAAGATTATGAATTAAATTAATGAATTAGCAGTCTATAAATAAAGAGAAAGAAAACAGATATTAAAGAAGATGAAAATGAATTGGGATGAACAAAGGAGCATAAGGTATTGCAGGTTGTATTGTTCACTGAAAGAGAGTTACTATTTAAGAGATCACATTGAATCTTTGAGAACAATAGAATTTATTGCGATGAGTTTTTATCCCAGGACCATGTCTATCACTTTGAGGCAGTTGGCGAGTATTTTACCTTAATTTTGGCAACAATCGTGATGGACACGTTTTGACGGAGACCCATCTGGGACGTAATCCTCTGTGTTTCCTGCAGTTAGACAGCCCGCCTCGTAGTTAGGCATCAGTCGCGAAAAGCACGTGTAGAAAGCAACCCATCTGGGACGTTTTCCTTCGTGTCTGCTGCAGTTAGGCACCCATACTCGTAGCTAGGCAACAGTTACAAAGAGCACGTATTGGCAGCAACCCTTGAGCGACGTTATACTTCGTGTCTTCTGCAGTTAGGCAGCCCGCCTCGCAGTTAGGCATCAGTCGCGATGAGCACGTGTAGAAAGCAACCCATCTGGTACGTTTTCCTTCGAGTCTGCTGCAGTTAGGCACCCATCCTCGCAGCTAGGCAACAGTTACAAAGAGCACGTATTGGCAGCAACCCTTGAGCGACGTTATACTTCGTGTCTTCTGCAGTTAGGCAGCCCGCCTCGCAGTTAGGCATCAGTCGCGATGAGCACGTGTAGAAAGCAACCCATCTGGTACTTTTTCCTTCGTGTCTCCTGCAGTTAGGCACCCATCCCGGCCGGTAGGCGAAGTTAACCCTCTTGCTGTGAGTGTCGCTCTGTGTTGTCACCAGACAACCGGTGACGGTCAGCAATCTGCTCAGCTTGTCGTTGACACATTTTGGTAAACACCCGCTTCAAGAACAGGATGCCTCACCTTCGAAGCTAATGCCCCAAGCTCAATCCTTCTTGCATTCCCCCCTCCCTAAAAGAGATTTCTTCTTCCACCCCATTAGCCACCACATAACACAAAGATTAATATTTCGTTAATAACGCGTGAGAATCTATTGGAAGACGATGAATCCCGCCCTTGTTACTTCTTGCCGTAGCTTTCGTTCGTTGAAACTAATTCGCCAGCTTACCACTGGGGATAAAAGTTCAAATAGCAGGCACAATCTCCGCCATTCACTTGGTCACTGCCCATCTATTTTCCGCTATTCCTTCCGAAAGAACGCTCCTGTGAAAAAAAATTCACGGATTTACTAACATTAGAAAACTTGCTGCTAGTCGCGCCTACTATCGGTTTTAGATGAAGTTCATGTTTTGCTGCCCTTCCATAAACCCTGTATCGGCAAAGAATCTTTTCTTAAGACTGCCGCCACATGGATTGTCACTCTCACGGCTTCGTGTTTGAAATTCCTAAACAGCACTTGATCAGAATCTCTTCAGTATTTAAGTTTCTATGACCCTCAAAAATGCAACTGTGCTTCATTTAAACATGTTGTGTTCCTGCAAAAAATTCTGGCAAAAATCTGTCGCTACCATAAAATCATATGTCACGATATGTAAACAAGATTTAATTAAGTAATGAAAATTAAATTTAAGTAACGCAAGAACAAATGCAATATTAAAATGTTTCCGCACGTGGCTCACAGATAGTGAATGTCATCGTTTGAGACAGTTCAGTACTCTCTTTATATATAAAGATGAATTCATGTTTGTTTGTTCTTCATACAAATCCACAGTTTTCATACGATCTCGATGAAACTTTGCACACTTATCCTTTGAAACAAGGAGAAAAATACTGTCTACATTTGTTTGAAAAATTATCTGTATAAATAACACATGTTGTCTCATAACATCGAAATACGGCGATAGCCAGACACGTTGGATATGGACGTCTTCATACTGTGTTTCCGGATAGTGGACTGGTAGCTCAGTGGTTAAAGCGCTTTCTTACGACCGTCGTGGTGTCCGGTTCAAATATCCGTGTAGGCTAAGATTTTTAAAAATTGTTTTTCATCGTAAGAGTCAGGCCTGTGTCGTAGGTTATTCGGATTGAATGTTATACTGTAGATATTAGGAAGTTAGTGGTGCAATGCGAGGCAAATCGTAGGTAGTCTTGCAATGTTGTAGGTGTACACTTTTTTTCGTAATAATGATCCCTCAGGTGTTGTTTGCAGTCAGTGTGTGAGTGTGAACCACAGTAAACTTTATATATAAAGATCAATGTATGTTTGTTTGTTTGTTTGTTCTTCATACAAATCCACAGTTTTCATCCGATCTCGATGAAACTTTGCACACCTATCCTTTGAAACAAGAAGAAAAATACTGTCTACATTTGGTTGAAAAATTATCTGTATAAATAACACATGTTGTCTCATAATTTCTAAATCTTTATATATAAAGATGAATGTATGTTTGTTTGTTTGTTTATTTGTTTGTTAGTTTGTTTGTTCTTCATACAAATCCACAGTTTCCATCCGATCTCGATGAAACTTTGCACACTTATCCTTTGAAACAAGGAGAAATATACTGTCTACATTTGGTTGAAAAATTGTCTGTATAAATAACATATGTTGTCTCATAACTTCGAAATACGGCGATAGACAGACACGTTGGATATGGACGTCTCCGTACCCTGTTTCCGTGTAGTGGACTCGCAGCTCAGTGGTTAAAGCGCTTTCTTACGACCGTCGTGGTGTCCGGTTCAAATATCCGTTTGAGCTAAGATTTTAAAAATTGTTTTTCATCGTAAGAGTCAGGCCTGGGTCGTAGGTTAGTCGGATTGAATGTTAAACTGTAGATATTAGAAAGTTAGGGGTGCAATGCGAGGCAAATCGTAGGTAGTCTTGCAATGTTGTAGGTGTACACTTTTTTACGTTATAATGATCCCTCAGGTATTGTTCGCTGTCAGTGTGTGAGTATGAACCACAGTAATATTATTATAAATACGGAAGTAAGTCTCTGTCTTTTTGTTACGTTTTGACGACTAAATGGCTATATCGTTGTGATGGAATTTTATAAGGAAATTTGTATGAACGGCACAGGATATTTTTGCCAGTGTGATTAACAGTTGTAGTCACGAAATTTTGAGACTTTATCGAATGGTGAAAGAAGTATGTTGGAAACTGATTCTCTTCAAGAGACAGGTTCGACGGTGCAATGATATAGTGATTGCTTTCCTGTCATTTTATTCCGACGGGATATTGTTTGGGACCAATCCTTCGTTACCAACAACTTTCTATATTTAATTCTGGCAAACAAAATTCTTAATCCACGCGTACAAAGTTAGTCCAGTAACGGGGTCGTAAAAAGGGGGTCTCACAAACATCACATCACGTAGAAGATTTTTTTTTCTTATCTTGTATATATTGGTGAGAGTATGCAGAAATCAAGTTTTCGACCTCCAACACCCTCGGCACAATTTTCTGTGGCCAAAAAACATCAAAATTTGGGTACTTTTTTCAGTTTTTCGTCTATAACTCCTTCCTAATAAGTCCTATCAAGAAATATTCTATTTTCAATTTAAAAGAGGACAAAATTTCCTACAACTTTCGTATTACAAACTTTTTTCTAAACTCAAAATTAAGCGAGCTACAGTTCTTTGAAAATCAGCCAAATTTCACACTTTTCCTAAAAGCTGGGTTTTTACCTACTTTGCAGCTCAAAATGACCTGAAACCCCTGTATATATAACCGATATATATGTATTTCTGTATGACATAGTATATATATGTACTATACTTTGATTACTGATGGTCCATTCAATAATCATATAGCATTGTTGGCCGGGAGATCCTGAAGGATTGTTCGGCCGCCAGGTTACAGTGTTATGGATAGGCCGCGCAGTGCGCTTCTTGTGGCTATCTAACCTGACCAAGTAGTAGTACCGCATATAGGGAACCTACAGCTTAAGGTGGAATTAAAACCACAGAATCGTTCTGGCTTTCTCCATATTACACAGCAAGCTGTGGCAGAGGTAAAGCTCGGGTTAATGGCCTTTGAAAATTACTGCTGAGAATGGGATTTCGATCTTCAGTCAGATACCTTAACCACTGAGCTACCATTTCGTTCTATTACCTGATGGTATTTGTACCAGTTTGAAAAACGGATTTGCAAAACTGAAAACATAATGTTATGGCACAAAGTTTATTTATGCAGTCAAAATTAAGTCATAATAAATAAAAAATTAGTCATAAATCCATTTCTTTTCCGTTTTAATGGATTGAAACAATGTGTTCCATTTGAACTTGTTCCGTACAACAATGGAAAAAAATTGTCGCTATATGAAGCATTTAAATCTCTTCAAAATACAACACCCAACACAAAAATTTTTGCTATGCACCGATGATTCCTCCTGCATAAGGTTATGTGGCATAGTAGTAAATACCTTGGCTCCTTCTGTGGAAAATATGAAGCCTATTTGATAACGAACTATAGATCCAACATCACAGTTATATTTGAAGGATACCGAAGTTATGCTGCGTAGAGAGGAATAAAGTCATCTGAAATGATTTATAGTTTGAAAACATCAGATACTTCAGCAGGCATCATTTTCAGTGAGGAAACAAGTGCTACAGTGACGCAGGAAATGAGAGCAGCAAGAACTGTGTAATGTTGATACTAATGCAAAAACTGAAAAAGGAGGCATCCAAGATCAACAGGCAAAACAAGATGCTGCTGGATTGATCGTTGACGCAGCAATTTCCCAAGCAGCAAAATTCGACAGTGTGATGATTCTAAGTGAGTATATTGGCTTTCTCATTTTGCTAATGGGCTTTGGTACCACGAGTTTGAACCCACACACATCCTCTTCATCCATGCATTTGCTGGATGTGATACAATATCAGCATATTTCGGCTATGGGAAAGAAAACTTCTACTGCATGATTCAATACCAACCATATCTGAAAGTAACATGCATGCTAACTTCTCAGAACTCTAGCCTCCAGAGAACATTTGGAGAACACGCAGGGGAACAGATCATCTTGGAACGGTACGGAAAAATTGCTTGTGGAACATTGGAAGGCTCAGATATGAATTGATTAAGAAATTTGCCCAAAAAATGCATTCAGACTAGCACGGTTACCACCAAAATCAGATGCGGCAACGTTTCACTCAATATGCACGTACCACCAAGTAAAGGTTGGTTGGGTCGAGAAACGTACCCATTCCCGTGAGGATGAAGGAAAGGCTCGTCCAGTCTTATTACTGTTACAATAATAAATGCATTCAGGAGGACGTCGGTTCGAATTCCCGTCCAAGCATCCAGATTTGGGTTTTCCATGGTTTCCTCAAATCACTCCAGCCGAATGCCGGGATGCTTCCTTCAAAAGGCCATGGTCGAAATCCTTCACGTTCCTTGTCCCCAGTCCCATAGTGCCACTAATGAACTCGACGTCGACAAGGCGTAAATTCATAAAAAACAATAATAAAATACGATGCACTTGAGTTTACTTCGAAGGTTGTATCATATTCCTTCCAGAAACCTTGTTCTCCTCCATGCAGCTGTCGCTAATCAGGACTGCATTGTTCAGCTTCTTGCAAAAATTGCGCTCGCCTGCCTCGTGAAAGCGTTCCTGGAATGTAGTAGATGAAGGAGAGGAAGATTTCTTCGACCTCGAGGAAGCTGTTCCTGATGCAATGGATGAAAGAGACACAATTCATTGATAAGCCGGGACAATCCAAACGGAAAAGAAATTTATTTATGACCATTTTTTTTAACTTATTTCGAAATTATTATGACTTTATAACTTTGCGTCATAACATTAGGCATTGTTGTTAGCTCTATTATCTTCAGTAATAGAGCGATCTGGTAGCTCAAGGCGTCTGACTGGAGATCGAAATCCCGGTCTCAGCAATGATTTTCAAAGGCCATTAACCCGACCTTTACCTCTGCCACAGCTTGCTGTGTAATATGCAGTAAGCCAGAAATATTCTGTGGTTTTAAATCCACCTTAAGCTGTAGTTTCCCTATATGCGGTACTACTACTTGGTCAGGTTAGATAGCCACAAGAAGCGCACTGCGCGGCATATCCATAACACTGTAACCTGGCGGCCGAACAATCCTTCGGGATCTCCCGGCCAACAATGCTATATGATTATTGAATGGACCATCAGTAATCAAAGTATAGTACATATATATACTATGTCATACAGAAATACATATATATCGGTTATATATACAGGGGTTTCAGGTCATTTTGAGCTGCAAAGTAGGTAAAAACCCAACTTTTAGGAAAAGTGTGAAATTTGGCTGATTTTCAAAGAACTGTAGCTCGCTTAATTTTGAGTTTAGAAAAAAGTTTGTAGTACGAAAGTTGTAGGAAATTTTGTCCTCTTTCAATTGAAAATAGAATATTTCTTGATAGGACTTATCAGGAAGGAGTTATAGACGAAAAACTGAAAAAAGTACCCAAATTTTGATGTTTTTTTGGCCACAGAAAATTGTGCCGAGGGTGTTGGAGGTCGAAAACTTGGTTTCTGCATACTCTCACCAATATATACAAGATAAGAAAAAAAACTTCTACGTGATGTGATGCAAGTGAGAACTACCCCGTTACTGGACTAAGTCGCGGGTACGAGCTAGTTACACATAAATGAAATATATTTTATATGTGCTTTAAAATTCTGGTATAATTTTTAAAGAAGCTGACCGAAATAAATAATGGTAGATATCAGTCAACACCAGGAATGGGGTGGTTGAACTATACGCAGACAGTGATGTGAAAGATGTGTGAATGCACTGTGTTGAGAATATACTTCTCTTTGCTGACAGTGAAGTAGCGAAGAAATCAACGGAGAAAAAATCCCACTAGTAGTTACAACATCTTCTTTGTCAATAATTCCAATGCTATTTTGTATTAGGATCTTGCACATTATTAAAATACTACAAAAATCCGAAAATAAGCCATTAAATTAAATATGTTCACTTTGATCTCATTTAAGAAGAGCCTAGGAGATGTACATAAGCTTATAAAAAAATTAATAATATTTCCAACAACTTACAATCTGTTAGTAGCTTAATAACCCATCTTTATATATATAAAAATCTCGTGTCACGATGTTTGTTCGAGATGAACTCCGAAACTACTTAACTGATTTTGATGAAATTTGGCTTACTGTGTGTAATTTGGTTCAACTTAAAAGATAGGATAGTTTTTATCTCCATTATTGACCTTAATATTTATTATTGCGAATAAAATTTTCGTTCAATGTTTGCCACAGGACAGTGGTTTGTAATTATTTGTAAGTGTGGTAAGTTTGAACGTTCTGGTAGCTCAGTGACTAAGGCGTCTCACTGAGGATGTGAAGGTCACTGGTTCCACTCCCTGTACCGGCGGGAACTTTTATACGCTCTCAACTCGGCCTTCACCTCCGGCTCAGGGGTCGAATGCGCAGACAATAGAAACCCTGTCACCAGGTCATTACGACCACACGAAATTATTATTATTATTATTGTTCCATAGGTTTCTAACAGAAGGCGATGTATTAATTTATCGACACAACACTTGGTTATCTAGGTTGGGTAACCATCCAGTAGATGGCGTTGTGTTTCGATTTATTTATATTACAGTCTACTCCACGTCATATGTGTTTATGTATGACATAACCCAGATTTGTGAATTTTTCGTGTAGTATCATTTTTATAATTGTGTTGTGTATCTTTTGTATGTTATTATATTTAGTGACAAAGTAATTACACACATAAATATAACATTGAAGTAAACGTTACGATAAATTCAAAAACGTGTAAGTATTTGTTGCTTGCTTCTCATTTTTCTTCTTCTTTTCGTTATGACCAGATAGGGACCACGTGTCAATTTCTATTCTTCCTTTCCAGTATTCCTTCATTGTTGCACTGTGTTTTCTCTTTCTCTCATCGAACCATTTTGCACCCGTTTTCTTCTCCTCTCTACCTTGGAATCCTGCCATATTCGAAATCTGCTATCAAAAATATTTTCTTTCCATACTGTTCACTGATTTTATTTCGTTTCAAATCTTTCTTAACCTCTTCAATCCCAAAAAATATGTTAATATCGTTTTTGCTAGCCTGGTGTCATCCATGCGATAGATGTGTCGAAAACATATCATTCGCCTTTTTTCTGACTGATTCTGTTATTTTTTCAATGTTATGATATATTTCCTCATTAGTTCTTAACTTCCATTGTACTGTATTTTTCAATGGATACAAAATTTTCCTTATAATTCTCCATTCCAATAGTTCAACCTGATCCAATTTCTAATATAATAACGTTTGGTCTGGTGGCTCAATGATTAAGGCGTCTGACTGGACATTATCAGGTCCCCGGTTCGAATCAATGTATCGGCTGGGATTTTTATAGCCATTTTACCCGATTTTCACCTCTGGCACAACTTGCTGTGTAATTTGAAGTACGCCAGAACGCTTCCATGGTCGGGATTCCATGTAAAACTGTCGATCTCCTGTACCCGGCAAAGTTGCCGGGTTAGGTTAAGGCGTCTATGACATCAGAGGTGGAATGCGCAACTGAAAGAAGCCCTGTCATCAGGTCATTACGATCACACGGAATTATAATTATTATTATTTAATATCAGCACTGTATTATAGTGACTGATTTTAAGGCTTTTAGAAAGGCACTTTTTGTAATAATTCAACTATTTTTATTTTAATTGTTGCAATTATAAATTTCAGTGAAATGCCGCCAAAAAATCTAACCTCAACAATGAGTGTAACAGCAGAGTGGCACGACGCAAACGTGTTTGAGTGGGCTCATCAATCAGCAGAACAATTCGCGGCAAGTAACGAAGCTCAAAGAATTAGGACAGCAGAGCTTCGTATGCAAGAATATCAAGAACAGCGTGATGAACGTCTGCGACAGAATATATCGAGAACAAGAGCGGCACGAGAACAGCACATCGCTACATTTAGAGAAAGAGAACGAGAGACAGCAAATCAGCCGTGCATTAACACGTGTATCTTTTGTTCCTCATACGTTCGAACATGCACCAGACATTGATTACTATGCACATTCTAAAATTGCAATCGGTGCAATGGACAAAGTATGCCAATATTGTCAGGCGTTGAAATTCCGCAATGAAGTAACCGGCATGTTTTGTGTATCAGGAAAAGTTAATTTCATTACTACTCCCCAATCCCCCAGAACCTTTGCAATCGCTTCTTGCTGGCGAATTAAACGATTCGAAATTGTCTCTGCGCAAGACACGCAAATTCAGTTCCTGCTTACAGATGACGTCTTTTGGAGCAACTAAAATTTGCGATCTACATTCAAAATACAAGGCCAGATGTACCATAAGATTGGGTCGTTGATGCCTAATGATGTCCCGAAGCTTCTCCAAATCTATTTTATGGGAAGTTGTGAAGAACACGTGACAACTAGGTGCCAGTATGATTTCATCGAACAAACAGAAGAGCGAGCAATTGTGGTATTGTTGGAAATTTTTTTGGAAAATAATAATCAACTTATTCAATTGTTTAAAAAAAAAGCAGCCACCATTTAAAATGATAACTATCAAATTGTCATCAAAGCTGACAAATTACCATCAGGAGAACACGCTGGCAGGTTCAACGCGCCAACTGTAGATGAAGTTGCAGTTATTATAGTTGGTGATCCAGTTGACAATAGAGCCATTAAAATCACACGTCGAGATTACACTGTTAGTATAATTCGGATCTACACCGTTCGTCTGGCGCATTCCAGTATCCACTGATATTCTGGCAAGGGCATGATGAATATCACATCAACATCAAACACTGTGATCCAGTTACTGGTAAATTTAATATTCAAATATTTAATTCCTTATTTTATTAATACAGTGTACCCGCGGTATTCCGAACAGAGGCAGGATTATCGCGGGCCCACTATATTCATTTCTTATCCTTTTTTTACAATTTAAATTCTTCTCTTTTCAGGTAATGAAATAAGTAAAAAGTACTTCAATGAAGTACTACGCCCCACCAATTGATGATTAGACATAATCAGGATAACTATATCCTTCGATATCGTCAACTGTACCATCAATACGTCATGGATATGTACGCTAAGATTGAAAACGAACGTTTGTGATTTTTTCAATACAAACAGACAAAATTACGATCGGAGGAATGGATACACTTACGAGATGCAAAACAGATTAAAATTTAAATGCGAATGATATAGGTAATGCATTTATTTTACTTTCAAGCTACATCGGCAGTCCACGGAACATGCAGGAATATATACGAGATGCGATGATCTATGTCGTCCAGATATTTTTATTACATTTACATGCAATCCAAATAGGGGGGAAATACAAACTTTGCTACTACCAGGCCAACAATCAATGCATCGTCATGATATCACGGCAAGTGTGTTCAAACAAAAATTAAAATCACACGGTAACACACGTTTGCTATCTGTATTCGATTGAGTGGCAAAAGCGAGGTTTGCCTCATTCTCACATTTTGATTTGGCTTGAAGTTAAAATCCGTCCAGAAGAAATTGATCAAATAATTTTCAACCGAAATTCCGGACCCGGTAATTGATCAAGAATTGTTTGATATTGATACCAGTTACATCATCCACGGACCGTGGGGTGCTTTTAAGATGAGATCGCCATGAATGGAAGATGAAAAATGGACGTAGCGTTTCCCAAAGGAATATACGAAAGATACTATTACGGATATCGACGGTTATCCGTTGTATCGCCGCATAAACGCTGAGAATGGTGGCCACACATTTACGATGCGAATGACAAATTCTAGAAACCAAGTTGAAATTAACAATCTGTGGGTGGGACCATAATCACCACTGCTTTCAAAAACGTATAAGGCTCATACTAATGTCGAGTTTTGCAGTTCTGTAAAACCTATTAAGTATATTTGCAAATACGTTAATGAAGGCAGTGATTTGGCCGTATTTTAAGAAAAAAATGTAAATAACCATAACGAAATAGCACGATACCAGATAAGTAGATACATCAGTAGCAAGGATGATATATGGCATATTTTTAGATATCCCATACATGAAGAGACCCTTCTATCCAGCATCTTGCAGTACATCTTGAAAACGGTCAACGTGTATTTTCACCAAACAAAATATTTTCAAAGAGCACTTGAGCCACCAAAAACGACATTTTTCACATTGTGTAAAAATCTGATGTGTTCGGCCAATTCGCAAAAAACATTATTATATACCAATATTCCACGCTATTTTACATGGAACAAATTAGGTAAAAAATGGGAGCCACGTACTCAAGGAGAACCACATCCTTTGATCGCAGGCATATTCAAACGCCAAGACATTAGGACGACTCTAAACAGTACATCCGAAAAAACGTGAATGCTTCTTTTTGCGTTTGTTGTTGGTGAATGTTCCAGGACCAACTTCTTTCGAATTTTTTACGAACAGTTAATGGTCGAGTGTTCAATATATATCAAGATGCATGTCGGGAGTTGCAATTGCTGGTGGACGGCAATCACTGGAACCTGACATTTGCTGATGCAGCGTTGACATCCACGCCGAATAGTATTCGTCAACTGTTTGCAATTATTTTGACATTATGTTATCCAACACAGTCAACAATTTTGTGGGAAAAACTATAAAACATTATGACTGAAGACATACTACACCGAGTTAATCAAACAAACCTATAGCCAAATCTAGATTTCACACCAGAGATGTATAATGAAGCAGTAGCGTTAATCGAATATTTACGTATTTTAATTTTCAAATTTACCACTTAATAATTATGGTATGCCATCACCTGATCGTCCGGCCACCGACTTAGGTAACAGTGATCTGCAACGAGAACAACAAACTCGGTAGTACTGTCTGGTGACTTTCCGACAGAGATTATCAGTGATTCCTCGCTCTACTTTTGCCGATGAGTTTTAACACATGTTTAAAACAATCGTTTTTTATGGCGTAATGTCGGAACACTTGGGATTGACCATGATCATGCGAGTACAATTGCAAAATGATCTATCGGCACAAGTATTTTGTAAGCAATTGCTTGATATTGGAAACGGTGAAATAGAACTGCATCGAAATACACAATACATCGAATTGCCACACAAATTATGCACTGTTGTTCACTCAAAAAATGAACTAATTGAGAGTGTGTTTCCAGATATATCAAATACTTACTCAGATCATAAGTGGCTCAGTAAACATGCTATTTCGGCAGCAAAAATGTTGAAGACAACGAAATTAACTTCCAGATACAACAGTTGTTGCCAGGTGATCTTTTGCCCTTTTAAATCACATGGGTCACTATTGTAGATGAAAATAGAGCCGTAAATTTTCCAACTGAGTTTTTAAATTCCTTGGAATATACCAGGAATTTCACCCTACAATCTTCGGTTAATGATTGTTTCACCAATTATTCTACTTCGGAATTTGAATCCACCTTGATTATGCAACGGTACACGTTTGGTCATCCAAAGAATCACCAGAAATATTCTTAAAGCAACTATTTTGACTGGAAAGTTTAAAGGAGAAATCGTTCCTGTTTCCACGTATTCCAATGATACGTCAGAATCTCCAATACTATTTAAAAGGCTTCAATTTCCGATTCGTTTGGCTTTCACTATGACCATAAATAAGTCTCAAGGCCAAACAATGTCCGTTTGGGACTTGGAAAATACGTTTTTGTCCCATAAACAGCTATATGTCGCCTGTTCACGCTTGGGAAACCACAAATCTATTTGTATTAGCAAAAGACAGGCTAACCAAAAATATTGTACACCAATTAGCGCTTGGATAAATTAAAATTATAAATTGTAATAATTTTAAATAATGAGTACAATTGTTAAAAAAGTTTAAGAAACAACTTCATCTACCTCATTTATAAAATTGTAATTTCAATTTATAAATAAGTAAAAAATAATTTAATTATTTTTATAAATATCAATTTTTTATATATTTTCAATTAAGTAATTTGTAATAAAATGAAGTTAAAAATTTTATGTTCGTTTGTCGTTAATTTCAACTATCCGAAACACTTTACCAATTACTTTTGAATTTTCTAACCGTGTAAAACGCTTTTGTCTTTATTAGTGAATATTAATTTGAATACATTAGGGAGTTTAAAATAACATTGATCCAACGTACTATAACTACTGAGTCACAGCAACTCGTGACCGGGTCAGCTAGTTAGTATAATAAATTTCATTGTAGTCTGCAAATAAATATCATCCCATGTTAGTTAATATAAGTGTATGCAATTTCCAGATAACCTAATTGCTGCAGTCTTGTAAACGGTTTTCAACACAAAGAAAAACCATGGACCATTTTAGCAATTGTGAACAATTTTGTCACCTTACTCTTCAATACAGCCAAATATATAGCATTTTTTCAGTCATTCTTAGTTGCCAAATTCCAGGAAGAAAATTACTTCGCAGAAAAAAACTGGTTCTGGAGCAAAAAATCTTCTAGTGTTGGTTTAAAGTTGTTAGGTATTCGTAGATAACACTTTATATCTTGTGGTAGGAGATTGAATAATGAAGCTCACAGCGAATTTTATCTTTTTCTCGACAACCGACAATGACTTGTAATCTTTGTGAATGTTATATTTATTCCTAGTATTATAGTTATGTATGTCAGCAGTTTGATTGAATTGTTCAGGATTTTTACTATAAATGATAGTGGGGAGTGTACATACTCTGCTGGCATTGTAAGTATTCCTAGATGTCTAAACAGATTTCTCCATGACGTCCGGGGGCTTGCTCCAGAACTAATTCTTAGAGCACGTTCTGTTTATCAAAACATCCTCTGTGTGTATGAAGAATGAGATGTAATAACGTGAGCAGGGAGTGAAAATATGAAAATATACCATTCCCGTTTCTCTATACAAGCTATTATAGCTATTACCCTCAATGAGAATGGTACAGAATTAAGTTTATTAAGAAGTTGTTCAAAATGTTGCTTCAAGTTCAACTTGTTATTTATATATACAACCAGGAATTTTGTGAAAACATAGTCAATGATTGCTTTTAATTTAGATATAACATTACAGCTGTCCTTTGCTTTATTTTTAGTAACAAACTGAAGTAACTATATCTTCTCTATATTATGTATTAATTTATTAGTACTGAACCATCTATTAATTTTTTAGAACATTATTTGCCGTATTTTTAATGTTTTGCACTGATGGGTGTTGCAATGATATGCTAATATAATTTGCAAAAAGAACCACACAAATTGGCTATGAGATAATATGCTTGAGTGATCATTGATGTAAATTAAGAACAACAGAGTGCCAAGAACTGAACCCTGAGGAACACCACGTTTAAGTATTCCACATTCAGAGTTTATGTATTATTAAACCCTTCAAATAATAAAATACACTTCGAAATGCTTCTTCCACAGTATAACACTGTGCTGCAAATGTGTTATTATAATAAAGACTGAATATTTTATTAACTAATAAACGCACTAAAATATTCATGATGGCACGATATAGCACATGGCGACAACAGAGAGTTAAAGATAAAGGACGTTGGAAATGGAGTTTTATGAAATTACGTTTAACTGCAAAGAAATAGTGTTAATTAAATAGCTAAAAGTGAATCAAATATAATGATCTTCCCAGTAAGAATTCTAAAAGACTGTAGTTTTCTTCAAGACTATTGTGACAGACCCTCAAAAATACAGAATTACCGTATTTACGTTTCGAGTTAATAATTCCTGTCAAGAATTTTCTGAATTTCATCAGAAAAATCAGAATTAGTATTTAATAAGCACGAAATACTTCGCTATTTCATTATGAAGATTTTCTGCTGTTTTGTGTCTTTCTGAGTCCTTGTAATAATTAATGGAAACAAGATTATGAATTCAATAAAATGAATTAGCAGTCTACAAATAAAGAGAAAGCGAACAATTCTCAAGTAAAATAATAAAAACGAACTTTCGAAGAATTCAGTGAAGTAAACTCAGCCAAAAACGTAAGTAATATTACTATTCTCCACTTTACATATTTGAAGAATAAAACTTTTAAAAAATGTAATGTATATTGTAAGCTGTGAATTGCCAGCAAAAATTTAAGAGATATTATAAAGTTAGTTTGGGTCAAATTAAAATTTATAAAACTGTACATTATCATTGGCAATTACTTTTGCAAATACTGAAGTATGTAAAAGGAACATTCGCGTTCAAAAAGCACAAAGTTATTGGAACAAAGAGGGGGTAAAATACACAAAAAACCTACCGAAGTTTTTTCAAGCGGATGAGGTTGTGCAAATGGTTTTTGAAATCAGACGTAGTGAGGATTGTAACAAATATTAGATGAATGGAGATATTCCCAATGATCTTGTCCTCGATTGCAGATGGCAAAGTTGCTATTTAAGGTTCTAATGACAAAAATTCTACAGTATTGCAAGAATCTTATTTTAGTTTGTGAAGAATGATGACAAATAATTTTCATAGTTAAACCATTATTGCCTATTTTGCTAACAGCGTTGCAATCTAAGGGCTTTCTAGACCATACATACATTGTAGATAAAAACAGAAATTCCTCTACAATTTGAAGTTAGTGACTGTACCCTGCTACGGAAAGCAAATATTATTATGCATCCTACTTAGATTGTTTAAGAACGTATTGATTATTATAAAAATTGAATACGTACAAAATATATCGTTTGCTGTTTGAAGAAATACCTTCAGATCAAGATAGTGTCGTAGATTCCGATGACAGTGCAACTGATTATACTTATCTAAATCAAAATGTGAATAAAAGGCAGTTTTGTGACAAAGTGTTGAGCAGCAGTGAATCCGAAAAAAGTGACTGTGAAACAACAAATGTCTCTGCAGCACAGCCTTCCACAGCTGCGTTGAACGTCACAGTGACGTGGACTCAAGATACTCGTGTTTTACCAGTGCCTCTATATATACAAGAAAGTGGTGTAGCAGCAAAAATAAAGAACGAAGCAAATCACAAACCTTTGGACCTCTTTTGTGAGTATTTTGATGAAGCGCTTATCGATCATATTGTTTTCATACAAACCTTTATGCTACCCAGTCTGGCAAAAATTTGTTCTACTGATACATGTGAAATTAAGACATTTATAGGGATAAATTTATACATGGGCATTACTAAAAAACCCAGCTACCGAGATTATTGGAGTACAGAACCTGACCTTGGTGAGAATTACATTTCTAAGCTAATGACTGTGAAAAGATTTAGCTTCCTTTTGAGTCATCTACATCTTAATGATAACTCCTTAGCCCTGACAGAAGCAGTGCAAACTATGACAAATTATACAAGATTCGACCATTGCTTGACCATCTTGGAGAAAAATTTCTTGAGTGCTACAAACCTCATCAGAAACTTGCAATAGATGAGACAATGGTAAAATTCAAGGGCCGATCATCCCTCAAGCAGTACATGAGAGGTAAGCCAATCAACCGGGGATATAAGATATGGATGCTGTGTGACGAGTCATCCTACAATTTAAAATTTGAAATTTACACAGGAAAGAATTTAGGAGCAACAGAAGTAGGGCTAGGTGCAAAAGTTGTTCAGACTTTGATGAGTGGTTTTGAAGGTCATCATCACATTGTATTCATGGACAATTACTTTTCCTCTTATGAGCTGTTCAAAAACCTGAAGTCAAAACATCAAGTATATGCTTGTGGAACAATAAACCACAGACGAAAATTCCTACCTACACTGAAGGATGAAAAGCAACTTAAAAGGGGTGAGTTTGATTCTAGAGTAAGTGTAGATGGAGTAGCTGTGTACAGATGGAAGGACAACAGGGCAGTAAACTTGATTTCAACATGTCATGATCCGTCAGATGTTTCTTCCGTGAATCGGAAAATGAAAGATGGAACCATAACTACAATCAAGTGTCCTCAAGTCTTGAAGGACTACAACTCGTACATGAATTTCGTCGATAATTTTGATAGACTCAAATCAGATTACTCGACAGACAGGAAAAGTAAAAAGTGGTGGATGAGATTATTTTTTCATTTTATTGATTGTTGTGTTACAAATGCCTTTATAATGCACAAGGAACTTCCGGAAGAACAATTCACAAACAAAGATTTTCGCCGGCAAGTTTACAAAGGTTTGCTTGCTCCAAGAATAGTTGCTTCAAGGGGCACAACTACATCTGGAGGCCAAGGTAATTCACAATCTCCAATTACAATCAAGGCACATAAACCATTTGTAGACAAAAGTATTCGCCACGAAAGCAGCAAGCACCAACCTGTTCATTCAACATCTAAGAGATGTGCCGCCTGCAGCTCACGAAAGAATCCAGTACGTACCGTCTGGATGTGCTCAGTATGTAAAGTGCCACTATGTATAAGAGCTGGGAAGGAATGCTTTAGAACATATCACACTAAATAGCTGTAAATATGTGGCAACAAAAAACTTTTTACAAAAAAACATTTTTGGTGATTCACTAAACATTGTGTTACAGTATGCTCGAGTGCTTAGTGGGGCTGTGGTTAGTTGACTAACCACAATTTATGCTTATTAATTATGGTTGATTTGATGATATATGAATATCTGACAGCTACTGTATATATAAAAAGAAATAAATATTTGATTAAAAGTCAATTTAAATGAATTGGAGAAACTTTTATGTTCTGCCCCTCTCAGGGTTTTTTCTAAGTAATTTTTCTGCCCCTCAAAGGTTTTTTCCTGCTCACTTTCTCTGCCCTTCAAAGAGATAAAACGGTATTATACGACGTGTAATACTTCGATTGCATTGCCTCATTTCAGTCGAACTGAACATGCCCTGACAGGTAACACTGAGCAGATAATAACTTTTCTCAGTGGCTCTACCCTCTGTTTTTATTATAATCAGTCTGAGCATGGCTGAGTGGCGCCCCTTTTTTTATTACTCATTTTCAAGTTATATATGAATTCTTTTTTCCCTCGTACCATTAGGGATTGGAATGCACAACAAAGAGATTAGCTTTGGAGCTGAGCACCCTCTGCCACCCACAATTTTATGAATTGCAGAGTATATATGTAGATGTAGATTTTCAAGATTATGTATTTTTGTGTTTTAGAGATAGGAAGAGATTGTGTTTTATTTTGATTAGTAATTTTCATATCACAAGGAAAGTAAATGTTAAATTGTGAAACCAGAAAATTGTATTCATTTTAATGTAAAAATGAAAGTTATCCCATCACAGAAATATTAATATTTAACTATCAATAATTAATCTCAAGCAGCAATTTTTTTTCTCCTTTTTTATTGACCATTTCAAGCTTTTGCCAAATGTGTCTGATATTATTTGGTTTTATTTTTTAATAAAGTTTCCTATACAGGCGTTAGGCTTTGCAGATCTAAAAGGCGGAATACAGACAGTTGAAGAGAAGCATCCAGGTTAGCTAAGGAGTCCTTTCTTACATTTCCTTCAACCCTGACATGACAGGAAACCGACTGCACACTTAACTCCCTTTTGTCACCGGTTGGTTGGAGGCCGGTATTATATACGTAGGAGGCAAGAGCGCATTCTCCGAAAGTTTCCACCGATAGTTACAAGTATCCCAATCCCTTGCAGATGTTCCAGTTTAGTCTAGTCTTCTTCTTATTCACCGGTGTTGAATGATATTCATCTGGAACCATCAGATCAGCTTGCATGTTAGGCAGGGGGAGAACTTCTGCAATCATATGTGTATGCTGAATCGAATTTATCCTTACATGGCAGTGAAATAATAATTTTAACATCTGTTGAGTTTCTTTAACATGTATTGGACACAATAAACATTACATTCACTAGCCTCTCAAGAAACAGCTTCTTACTTCCTCAAAGTACTGCCTCTGATACATGACAGTTACTTTGCTCTCACTTCCACCGAGCGTGGAGGGTGTGTGGTTAACGCTCAGGCCTCGGATTAGGGAGGACGTGGGTTCGAATCCCCGTCCAGGCATCCAGATTTGGGTTTTCAATGGTTTCCCCAAATCACTCAAGGTGAATGCCGAGATGCTTCCTACAAATGGCCATCGCCGAATTCCTTCCAGCTCCTTGTCCCCCATTTTTTCCCGCCTCTAATGCCCTCGACGTCGACAAGGGGTTAAGCCATGGTAAAAAATTGTTCTTCTTCAACTATTTTGTCCCTACAGTACCGTATCTCCTGTATATCAATCCATTTGACACGCTATCTGGCTTTCCAATCAAGTTTATCCTTCCATCCAACTCCAAGTTTCTACATTCATTTGTTGTCCATAAACTGCGAAAGTTGACTCTTTGATCACTGGCTTTCAATCGCAGTATTCGCTACCCATGTTTCTACGCCATCAGTGACTGCTCCGAAAATTACCGGAACTCCTGCCGCTGTTCCGACAATTAGCTAGGGACGCATAGGTATTCAAGCAACGTGTCGCCGCACGGGTCCAGAGATAAGCATAGGCTGGTCCTTCATATAGACTACTTTAGCTGCATGGGAATAAATGAGGAAGACAGCGTCCTTGGTGGTTAGTTTTCAGTCTAACCATCGGGCGTCCTAAAGCACTGCTGATATCTCTACCTTACTTCGTGGAGCTTCTATTGATAAGTGTCCTTCAATTAATTTACAAAAATATATGGCTCCATTCCAGTCCTACACGAACCGTCAGCGAATATTTTAATCCATTTAACCTCTAGGTAGTAGTTATGTAGGGTCTTAAACGTATTCTTTCTTATTTCTACCACCAAAGACGATTGGAATATATGACTAAATAGCTTTTAGTTAGAAGGTGAAAAATGTTGAAAAAATACTCTTTGTAAAACGATAAGGTTAACTTCAGTGGATGTGATTACATAGTTAGTTTAGAGAGCTAGAAGGTTTGTCCAGTTTTTTTGGGAGAGTGATTGCATGGTTGTAGATCTGCCATTGATGATAGCACATACGCTTTTTTCTCGCCAGAAAACAAAGAAAAGTTTTTCTACGCCCTCTTTGAATATGCCCCCCCCCCTGGACCGAGTCACGTAGTTTGTGCACGCTCCCTAATGGTCGCTGTTAGTTAAGTTTCAACCGGCATAAGCATCGATTTGTTGAGAGATAACAGTGGTTTAACGTTCATCTACAGCCAAGCTAAACTGATCAAAGCGAGGTAATATCCCTAACACTGGCTTTGAGACAAGGTTAAGGTTAAGTAACTGTTTCGTTATGCCAGTGCTGCTTCACAAGATTCATTACTTAATGGAGAATTCGTCTCTCTATTATACTATAATAATTTCATTCTTAAATAATGACAAGGTATTCTTGAAGGTAAAACACCTATTCAGTAAACTCTATAATTTATTCTATCACTTGATGAAAGCATACACTACATAGCACTCAATATGATTGAAATCATGGTACGGGACATTTAATCTATTATTCGTTCTATAAATATATGATCTTTACGACGAACTAACTATTACCATACACAAGAACTGTCCTGTGAAATGAGTGACTTGAAGGAATGACTGTAAATCTTTTAGCAACAAGCATAGGAATATCAAATAGTTAAGTGTTACCTTACTATCTTAGATGTTTCACGAGTCCCTGATGGTGTTCGACTTACTGTACCAGTGGCTTCAGAGCGTCATTTACTACGACTCATTATAGTGGGGGCAGATCTCACTTGGATTGACTAACGCCACCACATGACTACTTTAGGGTTTCCTAAGTGGCTTTTAGCTGTGGTACACTGACGACAGGGTGGAGAGGACAATTATCATGTACTCAGTGCTTACTAAAGGGAAACCTGCCACCTATACAGTTCCCAGGATACGCGAGAGAAACTGCCAGCTCTTCAACTCTCCTAGCCTTGCAGAGAAGTCTATATTACAGTCGACTTTGATAACAAGACGCGTTTCCTGTACCGCTGACTGAGAACCTGACTCGCTTTTCGTGGCTGCAGCTAACAGACTCAACAAAGAAAAATGAAATCTAATAAATATTCCTTTCCTCTCCGATTGTGCTATGTCCTTACGACGGCCGAACGTCACACGGCGGAAAGGCGGTCCACAAGAGACGGTCACGAACAACCCGAACAAGTCCCAGGAGCAGGCCGAAACGTAATCCAAAAACGCGCCCTGCACAGTCCGGCGTGAGGTTCACAGAGTCCGAAGAGAGTACCAAAACGTAGCCAAGAACGAGCACTGTCAGAGTCCGAAGAGAGCGATTCACAGTAAGAGAGAGTACCGAAAGCGCAGTGAATACTGAAATGAGGAGTGGAGCTGCGCGGGCTTTATTTATTTGTGCGGCGGATCAGTTCCGCTTGGCCGCGGCGGAAAACTATGATGTGGTGGCGCTGGTTGTACCGATGCCAGCGCCGTCTATATGAGGTCGACATCCATGCCCTCTACCGGGCATGTGGCGATGTCGGGACGGGATACCAGAGATTGGTAATCAAAAATTACCACATTCAATACAAAAGCTCAAAGACTTGTATCACATTCTGCTCTACTCTGCGGGCTACATTGTACAGCAGATGGAGATTCTCTGCAATCAGTCACCTTTATGTCTAGTCACCGCAAGATATGTGACTATGTCTGTCTCTCTGAGACTGGCAACACTGCAAAAGGAAGCAGTATGGAAGGAGGCTTAGTGGATACGGTGAATACATACGTAGTTGTGTTTACTTTCATTGCATTCTGTGTGACTCACAGCAATAGCTTTTACAGATCAGCGTTCATAGCAGCCACAAGTGCTCTGATGTTTCCGTTTGTTGCCCACAGCAGTTTGTCAGCTGTATACACAAGAGCCTTGAAGTCAGGTATCTGACGTAAAACGTGGAGACACCATTAATCATAATACTGGAAAGCTGGCAGCTTATTACGGCCCCTAGGGGCTAGACCCTGTTACTGAATAGAGTACCATGAGGTGCGATTGACGAAACTTATACAGATAAATCCATTTGAACAATTCCTCAGAGACGCCAATCATTGATAACTTCTGAAGAATTATAGAATGTGAAATTATATCAATGACGGTTTCGTTGTCCACAGAGCTTGCAGTAGACAATTTCATATAGTATCCATCCATCATTTGAAGCATAAAGTTATTCCTTAGGTCCATTGTGTTTTTATAGTTCTTGAAGCCGGCCTGTACGTTGTCAACTAAACTTTGGGTTTCTACGTATAGAACTACTGTGTCAGTCACCATTATCTCCACTGGTGTGCACGGATTGCTTGTTAGGGATATAGGTAGATGGCTTTCAGCAATTACTGATTCTTTTCCTTGCTTCTTAGTATGAATGATTTCTCACTTGCGCCACTGATGTGGTATTTATTTGTTCTATGTTAAATCTTCCAAAGGGCGTATAGCTACCTTCGCTTCGTTTATGGGCTATACATGGCGTTCAAGGAAAATTTCAACAACTACTATTTAGAAAAATTAACAAAATATATTTGGAAAATAAACTAAAAGTTATTGGTCCTTTATTTAAAAAAATCAAAAAAAATCTAATACTTCGTGCTTAAACAAGATTCTGTCAGACAAATTTACGACAATTCTCGGAACTTCAGGATCTTCGATTGTTAATGTTGCTTCTAAACGCAGCGGCAAAAGTCCCGATATCATTTCAATAACGTAATCTCAGAAATAAATACAGCGGAAAGTCAGGTAGCCCCGGACAAGCCACCGGGCAAACAAAACACGCTGCGTCGGCAAAAACTTTATTGTAAACTAGCTGATACCCGCGACTTCGTACTCGTGGATTAAGAATTTCTTTGCCAGAATTGAATATAAAAAGTTGTTGGTAGCGAAACATTGATTCTAAACAACACCGAGTTGGCATAATGTTGTAGCATATTTCAATAATTTCGTAGTTAATATTCTAGTGAGTGTAAGCCAGTCTCGGTGAGCTACAAGCCTGGGCGGACGTGGAACATGAGAGCGCGTTTGCAGAATCTGAACCCTTCCTGCAAGGCCACAGAGGCAAGCAGTTTTGACTGTGAGAAACAAGGTTCGAAATGTTCTGGTACCTTCTAGAAAGACGCCTCCAACTGGCCAATTAAACTTTGCATCCACAGCGCGTGATGTGAAATGGCCAATGGGAGACGGTCACCCCACCCTTAAGCGACAGTAGAGTGACGCGTTCTGTACCCGTCCTCTGCGCAGTTTCATTTTGAAGATCATGCCGTAAACTTGCCAATTTTTATGAAGCCAATGATTTAGGCAGTGTTAGAAATTACACCACCAGCTCCACCCTTCGTATGCTCACGAGGCGAGGCTTGTACCAACCCTCCCACCATTTTAGTCAGCCATTCGGCTATAGTAAGGAAACAGTATTTCACTTCTATGCATATTAAGATGTACCATTCAACTGTATCAATCCACTTATCTCTCCGAAGAATTCAAGAATAAATGCCTGTTCATAACATCTCGGAAGTTATTTACAACAATACCTCACGTCAGTAGTTAGAGTGATTATTTTAGTGCTTTCCAGCCCGTACTTGCAGACGCCAACGGGAAGAACCAGAAGTTGACGGCGAGCAGGCTGGACGAACTTACGTGCACGCAGGGGTAAGTCGAAGGTAATTCTTCGCTCGGCCATTACCACGCGACAATGTGACAGGAAGCAATCACTATAGCATTCAACCGTCAAACATGTCTCTTGAAGGGAATCAATTTCCTTTATATTTAAAAACAGAAAAACAAACGAAGGTGCGGGGATATGGAGGGGGGGGGGTGTAAACTAAGGGCAGCTTTATTTCAGCTTGGTCTTTTATTCTTTCATGTGTATGAGCATCCGATTCTTGGGTTCTAATAACTTTAGCTGCTCATACTCTGCTAGAGCTACAAATTAGGTCAGTTTACGCCCGCAAGACATGTCAAAAAAGAAGGAAATATAAACTGGTGCCAGAAACATTTAAGCAGACACAGAGTAATAGGACAGAGAAAATCTATATCTATACTAAATAATACGTTTTTTCTCTAATCGAAATTTGTTACAGATTATACACTAACATAATGCGCGAGAAGCACATCTTGAGCAACCGACGTAGCATTACAGACTAAACACACACCCGTCACTCTGTCACCATTCGATAAGTTTTCAAAATTTCGTGACTATCCTTGTTAATCATACCAAAAAAAAAAAAAAAGTTTTCCTGTGCCCGCCCTACAGATTTTCTTGTCAAATTCCGTCAATATCGGTATAGGCATTTAGTCATCAAAACGTAACAAAAAGACAGAGCCTTCCACGTTTACAGTATTATTACTGCAGATCACACACACAATGACAGCGAATCACCCCTGAGGGTTCAATATAACGTAAAAAAGTATACACCTACAGCGTTGCAATACTACCTACGATTTGCCTATTGCACCCCTAATTTTGTGGTATCTACAGTTTAACATTCAATCCGAATAACCGGCGGGCCAAGTGTGACTCTTACGATCAAAAACAATTTTTTAAAATCCTAGCCTCCACGGAGAGTTGAACCGGAGACCACGACCCAAACATCAGTATGCAAGCGCTTTAACAACTCAGCTACATGACTGCTTCGCGGAAAAAGAGTACGGAGGCCTCCATATCCAATGCGTTTGTCTATCGCCATTCAGTAAATTTTCGAAATTATAAGACAACATGTATTATTTATACAGATTATTTTTCAACCAAATGTAGACAGTATTTTTATCCTTGTTTCAAAGGATAAGTGTGCAAAGTTTCATCGATATCGGATGAAAACTGTGGATTTGTATGAAGAACAAACAAACCAACCAACAAACAAACAAACATACAAAAATACATACATTCATTTTTATATATATATAGATATGCACCCTGTAGTGTAAAGAAAAATGCAACTCAACTGCGGCTTGGGCGCCTAGTTAGATCCACACTAGTGTTTGTTTTGTTCCTGGTAGAAGTTTTTCGTCACTCCTTTCCAAATTCGTTGGAGATTATTGAATATGATGCATCAAATAAACGAATAGTAACGCGTGTTAAAAATACGAAAGGGAGAGATTTTAAAATCTTCACCATATAAAAAATGTGGAGAGGACGGCCAAAAGAGCAAAGGTAGTATAAAGGGCAAACCGAAAAAATAAAACGGTAAAGGCACTATAAAGACGTTTAATACAAAGAAGTATTCAGTCTTTCCGGAGCAAATCAAGTAAAACAGACCGAATTCATCGTACGTGGAGAAATTTTTGAAGAATACTGGATTCAGTGCTACGAAGCAAAGGCAAGACCTATGAAGACTGTTTATATAGATTCTTGAGCTATCCTTTATTATTGTGATTTTTGTAAGGCCAAAAAATGATTAGGTTACCATTTGTTACTTTTTCCGGGGCTAACCGACAATTTTTGTGTTCGCCAAAAATTAAGGCGAAAGTGTTTTCAATTTAATTCGTTGAAAAAAAGCTATTATTACTATTTTCTAATTAATATGACTGTAGAAGTTACCAGTTTAATTTTAAAATTAATATAAAGACAGAAATATGATTCTTTTATTTTTTTTTTGCAATTAATTTCCCACTAGTTTTTAAATTATTAAAGTAAAGTAACTGCGTTTTAAATATATTTTATTACACTTTGATGTCACAACCGTTTTGACTACGTTGTTTTTTTTTTTTTGTTTTTAACTGCTTAACGTCACTTAACAGAGAGGTCTTTAGAGACGGGAAAGGATGGGGGGCAAGGAATGGGAAGGAATTCAGCCATGGCCTTTTGAAGGAAGCATCCCGGCATTTGCCTGGAGTGATTTGGTGAAATTATGGAAAACCCAAATCTGGATGCCCGGACTGGGATTCGAACCACCGTCCTCCCGAATGCGAGGCCAGAACGCTCGGTTTTTGACTTTGTTACTGTGCTTTGGGTGTCATCGGAAATAAATGTGAAATCTGAAAATTATTTGGGAGTCATGTCTGGTAAAATATTAATAGGACAATTAATATTTCTTTTTGTAGAACTATGATTGGTATTGAGAATCACTTTATTTATCATGTAATTTAAAAAGAATCTCATGAGATTCTTTCGCATGATCGCTACTTGACAAGAAATTGTTCATTACGTGATTTAAATGCATATGTGGTTCGGACAGTACAACGAACAGTGGAGTTAACCTTTGGAGTCTTGTTCGGCATGTTGATTGCGACGGCAATTTAAGGCGACTGGGTCGGAGAAGGCTGTAGTTGCGTGAATCACGCAACCAGCAGGGCCCTTACATGGGACGCTCACCTTGGGCAATCTGCTGGTTAGTGGGCTGGTCAGTCTCACCTGCGCATTGGCTTCAAATATTCATGAGTCGGAAAAAGCCCTGTCCGTAGTTAAAATAGAATGACCTATGCTAAAGAATGCCTCAACAGAGACCCCTACAAGAAGCCACCATCTGCAAATTGATATCACTAGTTCTCCACTTGAGAACAATAAAAAATTATCTACAAGATCACTAGTGCAAATCTTCAGTTTGAGATGAGCAATAAAAGTCGACCTGAATTAAGCCTGAAGACAGGTCTGTAGTCGAAGTGTTTGAACTGAGATCTACAGTGGAAGTAGAGCTTGTGAGCTAGCTTTACAACTTCGTGGTTTTAAGAACTATTTTGCATTTCTCCCCACCAGTATTATACTTCCTTAAAACTTATTTGTAATTGGGGAGTCTGCCACGCCTTTATTTCTTTGGACCAATCCTATAATCTTGGTCGCTCCATAATTTTACGGCCTGAGGGGAAATGTTTGACGTGTAGCGTGAATCTTAAGACGTGATTCACCGTTATCTTCTAATAGCGATTTGGCTGCAGTTCAATCAGGCATCTAAAAATTGTTAATTAAACCTCTTGAGCACTTTTCACACGATATCGGCAGCTAGGTTCAAGTCGAAAGAAATAGAATGATTACATCATCATCTCTAATCTATTGCTCGCCAACCACTGCTCACAACAGAGACTCGTACAAGAAGTCACCTTCTGGAAATTTATAGGACTAGTTCTCCACCCTGGTAAATGAATGTAGGTATTCTATACTAAATACACGCATAATGAATCCTCAATTGTCCTCAATTATTCAATTTATGAACAAATATTGATAAACTACGTAACGCAGTCAAGTAGCTTTCCATGATTCAGACTATGATTCACCATTGTGATTTACTTCAACTGATTCGTCATTACATAGGAAAATTTAGGCCATCATTCCATAAATTTTACAATGCGTTTTACCTGTTTTTCCAAAATCAATAATCCATCTCTTAGAGTTGTAATAGATCCTGAAGTTTCGCCCTTATAGTATCAGAAATTTCCAGTTGACAGTAATTTATATTTGATTAAAACAACAATTACTCGTTTTAGGTAAAAAAACTTCCGGGAAATCCATGGCAGCCTACTTTGATGGCCTCGTATTCGGGAGGAGGCTGGTTCGAATCCCCGTCCAGCCATCCATTTTTAGGTTTTCCATTGTTTCCCCAAATCACTCCGGGCGAATGCCGGGATGGTTCCTGCAAAAGACCATTGCGAAATTCCTTCCGATTCCTTGTCCCCAGTCCTATCCCCCTCTAATGGCCTCGACGTAGATGAAGCGTAAAGTCATCAGCAAAAAATAAAAATAAATAAATAAAATGTATTGCTGAATGCAACGTTTGCGTGTACTGTCTGGTTAATAATTATTGGTTTGCTTAATCCCATATCCTTATGCTCCCGGTATCTTATTTATGCATCCAAATATTTCATGATTCAGAAGATATCAATGAACAGTAAAATAATTAATTTTGCAAGAAATCAATGTATTCGATTCAGTAATTTTATGGTGAATGTATTTCACTCACGAGCAAATATTATATACCTGTGTATGTAGACAGATCCTTTAATTCGTTTGGATATACATAAAAATAAGAGAAAATAAAATATAGTTTTTCGTTAAAAATATGAATTCATAACTGCTTACAGAATAGAAACATTCCATTAGTTACGATGTGATAATTCAACGAATAATAACAGTGTCGTTTTTCCACGATTGGATGCCAGAAATGTGTGAGAAACCCTGTAAAGCAATGTATTTCGTGAAGTTCTTGACTGTTGCTTACTAAGAACGTTGTCAAGAGGTGTAGCAGCCCTGTTTGGTGTTCTAGTACGGATGAGCGGTCGTATGAGGCGAAGGTTACCTCCAGCGAACGGTTCCGCAGGGAAATTAACGCTCAAACGGCCTGTCTAGTAGCAACGCCACGATAATATGACTCACTGGATTTTATGCGGAAGATTCAAACTTATCTCATAAACGAGTTATTTATATAAACGATTTTTACTTGAGCTCTGATCCAAAAATTTCTTTGGGAATAAATAACTGTCTTTCAAAATTCAGTAATATGTTACAAAAATCTGTTTATAACTATGTGGCAAAATGTTTTAAAATCTTTTGGATGCAGTCTCCTTTTTTCGTCAACAATAACGCAACTCAATACGACAGAAAAATCTCTTTAGAAATCTTATATATATATATATATATATATATATATATATATAAATCTCGCGTCACGATGTTTGTCCGAGATTAACTCCTAAACTACTTAAACTATTTTTATGAAATTTTGCTTACTGTGTGTTATTTGGTCCCACTTAAAAGATAGGATAGTCTTTATATCGATTATTTACCTCAATATTTGTCGTAGGACAGTGGATTATAACTATCCGTAAGCTTCGTAAGAGTGAGCAGTCTGGTGGCTCAGTGGTTAAGGCATTTGAATGGAGTTCGAAAGGTCCCCGGTTCGTATCCCTGTCTCGGCTGGGATCTTCATAGGAACTTAACCCGGCCTTTCCCTCTCGCGAAGCTTGCTGAGTAATGTGAAGGATGTCAAGACTGTACCGTGGCTCGGATTCCACGTTAAACTGTAGGCCCCATGCACCTGGCAGGGTTGGTGGGCTAGGTCATTACGACCACACGAAATAATTATTATAGTTCCATAAGTTTCTAACAGATGGTGATGTGTTAATTTATCTACACATCACTTGATTATCTAGGTTGCGTAACCATCAAGTACACTCCTGGAAATTGAAATAAGAACACATTGACGCCGGTGTGTAAGACCCACCATACTTGCTCCGGACACTACGAGAGGGCTGTACAAGCAATGATCAAACGCACGGCACAGCGGACACACCAGGAACAGCAGTGTTGGCCGTCGAAGGGCGCTAGCTGCGCAGCGGTTGGGCACCGCCGCAGTCAGTGTCAGCCAGTTTGCCGTGGCATACGGAGCTCCATCTCAGTCTTTAACACTGGTAGCATGCCGCGACAGCGTGTACGTGAACCGTATGTGCAGTTGACGGACTTTGAGCGAGGGCGTATAGTGGGCATGCGGGAGGCCGGGTGGACGTACCGCCGAATTGCTCAACATGTGGGGCGCGAGGTCTCCACAGTACATCGATGTTGTCGCCAGTGGTCGGCGGAAGGTGCACGTGCCCGTCGACCTGGGTCCGGACAGCAGCGACGCACGGACGCACGCCAAGACCGTCGCATCCTACGCAGTGCCGTAGGGGACCGCACCGCCACTTCCCGGCAAATTAGGGACACTGTTGCTCCTGGGGTATCAGAGAGGACCATTCGCAACCGTCTCCATGAAGCTGGGCTACGGTCCCGCGCACCGTTAGGTCGTCTTCCGCTCACGCCCCAACATCGTGCAGCCCGCCTCCAGTGGTGTCGCGACAGGCGTGTATGGAGGGACGAATGGAGACGTGTCGTCTTCAGTGATGAGAGTCGCTTCTGCCTTGGTGCCAATGATGGTCGTATGCGTGTTTGGCGCCGTGCAGGTGAGCGCCACAATCAGGACTGCATACGACCGAGGCACACAGGGCCAACACCCGGCATCATGGTGTGGGGAGCGATCTCCTACACTGGCCGTACACCTCTGGTGATCGTCGAGGGGACACTGAACAGTGCACGGTACATTCAAACCGTCATCGAACCCATCGTTCTACCATTCCTAGACCGGCAAGGGAACATGCTGTTCCAACAGGACAATGCACGTCCACATGTATCCCGTGCCACCCAACGTGCTCTAGAAGGTGTAAGTCAACTACCCTGGCCAGCGAGATCTCCGGATCTGTCCCCCATTGAGCATGTTTGGGACTGGATGAAACGTCGTCTCACGCGGTCTGCACGTCCAGCACGAACGCTGGTCCAGCTGAGGCGCCAGGTGGAAATGGCTTGGCATGCCGTTCCACAGGACTACATCCAGCACCTCTACGATCGTCTCCATGGGAGAATTGCAGCCTGCATTGCTGCGAAAGGAGGATATACACGGTACTAGTGCCGACATTGTGCATGCTCTGTTGCCTGTGTCTATGTGCCTATGGTTCTGTCTGTGTGATCATGTGTTGTATCTGACCCCAGGAATGTGTATATAAAGTTTCCCATTCCTGGGACAATGAATTCACGGTGTTCTTATTTCAATTTCCAGGAGTGTAGATAGCGTTGTGTTCCGGTTTCTTTATGCTACAGTCTATTCCACGGCATATGTGTTCATATTTAAGACATAACCGAGTTTCTTGAATTTTTCGTGTATTATCAATGTTATACTAATGTTATAAATGCTAAAGTAACTCTGTCTTTCTGTCTGTTTGTTACGTTTCTTGGGCTAAACGTCTAATCCGATCATGATGAAATTTGACGAGGAGATGCTATTTGGCATTAGGATGGACATACCATTTTTTTTCTGTATAAATAATACATGTTGTCATATAATTTTGAAAAATTACTGAACGGCGACAGCCAGACGCGTAGGATGTGCAGGTCTCTGTACTACCTTTCCATATAGCGGTCTGGCAGCTCAGTGGTTAAAGCGCTTGCTTACTGATGTTTGGTAATAATGTTTGGGGCGTCGTCTCTGGTTCAAATCCCGGTGAAAGCAAAGGACATGTCTGCCCTGGTAGCGTAGGGGTTAGCAAGTTTGACTCGCCCTGCCATGGTCACCGGCTCGAGTCCGACCGAGGGCATGGGTGCTTTTAACTAAGTGTTGTATCCGTCCTGTGTTGTCCCCACTGTAAACAATAATAAAGATAAAATAGTACAAATTCGAAGAAAAAGAAACAAACTTACAGATGGCTGAGATGGCCAAAAGTCACCTTTTTTTTTTTTTTTTTTAAAAAAAAAAAAAAAAAAAAACATGGATGTATGTATTTTTAGTTAAATAAATTGTTATCTCCAAATTTATTCCAGCTAAATATTGTAATACTACTTCTGGAAGTTGTTTTCAGCCACTCATAACAATTAATAAAACAAAAATATTTTTTTCTAATTTCTTCATTATGATGGTTAATAAATTAGACTCTTAAAAACTAGCAAAAGGCAGAGTGCTGAAACGACAGATTTGTTAATACATTTTACATGTATAATTACAGATTCTATAGTAAGTTTAAAAAGGCAGTATGTGGTCCACACTCAGAAATGTGTGTTAAAAAGGCATAGAAGTTAATTGCATTTCAGATTCACATAACAAGTAAATGTAGTTAGTGTTTAGTTTCGAATTCGTTTAAGAGAAAACTAAAAAGAATCTCAATGGTACTTAACTTACTCAAATCGTGGCACTGTTTAATGTTTCAGTTTTCTTTTAATTTGTTTTATCTGAGGATTAGAAAGTTAAAAAAACTGATAAAAATTCCTCAGTAAGGAAAAATACGAGGACAAATAATTTTGTATTATACTGCTGCGTCAATGAAGTTCACGAACACTTCCCCATAAAAAGAAGCTACATGCGTTATTGCTGGAAGCCACGGTGGTCACCTTCAAAGCACTTTCTTTGGGATGCTATACATTGACGACAGAGCCTACTCAATCCTTCAGTGTTCATATAGGCGCGACGCGGTAGCGAACTAAATTGTCAGACCACGTATATTGCGAATTATATATTTGAAAGGCGTGAATATCGAACAAAACCATAAGATCCTGAGTTAGAAGGAATCAACAAATATTTATTTTTATACTTATAACGACCGTGAATGTTTCATGATTGTGCGACACAGTTGTCTGTGATATACTTCTACCTGTACTATGTTAGTACAAGTTTTTCGGAGAAAAAGCGATATATCTATTATATGTTAGAGGCACTGTGGGTCATACATCCATGTCGAATTAACATTTAATGTGATAATTTGGTATTTTCTTCTAAATTACTCTCTAAGTGAACGGATAAATAATTTGCGGTAGGGTACTTAAGCTATTGGTTTTACTTGATGAAGGCTACTTAGTGCTAAAGTATAGTTTGCGTCTAATCCTAATACACTTCAAACACTATTAAATGTGTTTTTTTTTATGTCTGTGCACACAACGGTATGAATACGTGACGCAGAGTGATACATATCGCCTGATTCTCCTGGTGATAATTGAACTCAAATGACAGCTAAACCAAAGTTTCAAATCTGTTAGCATAATTCTGGAATATCTGTTAAAATTACTAAAGTATCGGTAACACCAGATTCGAAAAGATTAAACTATTTGGAAACGAGGTAATTATTATTAATTTAAATACTGTAGAAGTTTCTACTGTTCTAAATAGCAAGATATCACACAATATGGTTCTTAAGTGATTGCGAGAAGAGAGACACATCTGGCGGAACGTAGAAATTGTGGACTTACTCTTGAGTGCTGTGCACACCTGCTAGATATGCAACCACCGTCACACGGATGCTGTTTCCCATACATGGGCGGTTTCAGAGTCGTAACAAAGGAAGGTTTCCGATATTCTGCTCTCCGTATTAATGTGGTGCGCTCGCTGCACGCTAGATTTGGCATAGATTTCAATGAGGCAGCCATATCCACCTTATAAATTAAATGTTCCATATATGTCTTAACGTACTTGCTGTGCAGTGCAAAAGTGGAATTACTATATTAGTAAATTCAAAATAAACCGCAAATAATATTTTGGACAACACTTGAATGTCATTGATAAGAAAATATTAACACAAAAATGAAAGTGGGTATATAAAGTGGGAATGGTTTTATTTTCCTTACTGCACTAATATTTGAGTAATATGAACAATGAAGAATAATACTTTACTTCAAAAATTGGTTTTGAAAGTATTATTGATTAGCACAACCTTATCTCCATTCATACTATTATCATTTTAGCCACAAAACAGTGTGTAAAAAATAGTACCCAACCATTAGCTATATTTAAAAAAAAAAAAAAAAATATATTAAGCAGCACAATGTAAGACAAATACTAGAGATTTTTTTTCCAAATGTCGCCGTTAGAATCTTTACAATCCGTGTACAATATTTTGTAAATGTTTCACCTATTATTGTAAACACGTTATAGCTGGTTTGACGTTTTATTACATAAGATATATTACAGCCTATTTACTTCATTCGACACCAGTAGATGCATTTTTTTCGCTACATAAATTACTAGGTGACCCGGTCAAGCGTTGATGTGACTCAGTAGTTATAGTACGTTGGATCAATGTTATTCTAAACTACCTAATGTAGTCAAATTTATATTCACTAATAAAGTCAAATGCGTTTTATTCGGTTAGAAAATTCAAAAGTAATTGGTAAAGTGTTTCGGATAGTTGAAATTAACGACAAACGAACATAAAAAATTTTAACTACATTTTATTACAAATTACTTAATTGAAAATATATAAAAAAATGATATTTATAAAAATAAATAAATTATTTTTTACTTATTTATAAACTGAAATTTCAGTTTTATAAATGAGGTAGATGAAGATGTTTCTTAAACATTTTTAACAATTATTTTCATTATTTTAAATTATTACAATTAATAATTTTAATTTATCTAAGTGCTAATTGGTGTACAATATTTTTGGTTAGCCTGTCTTTTGCTAATACAAATAGATTTGATGGTTTCCCCACACGTGAACAAGCGACATATAGCTGCTCATGGGAGAAACACGTATTTTCCATGTCCAAGTCACAAACGGACATTGTTTGGCCTTGAGACTTATTTATGGTCATAGCGAAAGCCAAACGAATCGGAAATTGAAGCCTATTAAATGGTATTGGAGATTCTGACATATCATTGGAATACGTGGCAACAGGACGATTTCTCCTTTAAACTTTCCAGTCAAAATAGTTGCTTCAAGAACATTTCCGGCGAACCTTTGGATGACCAAACGTGTACCGTTGCATAATCAAGGAGGATTCAAATTCCGAAATAGAATAATCGGTGAAACAATCTTTAACCGAAGATTGTGTGGTGGAATTCCTGGTATACCCAAGGAATTTAAAAACTCAGTTGGAAAATATACGGTTTCATTTTCATCTACAACAGTGTCCAATGATTTAAAAGACATCAGATCACCTGGCAACAACTGTTGTATCTGGAACGTAATTTCGTTGACATCAACATTTTTTGCTGCCAAAATGATTACTGATCCAATTATGATCTGAGTAAGTATTTGATATATGTGGAAACACACTCTCAATTGGTTCATTTTTTGTGTGAACAACAGTGAAGAATTTGTCTGGCAAGTTGATGTATTGTGTATTTCGATGCAGTTCTTTTTCACCGTTTCCAATATCAAGCAAATGCTTACAAAATACTTGTGCCAATGGATCATTTTGCAATTGTACTCGCATGTTCATGGTCAATCCAAGTGTTCCGACATTCCGCCATAAAAACGATTCTTTTTAAATGTGTTAATCTAATCGGCAAAAGTAGAGCGAGGAATCACTGATAATCTCTTTCGGAAGTCACCAGACAGTACTACCGAGTTTATCGTTGCCTTTCAAATCTTGCATAGTTCTATGAAATGCTTCGAGCGAATGTTTATGAGCCATAGTACACTCATCCCAAATTATAATTGAACTCTTTTTCAACACTGCAGCCATTCAGTTTTTTTTTTTTTTTTTTTTTTTTTTTTTTTTTTTTTTTTTTTTTTTTTAAATGTACACATTGCGTTTGGTTTGATATGATTGTCTAGTGGCAGCTTAAATACTGAATGTGCAGTTCTTCCACCATCTAACAAAGTGGCAGCAATGCCTGACGATGCAATTTCCAATGCAATTTTCTGTAGCTACCTTACCTTCGCAAGGATCAACGATATTAAAAATGTTTTACCGTTTCCACCTGATGCGTCCAAGAAAAAAATAAACAGCCTACTTCAGCATCAACAGTCAGCAAAATCCAATTATTTTTGTTCTGCTGTCAGTAATGGCTCATTATTCGCAATAATTGTAGCTAAGTCCACATTGTTATACTGTTGTTCTCGTTGGAGATCACTGTTAACTAAGTCGGTGGCCGGGCGATCAGGTGATGGCATACCATAATTATTAAGTGGTAAATTTGAAATTAAAATGCAAAAATCTTCGATTAATGCTAATGCTTCATTATACATCTCTGGTGTGAAATCTAGATTTGGGCATAGGTTTGTTTGATTAACTCGGTGTAGTATGTCTTCAGTCATATTGTTTTTATATTTTTACCACAAAATCGTTGACTGTATTGGATAACATGTTGTCAAAATAATTGCAAACAGTTGACGAATACTATTCGGCGTGGATGTCAACGCTGTATCAGCAAGTGACAGGTTCCAGTGATTGTCGTCCACCAGCAACTGCAACTCGCGACATGCATCTTGATATGTATTGAACACTCGACCATTAACTGTTCGTAAAAATCGAAAGACGTTGGTCCTGGAACATTCACCAACAACAAACGCAAAAAGAATCATTCATGTTGTTTCGGATGTGCTGTGTAGAGTCGTCCTAATGTCTTGGCTTTGAATATGCCTGCGATCAAAGGATGTGGTTCTCCTTGTTTACGTGGCTCCCATTTATTACCTAATTTTTTCCATGTAAAATAGCGTGAAATATTGGTATATAATAATGTTTTTGCGAATTGGCCGAACACATCAGATTTTTGACACAATGTAAAA
Source organism: Vandiemenella viatica (assembly GCA_031002005.1). Taxonomy (NCBI): domain Eukaryota; kingdom Metazoa; phylum Arthropoda; class Insecta; order Orthoptera; family Morabidae; genus Vandiemenella; species Vandiemenella viatica. The sequence continues at coordinate 28,422,095 of CM061921.1, forward strand.
AATGTCGTTTTTGGTGGCTCAAGTGCTCTTTGTAAAATATTTTTTCGATGAAATATACTAGTTGACCGTTTTCAAGATGCACTGCATGATGCTGGGTAGAAGGGTCTCTTTCACGTATAGGAAATCTAAAAATATGCCATATGGCTTTGTTGCTACTGATGTATCTACTTATCTGGTATAGTGCTATTTCGTCATCTTTATTTACATTTTTTACTTCAAATACGGCCAAATCACTGCCTATAGTAACGTATTTGCAAATGTACTTAATGGATTTTACAGAACAGCAAATCTTGACTAATATGAGGCTTATACGTTTTTGAAAGCAATGGTGAGTATGGTACCACCCACTGATTGCCAATTTCAAATTGGTTTCTAGAATTTGCCATTCGCATCGTAAATGTGTGGCCACCATTCTCAGCGTTTCTGCGGCGATACAACTGATAACCGTCGATATCCGTAATAGTATCTTTCTTATATTCCTTTGGGAAACGCTACGTACATTTTCCATCTTCCATGCATGGTGATGTCATGTTAAAAGCACCGCACGGTCCGTGGATCATGTGACTGGTAACAATATCAAGCAATTTTTTTATCAATTACCGGGTACGGAATTTCGGCTGAAATTATTTGATCAAATTCTTCTGGACGGATTTTAAGTTCAAGCCAAATCAAAATGTGAGAATGAGGCAAACCTCGCTTTTGCCACTCAATCGAATACAGATAGCAACGTGTGTTACCGAAAACTGAATGTTTTACGATTAAATCAATCAATGATTGTAATTTTTGTTTTACCACACGTGCCGTGATATTATGACGATGCATTGATTGTTGGCCTGGTAATAGGAAAGTTTGTATTTCCCCCCTATTCGGATTACATGTAAATGTAATAAAAATATCTGGACGACCATAATGACGTAGGCCTACGTAAGTCATCGCATCTTGTATATATTCCTGCATGTTCCGTGGACTGTCGATGTAGCTTGAAGGGAAAATAAATGCTTTGCCGATATCAGTGGCATTTAAATTTTCATCTGTTTTGCCGATAATGGCATCTAGTAAGCGGATCCATTCCACCGATCGTAATTTTGTCTGGTTGTATCGAATAAATCACAAACGTTCGTTTTCAATCTTAGCGAACATATCCACGACGTATTGATGGTACAGTTGACGATATCGAATTACGTATATAGTTATCCTGATTATGTCTAATCATCAATCGGTGGGCGAAGTACTTCATTGAAGTAACTTTTTTACTCGTTTCATTACCCGAAAAGATAAGAATTTAAATAGTAAAAAAATTAGAAGAATAAGAAATGAATATAGTGGTCCCGCGATAATCCGGCCTCTCTTTAATAAAATAAGGAATTAAATAGTTGAATATTAAATTTACCAGTAACTGGATCACAGTGTTTGATGTTGATGTGATTCATCCTGCCCTTGCCAGAATATCAGTGAATACTGGAGTGCATCATACGAACGGTGTAGATCCGAAATTATACTAACAGTGCTGTATCGACGTGTGACTTAAATAGCCCTATTGTCAACTGGATCACCAACTGTAATAACTGCAACTTCATCTACAGTTGGCGCGTTGAACCTGCCAGCGTGTTGTCCTGATGGTAATTTGTCAGCTTTGATGACAATTTGATAGTTGTCATTTTTTAATTGTGGCGACACTCATTTAAACAATTGAATAAGTTGATTATTATTTTCCAAAAATATTTCCAACAATACCACAATTGCTCTCTCTTCTGTTTGTTCGATGAATCATACTGGCACCGAGTTGTCACGTGTTCTTCACAACTTCCCATAAAATAGATTTGGAGAATCTTCGGGACATCATTAGGCATCGGCATCAACGACTCAATCTTATGGTACACCTCGCCTTGTATTTTGAATGTAGTTTCAAAATGACGTCCATCAGATGTGAGATCGCAAATTTTAGTTGCTCAAAAAGACGTAATCTGGAAGCAGGAATTGAATTTGCGTGTCTTGCGCAGAGACAATTTCGAATCGTTTGATTCGCCAGCAAGAAGTGATTGAAAAGGTTCTGGGGGTGTGGGGAGTGGTAATAATACAACTTTTCCTGATGCACAACACATGCCGGCTGCTTCATTGCGGAATTTCACCGCCTGACAGTATTGGCATACTTAATCCATTGCACCGATTGCAATTTTAGAATGTGCAGAGTAATCAATGTCTGGTGCATATTCGAATACAAGACGAACAAATGATACACGTGTTAATGCACGGCTGATTTGCTGTCTGTCTCGTTGTATTTAAATAAATGTAGCGATGTGCTGTTCTCGTGCGGCTCTTGTTCTCGATATATTCTGTCGCAGACGTTCATCGCGCTGTTCTTGAGATTCTTGAATACGACGTTCTGCTGTCCTGATTCTTTGAGCTTCGTTACTTGAGGCGATTTGTTCTGCTGATTGATGAACCCTCTCAACATGTTTGATTCGTGCCTCTCTGCTACACGCATTGTTGAGATTAGATATTTTTGGCAGCATTTAACTGAAATTTATAATTGCAACAATTAAAATTAAAATAGTTGAATTACAACAAAAAGTGCCTTTCTAAAAGCCTTAAAATAATACACTATAATACAGTGCTGAAACCGGAATGCCTCTATTCAAGTAAATGCCTGATATTGAATAATAATAATTATAATTCCGTGTGGTCGTAATGACCTAATGACAGGGCTGCTATCAGCCGCACATTCCACCCTTGTGGTCGCCGCCTTAACCTAAACCTGGAACTCTGCCGTGTACAGGAGACCTACAGTTTTACAAGGAATCCCGGGCTCGGAAGCGTTCTAGCGTACGTCACATTACACAGCAAGCTGTGCCAGAGGTGAAAATCAGGTTAAATGCCTATAAAAATCCCCATCGAGACAGGGAATAGAACCGGGGACCTTTCGATCTCCAGTCAGACGCCTTAATCACTTTTTTTTTTTTTTTTTTTTTTTTTTTTTTTTTTTTTTTTTTTAATCACTGAGCCACCAGACCGCTCGCTATTTAATTAGAAATTGGATAAGCTTGGAATTTTGCAATGGAGAATTATAAGAAAAATTTTGGGTCCATTGAAAAATACAGTACAATGGAACATAAGAACTAATAAGGAAATATATCATAACATTGAAAAAATAACAGAATCAGTCAGAAAAAAGGAGAATGATATTTTTTCGACACATCTATCGAATGGATGACACCAGGCTAGCAAAAAAGATTTTTAAAATATTTTTTGGAATTCAACAGGTTGAGAAAGATTTGAAACGAAATAATATCAGTGAACAGTATGGAAAGAAAATCTTTTCAAAAGCAGATTTTGAATATGGCAAGATTCCAAGATAGAGAAGAGAAGAAAAAGGGTGAAAAATGGTCTTAAGAGAGAAGTGGAAAAAATAGTGCAATAATGAAGGAGTACTGGAGAGGAAGAAAAAAAAAAAAACAACAGGGGAAGACTTGAAATTGACACTTGGTCCCTAGTTGGCCATCACGAAAAGTTGAAGAAAAATGAGAAGCAAGCAACAAATACTTTGACGTTTTTGAATTTATCGTAACGTTTTCTTCAATTTTCATGTGTGTTATTACTTTGTCGTTAAATATAATAACATACAAACGATACACAACACAATACACAGCACAATTATAAAAATGATACTACACGAAAAAATCACTAAACTGGATTATGTCATACATAAACACATATGACGTGGAGTAGACTGTAACATAAATAAATCGAAACACGACGCCATCTACTCGATGGTTACCCAACCTAGATAACCAAGTGTTGTGTCCATAAATTAATACATCGCCATCTGTTAGAAACCTATGGAACTATAGTAATAATTTCGTGTGGTCGTAATGACCTGTTGACAGGGTTTCTATTGGCTGCACATTCCACCCCTGCACCGGAGGTGAAGGGCGAATTAGGAGCGTACAAAAATCCCCGCCGCAGCAGGGTTTCGAACCAGGGACCTTCGGACCTACAGTCAGACGGCTTAATCACTGAGCCACCAGAACGATCGAACTTACGGCACTTACACATAATTACAAACCATTGTCCTATGACAAACATTGAACGAACATTTAACTCGCCATAATAAATATTAAGGTCAATAATCCCGATAAAAACTATCCTATCTTTTAAGTTGGACCAAATTACACACAGTAAGCCAAATTTCATAAAAATCAGTTAAGTAGTTTCGGAGTTCATCTCGGACAAACATCGTGACGCGAGATTTTTATATATATAAAAATTTGAAGTGTCGGAATGTGTTTCCCCTATTTTAATGCTGAGCTTGTAGAGTTCAACACCGCTATAAGATCGCAGACACACCTTAAGCAATTAACTGGATAAACTCACAATCATAACCCCTAGCTAGCAATTGTTTTTGAAGAAGTAAAACAATTAGGTTGGTGAAATGAGAACCGCAAACTTTTTTAGTCGTTGCGAGATGACCACTTATTGTAATGAGAAGGCAATTTTCCTCACAATTAGCAACGGAGAGAAATGTTAGCATCATAATAATAGCAGAAGATGAAAGTCTTTACAGCAATTGTTTAAACAGATGGACGTTTTGGATAGGTGGGTTGTTTTTCAATGTTTGCAGCAGTTCTTTCTCCTTATCTGAGTCATCTTTATAGAAAGGTCAATCACTTTACGCTGATTATTACACACATATAATTTACTCGAAAATGTTTAACATTTAGTATAATTAATAAAATCGACTTCCAGTTTCAAGGGTGTCCTGTTTTTAGATGTTTTAACTATATCGAGTTATTGTGCGTTTCAAATTTTAAGTTATTTCATCATTTACCCAAACGATTAAATCTACCGATGTATTTAAATTAACTTATCTAACAAATTTAAATCATCGGTTAGCTGACAACGTACTAACTCTAACAATTCTTAGTGCTACCAAAGTATAGATTCGCAAAAATCAAGGAATCATCTATTGTGTCTACATTTAACGATACACGTTCAATTAGTTTTCTGTGCGATAGTGTTAGCTAAGTTTAATTTTATTCAGTTGACGACGAGGCTATTACAAAAATTTATTCTTTACAAATTTCTGTTGGTTAGATGACGTTGTAACCGATAATTTGTTACATCACGGCAACAACTACTGTTAACTCTTAGTGCTATTCAATTTATGGCATAGATGCCCTTCTAACAAAAGCCATCACTTATTTTTCTAGATGCGCATGCAACAGAATTTCGAAAAAATTATCACCGGTGTTATCAGAATCAAAAAGAGCTGTACAGTGTAATGAACACGTCTCACTTTTTAATTCAGAATAAAATCCTATCCCATTTAGTTCATTCAAATGAGAAGCCAGTCGGTTCAGTATTAATATCGTCAAATAAAATCATTCCTCTTTATTACCTAGCATATACAAAGGAGATACACGTTTTACACTGTTCCAACAACTAATATAGTGTTTAAACTAATAATTAATGTGAACGTGATTTTCCTTTGGCCTGATAATTAGGGAAACATCTGTTCTCATATTGAAGTTATATTGAAGCGTATAAATAGCATAGTGGAGCATCCAGCAATATTTAATGTACTTACAGATTAAAAATAGAATTTATACTGAACCTCCAACCAAAATAATTGCTTGAATGATTGTTAGAAATTAAACATAGGTCATTATGCATTACCTAAAATTCTTTATCTCCTATCTTAAACTAATAATATACTCCTGCAATTCACCGTTTAAGTTCTTCCCCCTTTTTGAGGTTTCAATCTCATGGTCGCAGGTTTATAAAAACAGCACTAGATTTAGTAATTGTAGTGGTGTTTTTGTGATATACTGTTCGAGACGTATTTTAATGGAGAAAATTGGACTTTAGCATAGAGTATGATTATCTGGTTGTGGTAAAGAATGTACACCAAAGTGCAAAATGTTATTGAATAGGAAGACGATAAATATCCATATGGTAGCCTACTAACACCACAGAAGAAATGTTTAAATGTGCCTCATAGTGTCTGGGCTTTCCTTTATACCGTATTCTTGTGAGCCATGTTAAACGGTTTCTAACGTTGTTGTGGCCATACGACATGAATTAACTGACTTTGAATGTGGAATGGAAGCCGGCGCTGCTCGCATCCCAGGCTTTACCTTCCGTCATGGAAAACGCAGTGGCCAACCATGTCTACTTAATGACCAAGACCAGCGACGTATGCGTCAAAGTATCAGTAATGATTGACAGGCAACACTGCGTCATACGACAGCTCTCCATGTGCGACTACGACAGACGTGTCCGTGTGGACACTGCTGCAAAATTTGGCGTTGATGGGGTACGGCAGCGGAAACTCGACGTAAGTGCCTCTGCTGACAAAACACCTTAAGCCTCGTATCCACTTGAGCACACTCAGGCGAATGAGCCGCTCATTAATTTGAGCGCGCTCTCTTGTGCGTGCTCAAGGCAAAGGAAATTTTGGTCGAACGAGCCTGGTGCCAGTGCTCAGAAAACGCTCGGCTATTGTGTTGTCACGTGCACGCGTGGCAGCTGCGGCCTTTATTATTATCCATACGATGTAAAAACAGAAGGAAATTACCAAGTTGATGGATTAGAGAAAGTCATCGTCAGCGAAGAAATTATCTTAATAATTTAATTTGCGAATTGACTTTAGAAGGAGACAATGAGCTATTTCAAAACTTTACGAGATCCATTTCGAACATTTGCTGTCATTAGTTGGACCTCATATTAAAATGCACGATACGCCTATGCGTGAGGCGATCTCACCAGAAGATAAAATTAATGATAACTTTAAGATTCCTAGCCTCATGAAGTCACTACACAAGCCAGGAGTATATGTTCAAAATATATAAACAAAGCATCATTCGTTTAGTACGGATAGTCTGTGATGGCACTATTGAGTCACTCCAAAATTATATGAAGGCTGGTACCTATTTCAAATTTGTGTTTAGAAATACAGATTTAAAGGTTATTTTTATGTTTTTTTTATTTTTATTTTTATGGCATTGATTTCAAGTTTTAATAAAAATTAGGTAAAACAATTATATTGCCTGGCACAAAATCAATATGATTTTAGGCATTTAGGATCTGAATTTCGTAACACGAAATGCAATCAAAATCCGTTCAGCTGTGAGAAATACTATTAAAAAAGACTTACCACTTCCCGTTGTAGAAGCTCTCTTCTGTTTTGATCGTTCTCGCCTGAATGACCCTAGCTGGCTTGAAACATTTTTCTTTACATCATCAATACTAAAGTTTAATATCTCGCTGATTTCACGCCATGCACCTTATTTTTAATTCGATTATAATACTGGAGCTATCCCATAACACGCTCTTTGATTCATACGCATCAATTAGAGTTAAGCAAGTTTCATTGTCCCACGTGCTCGCGCTCATTGTAGAAACCACCAAATACCGTCCACACTGAGCGCCGAACACACACTGGCTCGCCTTTGAGCATTCCAAAATACCGACAACCGATCGGCTCGCCCCGAGCGCGCTCGCTGTCGTTCGCTGCGAGCGTGCTCAGGCGTCCACACTTGAGCCGCTCGCTTCACTGAGCGGCTCATTCGCCTGAGCGTGCTCAAGTGGATACGAGGCCTTAGGATGCAATACCTTACCTGGGCTGAACATATCGGCTGGATGGTAAATGTCTTCAAAAAATTTGCATGACCAGATGTGTCACGATTCCAGTTGGTAAGGTTCGAGTGTGGTGTAGACCCCAGTAGCCATGGGCCCAGGATGTCAGCTGGTGGTCGCTCGATACTGGTATGGGCTTTGTTTGCAAGACATGAACTGAACCGACCACTGACTGAATTTCAGCTAGTTGAAGACAGTTTACAGCCATTCATGACCTACATATTCCCAAACAAAGATGGACTTTTCCAAGACGGCAACGTGCCATATCACCGGGCTAATTTCGTTCACTGTTGGTTTGAGTAATATTCTCGAAAATTCCAGCGAATGATTAGTCCACCTAGATCACAAAACATTAATTTAATCGGGCATATCTGGTACATGATCGAATGATTAGATCGTGCATAACGTCCTGTACTGGCAACACTTTCACAATTATGGATGGCTGTAGAGTAAGCCTGGTTGAATATTTCTTCTTGGAAATTTTGACGTCTCGTTGAGTGAATGCCACGACGGATTGCTGAACTTTGCCGGATAAAAAGGGGATCGAAAACGATATATCCCATGACTTTCGGCACTTCAGTGTATAAACTGTGACAGAATGTCATTTTATTCAGGGATACATATTTTCAATAAGCTAAATGTCTAGCAGATGATAAAATTAAATTCAAAAAAGATGAAAGAATTTTAACTTGCAACTCCTACTCTGTCGAAGAATTTATTTCTAGGGTATCTTCAAAATAACTGCCAGTAGTTTGTGTAAATATAGTTGGCATAATTAATGTACCACGTATGCAATGACTGTAAATCTTCTGGTGTATGTATTATTTTGTTATGCAATTGTTTAACTGTAAATTGACAACTTTATAAATCCCACACAGCCAGTCTCTTATACTGGAATCAATGGAAAATGAATGTATTGATTCTTGGTGTCCCGAATTTGGCAACTCGCTGCATGTGCAAGAAAGAAATAATAAACGAGGAACATAGCGTAACGGACAGATTCACGTATTACCTATTTGCCAAGGAGTACAAGCAAACCGCAGTGAAAAATTGGTCGCCTGAAATGTTGATTATATTTCTCGGCTTTATGAAATATATTAGTCATAAGAACAACTGAAAGGTCAATATTTCGTGATTAATACTGCATAGTAAGAATCATAAAGACGTATACCGTATAAGCACTACGATTATTAAACACTTGTTTGTATTAGAAAGACCTGTATAAAAACCCCAGTCCTTAGGATGTGAGGATATGCGACGCTGTTGGTGATACGTTGTTTGGGTAAGTTAAACCTGTTGTCCCCTTTGGTGTCTTCCGCAAAACAGGTATGAATATCCTTCACCAGTTTATACCCTCTACCTTCCATCACCGTCAAGCACTTAACACACACTCATCTACACGTACTCTATTACAGTAGATCCAAGTAGCAAAGGAACTGGCCGTCATATGAGTTTTGCCTGGTTCCTGCACTATGTCGAACGCCATAGACATTACGAAAACACAGTTTACGTTGTACATCAGTTTCAGAATAAGTACACTAATGGATATACGAGTTAACTATTCAAAAGAGTACAATCAATAATTGTAGGGATACATTTCTACAACTTTTCATTAATTAAAAGGCAGAAAGGTTACCGGAAGTAATGACCTACTTCACAACGCAATGAAAATCATAGGTGCTAGTCAATATTCACTCAATACACTGCTACTATTCTCAGTGACACGAAAAGTTGTTATACGTAGTCTCCATTTAAACTGTTTGCATTGTTTAAAAATTCTTCCTTTTATACGTAATCTAGAAATCACATTTAATTTAATGATTACTGAAATTCTGATATCGGAAAATTATGTTAAGTATTGTTAATTCCAAGCAAATCACTGAATTCGACGTTTACAATTTTCAGCCCCTTGGTTCTGGGTTCACATTAAGACTGTCACTTTTAGACTGGAATGCCGTGAGATTTATGCGTTAAATATTAAGAGAACTTAATGTATCGTGAAGAATATACACCAGGTGTTATGCAAAGAAATCTGAACGTATTAACAGACTTAAATAACAGAGACTCATGGGTGAGAGGTAACGCTGGATCTAGCATTCCGGAGGACGCAGATCCAAATCTCCCTTCGAGCATCCATATTTCGTTTTTCAATGGTTTCAAAAAATCACTCGAGGTGAATTGCCAGGAAGATTCATTCAAAAACTCCATGACCGCATTCCTTCCTGTTTCCTGCCACCAGTACTTTCCCGCCGCGCCAAGCATGGTGGGTGAGCGGTTAACGCTCTGGCCTCGCGTTCGGGAAGACGACGGTTCGAATCCCCGTCCGGGCATCCAGATTTGCTTTTTCCATGGTTTCCCCGAAAATCCAGGTGATTGCCGGGATGCTTCCTTCAAAAGGCCATGCCGAATTCCTTCCCGTTCCTTATCCCCAGTCCTATCCCGCCTCTAATGACCTCGACGTCGACGAGGTGTAAAAGCTATATATATATATATATATATAATAGGCTTAATACAAGCATGTATCTTTCCCGATATAGTTCAATTTCTTATTCTAGTGAAATATCTTTATTCTTGAAGAAGATTTCCTTTACTTTAAATGCATTAGATTTCGTCCTATTCATTCATTACATCATGTGTTTTAAAGTTAGCATATTCTGACACCATTGATCAGAGTGTAACAGACTCAGAAATATGGTCGTGAAATAATATCGTGATATTAAGAAATTAAATTCGGAATTAAGATGCTTGGTTAAAAATGATTAACTATAAACATATTAAGCTATATACCACAGAAATGCATAGCCCGTTCAATCAAACTTAATTTATTTTGACACACCAACATTCTAAAACTTCTGTTTTGCAATATATTTTGCCTATCCTTTGGTATACATGTTGCATAACACCATCTTAGCAGCACGGGATGGACTGCAGGAAAATTTATGGTAGACCCACCACCAAATCCCACCGAACATAAAACAAGTCCCTTAAGTCCAACAACATTCCTTAATCAATCTAATGCGAAATGACATACGGGGCACCACATCAAACCAAGTAATAGAAAACGCTCATCTGTATGAATGTCATGTATTCATATCATTTTTTCCAGGCTTTACTCCTCGTCAACGTTCAGGTCATTAGAGGCGGGGGAGGATTTGGTACAAAGAACGGGAAGGAGTGCGTCCATGATTTTTTGAACCACTTATTCGTCTAGAGCCATGGAAATCAGAAATCTAGATGGCCAGACGGGGATTTGAACCTACGTAATCCCGAATTCCAGTAACAATATTGATGTTATTGTCTTTCGTATTATAAAACAATATACCAAATTTAAATTTATTATTATCTATCAATCCACTAAACTACTTTAAGCCCGAAGGATTCGTTTCTCTATTCATTTCAGTGCTATGTTGCAACTGAATTATCAATACACGTAAATAATGTAAACTGGATCCTGTGTGCCTTACTACGATCATCTGATTAGTTAGTGGTTCGACAATGATGCAGTTAAGTTAAAAGAAACAATGTTGTCTATTTTTAATTGCTTTGATTCTGGAATAAAGCAATAGATCCTGGTATCTCCCATAGTGACAGAATATACTGGATAGGCTTCGAAGGGAATCAGAGTTTCTGCAGAAACTTGCCTCACAACTGCCAAATTTTTAAGTACCCAACAGGCCGAAATCTTGGCCAAGCCGATGAACTTCTTCTGTTCTTCAATTGCCTCATTCTGCTCAACAGTTAAACTTCTGTTATCATTAACTCATTTACCTTGTTCACGTTTAATCTTTGGTGCTAGTTCTTCTCCGTTTAAATTGGGATGATTTTTTTTTAATAATAAAAAAAATTGGCATTTGGACTTGTAGCCACTCGACCAGCAATCGTGTTTTTTTTTTTATTTATTTATCAAGTGTATATATAGAATCTTCTCGTGTTATTATTGATGATAACAAATAACAGGACAACACAGCACAGGCACATCACTTAATTAAAACCACCCATGCCCTAGGCCGGAGTCGAACTGGTGGCCCCTGCAAAGGGAAGACAGCTCGCTAGCCTCGCGCTACAGTGTCAGGCAGCCCCATTTTATTTATTGTGTTGCAGGCAAAAGCACCATTCCATTTGTGACATTTCTTTCTCGCACGTATATTTAATCATTGCACCTACCTATATCAATTTCAGATGAGAATTGCAGGACGTCTGCTTTCGAAACCCGTAACAAAATAAACGTTCACTATGCATTCCTGTAACTTTGAGAAATATTCTACAAATGAATAAGGAATTGCGTGAAGTTTTGGCAAGGTTGTACGATTTCATTTTATTGGCCAAGTGTCATTCATGCAGCAAGCTAATATAGATCGCTTAATTTTTTCATGGGTTTATGTATGTGATTATGCAGTTCTCGTTACAAACTGTATCATGATTTTCGTATATTGGTAGATTTACGAGGCGACACAATGGAGAATTCTTGTAACATATCTGGCTATAGTTAAAAATAAATATTTTTCCTAGCCATTATATAAATTATCTATATCACTTTCCAGCAGTGTGGATAAAATTAGATACAAATACGAGAATAATTGTCTAGGAGGAAAACAGAGGTTCTTTAAAGAGTTGCAGAAAAACCAAATATTTGCGATCTATGCTAAACGTTTACACCAAGACAATAACTTAGTCATATGTATCTGATTATTTGAAATTAATCCCTTCTAAAATTTTATCCATGATGGATTGGTGGAACTTCCGCGACTGTGATGTCAAATATGGGTTGTGACTGGTTGCTGTATTTTTTACAACCCATATTTTAATCCCTTCTAATGGTGCAGAATCATTTATTTATCAAAGGATGTTTCAGTTTTAACATACAAAATTAAGATAAATTTGTTTTATGTATTCTTTTAGGTGTTCATATATTTTACTATTTCGGTTTAGTGACTACAGTCTGTAGGAAGTTGTGAACGAAATGCAGTAGTTTGCACAAAGTGTATTTGAAACAGATGTCTGGATATTGCTGAAAATTTCAGCAGCTGCGTTTATCAGTCATTATCCACATTTCCATTAGTTAAAAGTTAATAATTAATCAGTGACTATAAAATTCAGAAAACGCTTAGAATCTACATTTGTAGGAAGACTGATGACTGACGCACTTAACATAACTTCTGATTAAATTCAACAAATATGTTAAAAAGGCTATAGAAAATTAAATTTTATGGTTAAAAATAACGCACTAATTAAAAATCTTAATTTTAACTGTTTTAACAACTTCAGAGTATCCATTACAAAATTTAACAATAATTCAAAAAACAACATCAACTTCAGCTGTTTCTCCTTCGACAAAAAGTTTTGTTGGAATTCAGGTAACATAATAAAGTGTCATCTTTGAATTACCTTGGGAAACATACATTATTAAAGATTTTCCATAAATCCTTAACTATCGAAACATATTTATGTATAAAAATACTTTTGACCAATTATTTCGGAGCGGCAGGTAGAGTGGGAAGATGTGATGTAATATCACACATAAAGCGGGTACTTCGTGTACTATAATTTAACAAGTATTCAAAAGTCGGAAATGGATTTAACGTATTCCGTGCAATTATTGCATGCTAATAATTAATACCCAACTATGACTTAACAGCAACAGCGGGACATTTCCTCAGATTTTATAAAGAATTCCCTCCACGTATGTAGAACGTTGCGAAGGCGTAGATTTTCGTTGGACGAGGAAGGTGTCAACATTAATCCGAAAAGCATCATTGTTTCTTGATTTACATTAAGAAATGGGCCTCAAAAGCATCTCTGAAATCGTGACATTTCATTCCGTCTCTTCTATCTGCAAGAACCGTCCACTAGGCTTTTCGATTAGCATACCGCTTTCTAAATTTTTCATTTCATATTTAACGATACATTTCGTATGCATGTATTATTTTATTTGAGATTTTTGTACTAAAGAGGACTCTTCTCAAGTATACTTTTTTTTTAAATTTTGGTCCTGCATCAGTATATAGTGTTAACGCTATTCTTATCTTTATTGACTATTATGACATTTCTAATTTGTTTTTGATATTTTTCCTACATCTCTTGTCTGTAGCATTATAATTGCTAAATAAAATTTGTTTTTAAAAGTTTAGAGTGATGTTGAAGCAGTTTTTTTAATTGTTTTTCTGACTTTCATGATCCGTTTTTTCTTTATTTATACAGAGCCTTGAGTAATATATAAAAAATTTGTTCATTCTACTGACCGATTTCTTTGTATTTTTACTCGTCAGAGAAAACATGAAAATCTTACTGCACTCATTTTTTCTTTCGTAGCAGATTCAAATTTACACTTCATTCATTGTTCTGTCGATACAAACAGAATGTCCGCATTGAGTAGTTACATCTATTCCTCTTCATCCCATATCGAAACGATGTTAATATCTATTGCCTGATTATTATGTAGCTGTTTTTGTATCTTTGTATTTTTTACCTTATTTCTTAAAAAAACGTTAAACAGTTTGTCTGCATAAACACTATCAGAAAACTTTTATAAATCCACAAACATCGTAAATAAATGCTAAATTTTCTTGATCTGTGCCTCTGAAATTAACAGCACAAATAGAATCTTCTCACTTGCACTATTGTTTTTCTTTAATCCAAAGTGATCTACTATATCTTATGTTTCCACAACCTCCTAGTTGACAATTTAGAATAATGTAGTGACAAACTCAATTTTAGGATAGTTTTCATATTTCTCAGTTCCAGCTTACTTCAGTACTGATTAAAGGAGTGTAAAATAGAATTTTTCACGTTTCCTCACGTCTTTTTGCTGTTGCACAGCCTATTCATCTGGTTAAATGATGTCTTTAAAAATAGACCATCTGCTATGTAAATATGAACCTGATTTAGCATCAACTATTTTTATCAGTTTGATGCCAACAAACATATTATTAATTACCCTTTCATAATTACTTGCCATCTTTTCCCCTACTCGTTTGCACATCTACTTTTCATATCAACAAAATTCTTCATAAATGTTATACCCACACCACTCACGGCGATTGTTTCCCCAACTTGTCCACTCTTGTTCTACATTTTTACTCTCCGGTTAGTTCTGTTTATTTAATTTATAAGAAAAACGCTCCGACTGACTACTTTTATGATCACAAGAGTTTCTGTACTTTCTTCAAAGTACCATCACTTTCAGTGTTTCCTCTGGGATCAAAACTTTTCCGCCTACCGCATTACCTGATTCAATCATCTCTCTTTTTAATGTGTTCCATCCTTCTCAAGTTACATTACGTTTATTGTGTTTTCTCAGACTTATTTTATGGGCTGTTCCTTTCCTTGTTTGCTTTTCCTTTATTTATTTCTAACGCATTGTTGGAAGGAGCAACCATCCGACTTTTCACTTTGAGAGGTATTACTGTGTAAATTTAAATTACTCCAAAATGTAATGAGCCTACTAAAATATAATATTTCCTCAGCAAAACCGTAAAGATACTAAATTTTCTACTAATGATCCAAAACGCGGTAATTAAAGTTTTGTCAGTTTAATTGTATGTTGTAAGTCATTATGTAAGTTTGATATCTTTTCTTTTCTTGTAGAAAATCACACTTTAAATCGTTTTGATTTTTGGTAAAAGAACGTTGGTATATCACAGATTGTGTCTCTAATTTACTAAAATACTGTATGTAAATTCATTTATAAATTTAATTCAAGCCAAGACTGTTTCATTTTTAAAATTAAATGTTGAATATATTATATATCTAATAAAATCGCTACCTATTTACTTTACTTAAATTCTTCCTGTTTGAAATAAATTCTAAGGATGTTGAATATATTATATATCTTATGAAATCACTACTTTTTTACTATATTGGAATTGAAGTCTGCTTGAAACTCAACGAGAGTTTTAAAACTCAGAGTAACATTTCTGTTATTATCACTTGATGTAAATTAATGTTACGGAAATATAACCAATACCACTTTAGTCACTGAAAAGAAAAGTAAGCAGTTTGTCGTAACTGTTAAGGTTTTCATTAAAAAAAAAAAAAAAAAAAACACTAGAAACGTTAATAACATCAAGGACCTTTCTTCACCCTCAGATACATAAACAGTCCGCTTATTTTCGTTGGAAATAATCCCACAAAATGACAGTTTTTTCGCTGATGTGTTAAAGATGCATAAATTGATACTTTATTGCCAAATAACAAATAATTGAAACAATATAGTAGGTGTTTGTTTTTAAAATACTGTTAAGTATCTCTAAGATCCATCGTTACTGAAATAATGGTTCAATTTAAGATTGGAATCTGTCATTTAAAGCTATCTAGCTTGCTAAATCATTGTAGTAAAGAAAAATTCTATTATTAACCCTTAAACTCACCAATATGTTGGAAATGATAACGTTGCCTAAGATCATAAAGCATTCAGTTATTTTCTTTAGCTACTGAATCAGTTATTCATGGATTATCCAGTTGATGTTAAACCATATTTAGTAAATGTAAAATCATCCTATTTAGTCTTCGTGTACTGCAGAAATATTTCGCGTTTTGGAAGCAGGTGCGTTTTTTCTATTAAATTGTTAACTCAGTTCAGCAGCAGATTTTGCATCACATCTTTCTGTTTGTTTGCTTTACATTAAAACCAAAATTACGATTGGTTTGTAGAAATCTGTTCGTTTCTGATGACGCAAGTGCTACTGCTCTACGAGATGCTTCAGATCACTAAGTCAACATTAACTGGCTGGTGGTACAAATCACCTAATAAGTCTGTGCTAGTAAAAGTATCTATTACGTTAAGAAAAATTCACAAAATTTGTTCCATGAGCTGCTGTTAGATCATAAAATAGTAAGTGTTCATTTAGATCATTGTTTAGATAACACTAAACTATCACCGTTTAACACGCAGGGAAATATTAGCGTAGTTCGTGTTTTCGTAAGATTTTAAGAGAACAAGCTAACTGATACAAAATATCGCTGAAGAATTATTTAATTTAATTTTTAGGGATTTTTTACTAAAAAGAAAATTTACGGTGGGTGTGGCCATTGATATATTCTTGCTGTTTTTACTAAACTTAATACACTTTTAGCCAACAATAAAGGCACATGATTATAGATTATCCTTTAGTATAACAAATTTTGAAAGAAGCATTTTCTTATAAATTCATGAAGAAAATTATGTATAACAATAGTTCAATTAATCTTCACTGAACTTAAAACTTTAGCAACGGAGTTAGGTTTCAAATGTTAATGATCTGTTATTTTCGTAGATTCAGAATAAGGGGCTAAGAAATTACGAATTAACTGAGTAGATATACTAGTACTACTACTGTGTTCAATGCATAATTTGGAACAATTCTACATAATTTACGATAAACATCACGTCGCTTTCACTCGAATGCGGAACCTGTCAGTACATACTGTCACTGGGTGGTATGGTAATAGGCACTGAATATCACGAAGCTTGTGTTTCACATCACTGAGTAATTAGCACATTATTGTTAATCAAGCGTTCCAGTGTAGAAAGCTGAAACGTTACAGAGTTACTGTCACAGATCGGTATGAGAACATTAAAATTATTAATTCATGCGTATCAAGAAGTCACTTTGATGCTGTTGAATTCGTTATCAGAAATTACGGAGCCAAAATCTAAACGTCGATAGTTGATAATGAACCCCCTAATTAGTTACGGTGCACAACTGTTGTTTAATATTTTTTACCATGTGTGATTAGGGAACGTCCGTTGATTACGTGGGCTAAAATGGAGGGGGTGCGGCAAAATGTCATTTAAAGGGAGGAGGGGAGGTCAATAAACATCTCACGTCAAATTTTTAAATCATTTAAGACATCAGCATTAAGTGGCATCAAGCCAAATATTACACGGACATATTAAATAAATTTAAATATTTAAGTAAGGTAAATTTCACACGAGTGGGGAGGGGGCACCAATCTGACCAAAAGATAGGAGGGGTTCAAATATAAGAAAAACCACTTCACGTTATTAATGTAAGCCCCAATATCACAGGTGTAGAGGGCCACATGGACGCGAATTCTGACAGTCTCTCTCGATAAGTCAGCTGACTGGGGAGTCACGTGCTGTGATTCGCGTGGGTTGCCCGACACCTTACGACGTGGGTGGCCGGACTTCGATCCCCCACGAAACGATCCTCCGGTATCAGGGAGGGGTTGCACGGTGTTCAGGTATTGCAAGAGCCCGAGAGCGTTGTGGGTGGCAAGGGGTCGCACGCGCGTCGGCGCCCCGTTCCTATTGGCCGGCCGCTACTCCGATACCACCCCGGCTCCCCATTGGCGGAGACCGGGAGGGTGGGGACGGCGCCTCCGACGGCAGCGGCGCAGCGCAGATTATAAAACAATTTAGCGCGACCAGCGGCACTTGCAAGTCAACCACGAGCGGAGCAGCATGGTCCGAGCGTGTGCTCAGCTGGCGCTTACAGCAGCCGCCCTCACTGCACTCTGCGCCGCCTTGCCGCAGACAGTCATGGCCATCGACTTGAGTCGTCTGTATGGCCATCTCAGTGCCAAGAGGAACGGTGAGCCGCCGAGCTTGGCAATGACGCTCCTCTATCGCACACACAGATAGAAGACTGTCATTGTCATGTACTTGCATACTACGAGACATCACATGGAATGCTACATTTTTGTAACTGTTTTTTTGTCTATGTGTTGTACATATACCCAACACGCACAATGTAAAACATAAATACAATTTGACAATACTGTTGTTGATCTACACTGCAACGCCGCTGACGTCATTCCTGTATCTTTATCAGTGTTTTCCACTTGGAATCATTGTGGACGAACCTGCGATACAAGAGTGACGTCTTTCACTGTCATACAAAACTGTCGGCGTTGCGTTTATACATGTATAACGCCTGCTGCTTCCAGTTTTATGTGGTACTGCTTCACTAGCACTATCCACCATTTAAGTGTTTAGCAGGATCTAACACTGTAAAAATGTGACCAGAGATTTAATACGAATTGTGAAATGTTCTTTTGCTGTGCAAAGATTTAACATCGCCCACTGCTTGTTATTTACCGATGTGTCTTTCGTAACTTTGTTTTCTTCTTCTTTCTCTTTCTTATCCTACTAACTGAAGCGATGGACGATGTCATTTTTGCATAGTTGGAAAAGCTGTTTGTATACAATACAGAAAAAATACTAAAAACACTTTCAGCCACTTTCTGTTGCACTTTTCTTGCACCTCACTGCACCCACACCCATTACAGCACCTTCTGGACAACGCACCGCACTTCGCACTTATGATCACTTGCATGGAAATGTTCAGCAACACTCGAATGCGCCGCGGAATATTGCTGACGGAAGTAATTTAAGATTTTTCTACGAGGAACAAAACCATGTTTTTGCAATATAATGATCCGTGGGGTTTTATCAAAGATTTTATCTAACATTTCTTTGTTTAACTTAAGACTGACTCAAGCTTTAACTTAAAGGTAAATAATGCTTGCTGAGGGTCAGTTACTAGACCTAGAATCTAAATATTGAAGTCGAATTTTGAATTTAAACTTCAGCCTATTAACTGTTTGGAAACTGAAGATATCCGGAAACCATCTTTGTAAAGATTTCTGAGGAAACTCTTTACTGTGAACTGGCAGTTTACGGTTGTCCCAGGGGTTTCCGCATTGTAGATCGATATAACCTGGGGAATAACCTGACCCAGAGAATGGTCACAGTGCGAGCAACAGTTGGCCTTCTCCCCTCTGTTGCGGACCCCTGTTACGGCGTTAAAGTCGATATCCTCAACCGCACCGTCAACATCGCATTCACTCAATTAGACATTCTCGGTACGAGTCCAAACGAACCGAGGGTAAACTGAATAGCACGTTAACAATGAAACCGTAATGGCATCTTCATCGCTTTGCATTTGGTAAGTAGAAATCCGACATTTAATTATTTAAGTTTACGAATACTAAAGGTACTGTGCATGAAAAAGTAAATTATTTCAATCAGAATCATCTCAGTCACTTAGAAGTAACTAACTAAAAATTTGAATGGTTTAATGTCTCTGAGTATTACTTGAATCAGGAAATTAACGTTATTTTTTTAGTAACTCTACTAGTTTATATATTTTTATAGGATCGTTAGGAATCGATAAAAGAAAATCCTGTCTGTATTTCGATTATATTTCATCTGATGATACATCATTAAGATGTTACGAGTCCCAATACTGCTAGAAAATAACACCATTGTATTAGAAAGTTGTATTACTTTTGGAAATAAAGATCTTTAGTGATTAAAATGCGATATTACTAATATTCTCTAGTTAGTCGCAACCGTTCAGGTAAGATTTTTTACGAAACTATCTGGTTATGGACAGAAATTTGCTTGAAGTTCTATTCTAATCTGGCTACCAGAGATTTAGTTATCGCGTGGAGGTTTAAGAAAGTCAGAGATGACAGGTAACAAGAAATTTACAACGCAAGTAAAATGTAGCAGATACGAACGACAGCGCATTAAAAGCGGGTTACTAGATCCGATCTTGTAGGAGAACGTTATTAATGCTTATATTGAGAAAAATTAATGTTCATACTATGAACATATTCTCTCTCGCGTGTAGTAATAGTTTTCGTGAATAGATATTTGCGAATTGCTGTGTCGTAAGGAGGAACTGAGGCTTGGGCGGCCGGAAAATAGCTCTGAGCCCGGGCCAAACGAGCCAGTCAGCTACCCGCAACGCAGCACTCCGTCCGCAACTAGCGGTGTAGGTCAGTTTCTGTAATTTGGCTGCCAGGGATAACTAGTCTTATACGACTGTAAAATTTCATTAAATCAAAGTTGCAGCGCTTAATATACCAAGAGATATATTAGTTCGTTCAGTGTAACATAATTACATTTTTATCATTTAAAGTATTAAGTAATAATTTTAGAACAATCAAACACGCAGTTGTCTCAGAGAAAACAGTAAATAGTTATTTGAATGTGATACAAATATCTATCAAAATAGTGACTTAATAATATAATCTAAATTACTAACATACAAATTTAAATTGTAAAGTTAGGAAAAAAATTATTTATGATTCAGTTGCGGAACAACGCAAGTGACAGAATAAACATCACGTAGATTTCACTTTGGTATTATTTCTACAAATGTGGCTCCAGAATTAATCGCAAGTATTGAATTCCTGTCAAAGATATTTGTTTTAAGTTACTTTACTCATATGTAGAAATACAAACTGTAGAGAATTTCGGTTGAAACATTTTGAATGATTTTCATTACCTGACGTAGATCTTACGGGCCGAATAGTTGCTTGATTATTCTTATAGCGGTTTTTACAATACGATCTCTCTGCTATTGGATGAGTCAATCCGAAAATTAAAGTAGAGAACTTTATTTAATAGCACAGCAATAAATACTTGACACCCGCGAATTATTCGGTACCTTCTGATTTTAAAGTAATATGTATGTTAACAACGGTTCCGTTATAGCATTTACTACTTTTCAGTAGATAATAGTTGTCGCATTTAATATTAATTACGGAAACAGTGATGTTGTTTCCTTCGTCTGCAGTACCTGTCCTACCTCCTCGTTGCTGGGTTATTTGTAGCCGGAAATTAATCAAATATTCGTTGTGAAAAATGAAAAATATGAATACTTAGTCTCATTATGTAGAAAAATATTTGAAAGAATTTTTAGTATGCAGTATTAAAACTTCGTAATGATTGGCTATTGCTAAGATTACACTGCTCGTATAATGAGAGTAGCTTTTCATTTGCACATTTTGGAAGCCAGTATTACATGACTGCTAACTTTAGTGGCAAAACGTTTTTTCGTCCTTTATGGAAGCTTATGCCATCTCATATTTGAAAATTCTAATGATTATACTAAATATTTAGATATCGCCAGTAAAAGCAAAGAATATCTACCATTATATGCATTTAATGCTGGAATAGCAGAACTATGACATTTCATCCATGGCAGAGTGACAGTTCGTTAGAAATGAGAGTAAACGTCGTGGTTGACAAATTTCATCAGGCATTATTTAACGATATATTGCTACTGGCATTTTGTTTCAAACGATACGTTTTTTACTCATTAAAGATCATTTAAATAATTTTTTAGAAACATCCTCAAAAATGTTTTGGCTGACATGAATTTCCAGTTTCAGGCATACTCAATTCACTCTCTGAATGTTTAACAACTTATACGTCATAGCTAAGGCAGTTAATATGCACAGTAAATATACTTGTAGATCGAAGAGTACTAAGGTAAAACTGCTATAAAAAAATGTAGAAGCAAAACATTTCTCTCCTTTACATAAAGGAGCTTAAAATCCATGCGCTATGTTTTGTTTATATTTTTGTATATTTTCTATTATTTGCTATTTCATTTTTCTTGAGATTTCATGTTGACAGTAACAGAAATATTCTCAGATCGAAGGATTAAGTATTATAAATTTAACATATGGATTCCACATTGTTCATTAACTTACTGCTGACTAAGCTTTCGAAACACGTCACAACTATTTCTGACTCAGCATTTTGTCACGTCAAGTAAATGTAAGCACAATTGGGTTTTTTACACAGTGGTATCTTTGCTTATAATACACATAAATATACCTTAATGAATCGAAATAAAATTTAATAAATATATTAACTATATCATATTAGCTTAATACAAATCTTTTCGATCTTACTTTAAAGGTTCCAAAACGATCACTGAATCGTATCGACGTAGAGAATTATTGAGTGTAGCAGTCAACCAATGCCATGAATTTAACGTAGAACGGTCACTTACTGCTGTGATAGTGCACCATACAAAAATATAACTATAATAATATATTTTGGTACAAGCGCTGGGGGAATTACTGAGAAGAAATATTACTTGGTAAATTACCGTCGAAACATTTTCATATACTTGCGAATATGCAAGTCGAGTACAAACGAATTTATAGAAACGTCAGAGAATATAAGAACTTTCTAACAGTCATTTGTACTATAATTTTTGATAAGACTTCACATAATAGATCATAAAATGAACTTAATATATTTATATCATTCTACTAGTTGTATGCGGATTCTGGCATCGTCGTTTAGGAGATTAATTGATAGTTTGACCATACGACCAAATGTGGGAAGTATTTATATAAAGAAGGTAGTGTCAGAGAAAGAAAAAAACGAGTTAGTTTGCAGCCGATTAAAATTGCAACATATTTTTAAAAAAAATGATTAAAAAGACGTATTTTCTAGGAAAGAAAACAGCACATAAAATTTATCTGTCATTTTTATTGGAGAATGGATTTATCATATTTGTAAATTTTTAAAATTTTAAAACTTTATGTTGATTTCCTTTGAAAGTATTCAACTAATTGTTTTTTTAATTTAATTAATTTTTGGAAGTTTAAGTGCACACTTGCTCCAACAGAAAGATGAACCTGTTGACTAAATTGTTTATCGTGCTTTTTATTAGAAACATTGGTTACGCGAGGAGAAAATTTTGCCTACAGCCCTTATTATGACGTAGAACAATTTTCTGATCATCACTAAAGCCATATAATATTTTACTGTTACTCATGACTATTATTTTAAGAATAAATCTTGACTTTGACAATCTAAACGAACAATTTAGGGAGTCTGCACATAAATAATTAATTACGATATTATGATTTTTGAACCAGCAAATGATGACTTGTATTTGATGGTATATGTTGGCCAACAATTATTATGTTCAAAAGATTTATGTTATTATCCGATATGTTTTAAACATACTTGAAATTTAAAACAAAATTAAACCTATCTGTATTTAAATCAAAGGATAGAAATTTCCACATATTTTAAAATTTTCACTGCATTACATTCGTTACACTTATAATAAGGAACTACCACTTTTCAGAACAGAATAATATTGATGACCAGTTATTCAATTTTAATTCTTCCGGGAAATCAAATTCAGCAAAAATTAAATATAACTCGTGACACATTATCTTACCACTTCTAATGAAGCTGTGCATTTATCAGGTAGCTTAGAATATGTTTGTGTATTTGACTACGGAAAGCGTAGCTGGTTTCTGGCGTAGATGAAGTTAGCCGCATACTTTCGTTACTGTAATTGCTGTCAAATTAATTAATATTAGTTCAATAAATGCCGACACGTATTGTGATCGTGTTCCTTATACGGCTAACAACAATATTGTCTCTGCTGGCTCAATTTTATCATCATTTTGTTTGTACATTACTTTTCTGGCCGTTCACTTTTCATTCTGCATGTTATTTAAATACAGCTGAACATTATTGTTTCATTAAAATCAACTTTAGACATATTCAATCGTTGATCAAAATACGAGTGCTGTAATGAAATTCGCTTCCCTTGACCGTGTACACACTACTCTGAATAGCCCACAAGGCTTGGAGACTACGCCCCACTCTGGCTAATGAGGTATGTATCAAACGAGAATTGTTCCCCAGTGATCGTAGACATCCCGTTCAACCATCCGTTATTAAATATCGTCTTAGCAATTTCTAAGCTATTACAGCAATTTCATGAATTAAATACTGCCCGCTAATTTGAAATATTCATATGAAAAGAATAAAGTTCATGAATTGATTCCAAAATAGTATGGCGTAAGAACAAATTTAATAGTATAGTGTTGCAAGCAAGTATCGAAAACAGCTTCTAGAGCGTAAAAGTTAAGAGAACTCGTCAAATATTAGCATACTACTTAAGGTACTGTATGGCTTGTAGTAATTCATTGAAAACTGTAATAGGGCGATTTCGTTATAATACTAGTGAAATTATATGACAACTAGCGGAGTTCCCGGCGTTTCCCGGTACCCTATTTTTATTCCTGCAATGAGAAACATGTGTACAAAGTTTCATAAAATTCGCGCCAACTTTTTTTCGGAATTAAAGCAAACCTAGATTCACCAACCCCTACCAAGAAACGAGTGGGTTGAAGTTTATTTACACTTTCACTATTCTCATTCGTCTTTAAAGAGTCATGTTTATCAAGCTTCATTAATTTGGTTAAGAAATTGCGTTACTACATTACTGAACAACCCTAGATTATGTTAGAAACTCATATTTGAATCAATTGCGAAGTGAATGGATATACTTTTTGCTCCAAACGGTAGATACTTTAAGTCAGCAGATTCATCCTTTTATATAAATATCAAAAGTGAATCCAGAATAAGATTATCGTAAACAGAAGACTAATGCTGATGGCAGGAGACATTTTCGTGTTTAATGGAAATCTCTGTTGTTTTTACGGCTATCTATGGTGTTTAAAAATTTAATTACCCGAATTAAAGGAAAGAATACTTCATGTTTTGTTTAGTGTGCAAAATAGTTATTGTAAAGTTATCTTATTGCTTTCATTAAAGGCTATCGTCAGAGACATTGTAGTTGTGTGTTTAGTGCGAAGTATGCAACATCTAATCCTTCCAACTATGGTTTTTTTCATCATAGGTTCAGAATTTCATTTAATACTCCTGCGTTATTTAACGTTGAAACATAAGATATGCCAAACAACTGAAATGAGATTTTAAGGTTTAAAACGGTGAAAACCCCATCGAAATCTGCTCTGTGGAGCCCGAGTTTTTATTTTTCAAATTTATCCGGTTTTCGTTTTATAGATAGATATTATCTGTATCGGCAGCATGATGAATAAATTAGTGAAGTTAGCTGGTCGTTGTGTTTATGTTGCTAAAACAAAGTAGGACATACTGCGTTCTGGCTATAGCTGTGAAGCTCTATAAAGGTCAAACTTGAAGCGCCTTCCACGCGGACGGGCGGGGTGTGGGCTGAAGTGCCTCATTAGCAAACTAAACTACTTCCCCTAAAAGAAAATGAGAAACAAGTTCAGTTATGGAAGTGTTAAGCACTACAGAAAAATTCTTCTTCTCGTCCCAGGCACTTAGCTTCATTTTCGGTAGCTGCAATTTTCAACAGGCAGAAAACTGGAAAAAATATATTAACAATTTGCTCTTAAAAGAGTCTCGTAGAATTTGTAATAGCACTGTGCTGTAGCTGCGAGTACCTTTCTTTAAAGCAATAAATCACAAAACTATATTATGATTAGTCTCTGAAAGTTAAATTCCATGACGATCCCCGATGTTAATCTGTCTCTTTTAATATATGTTTTAATGTCTTGCGTTAAGATTGCATATTAATGACATTCCAGACCATAGTGCAGTCTGAAAGTACATTAATGCACTTATTTAATAAATTTTTTACTATAATTTTGAATTAGTGTCAGTTTGAAATAACAAAAACAGGTAAAAGAAATTTACGTTTTTAATGTTTAATTTTTGTTGAGTAATACTGAGGTGACGAAATTATCGTTATTTATTTAAGGATGCATCTTTTACTATTATTGGAACTAGACTTGGTCGTAATATATTAAATATTATTTAATGAGAATGCTAACGCAACTGTTATTTGATTTTATTTATTATTGGAGCGTTTTGCCTGTCGTCGATTTATTTTCAGCGTACACTTTCTGCCTAATAGGTTATCAGTTTTAACAGAGAAAAGTGTACGCTGAAGATACTTCGATGAGTGGCGAAACGCGATCGATGATATATAAAATCAGACAACAGTTGCATTGGCGTACTCATTCAATAATATTTATTATTTTAACAAGCAACTGCAGAAGAAATGGCATACGGTAATCATGTATGTTGGTCGTTGTGTTAGTATCTTTGCAATTTGATGCAGATTTTGTGTTATATTAGTTGCGTTTCTTCCAGCATGTCAATCTAGGTGTAGAGTCGGTGTTGTATCTCCCGTTGCATATCATTTATTTATTTTTTATCAATAAAACGTTAATTTAATTGATTAGAAGTGAATATTTGTCAGGTTTTGGTATAGTTTTTCCAGTTAAAAAACATTGTATCATCTCCGCGATATACAGCTGAAACTGTACACATTCATTGCTGTAAACAGACGCACGGCCAGTCAGAGTTTAATTTTTTTCCCCTGTTGGTTTAATATTACACAGTTATGAACATTCAAACTCCTAAAATATGAAACAAAATAGGTAGCCTGGCTAACCAGATAAAGTAATACTTTAGATTCAACTTTTAGCTAGCGATCTAGAATCAGCAAATTCTATGTGTTATCTTATGTTTAGGTCCTTACTCCTCGCGAGAGAAAAAAAAATAATAACTTCAATTAGTTTAATGTACTGCTCTAAACCTGGTCACTGAATAAGTAAATATTACATGATGACTAAAATAATTTAGCTTTCTTCTATACAATTCAGTCAAAGAATGAAGGAAAAATTTGACTGTGGAATGAAAATTTTAGGTAAAACAAATAATGCAATACGAATAATTTATGATATAGTACTGTTCTAAAATAAGATCAAAGATATATATAAATTACTGATTTGAGGCGAACAAGATGTTAAGACAAGACGAGGGACAAATATTTATGAAATAAAAGAATATGATTACTTAATCGAGTTAGTGGATTAATTTTCATAATAGAACAAATAAGCCCAGTTTGCTATTACGGAAATTAAATTTGCGATCAACAGCTGAAGCAATAATTATATCAAAGCAAAGAGACAGAATAGCCTCTTCAAAAAATCTAACTGTTCTAGTTTTGAATACTGACTGGGTACTCTGAAAGATCTTTCTAGAAAGGCGTCAGTTAGCGACAGAACCTTACTGTAGTAAAGACACGGTAATAGGAGTCAAAATTGATGGATTACAAACACACTACTATTAAAGTACTGATAACGTAAGAATCAATTAATTGTAATAAACAACTAATCAGAAAAGAGATTTCTAGAAATCTCACAAAAGGAGACATGGAATAGTGATCCACAATCCAAGATTTAAGAGAGTGGATAATTTGATGTTAGAGGTTAATATTGAGGTCTTTATAATATTTACATAAGGTACTTGATTATCTTGTTTGTAGCGTGTGTGCAAAGCTTAGGAACAAGTGGAACATTGGAACACACACGTAAAGAGACTGACGACAAAAAAGAGGAAAACTAGGAATTAACATCTTCCTAAAATTCGATACCGTTAGTTTCAGATGATAGGTAGCTTCTGCGCTTTGCATTTGATTGAGGATAGGAACGCGGAAATAAATAAATATATTCAGCTGCTGCGAAGTGGTAATAAAATTATGGAAACTTTAATTAAGTTTTAAGACAGCTTTGAAGCTGTAACTTTCTGAGGAATGCAGATACTCGCTGAAAGTTAACAATGATATTCTTTTTCTTTATACCATTTGGAGACGTAAAAATTTCAATGAATAACAATTTTCAACACACGTTTCTTTATAATGTTAACAAAACGATTTAGCGTCAATTGTTAGATGAAAGTAGTTTACCTGTAGAGTAGAAAAAAATCTAAGAGACTTTTATGTATCAGGAACTTTGATTTATGAAATCCTGAAAATTATTTTGTTAGTTGTATTGATTTAGATTAGAAATGCCGTTACTTATAATACTAACGAAAGATTTATTTTTAAGTGAAGAGAAATTAAATTTTTTGTACATTTATTTGTTATTATTTATTTTAAAAACGATATACTTTACTGAGATCTGTTTATAGGTTTATGGTGTATTGTTATTATCGAATACAGATTACATTTAACGCCACTTACATTTTCTACTTTGGAAGTAGATTACCGTTATTCTGGTTAAAATTTTGTTTTTGGCTTACTTTGCAATAAAATAACAAAAATCGGTATGCATCTAATCACAGATGATCCACAGTCAGTGATTTAAATTTGTTTTTAGTGATATATTGAGGAAGCAGACTTAACGTTTTCGGATAAGTAGGGAAGAAACAAATGCCACGTTTACTGTTTCTGCAATAATGAAGTGAAGTGAATAAGTTTTTTCATATCTAGAGTTGTTAAATTACTGCAATGCAGTCCAAATTTAATTTCCTTTAGCAGATATGATTTGTTTATTCTTTATCCTTGGGTGTATGAAAATTATTCCAGTAACATTCTATATAATCAATTCCAAATCCTTGTTAACTTTCTGGGTCTGCGACAGAATATTATGCTCCAGCAAAACATTAATGTACTGAGTTTTGAGAGTGGAAGATCAGTTTCACATAAACAAATGTTAACAGAGTATTCAGCCTATTTTTAGATTATAATAACATTTATCGTGCGGGTGGCTGATCTCCCCTTGGAATGAGGATTTTTAGTTGTTTGGCTCACTTCTTGACAAAGATATAAGTATTCTATAAATTATTGTTGTAAAAGTGTGAGTAACTACAGTGCAGAATGGTTATGAATATTGCTGTCTATGTCTTATCTCTAATAAATAATAAACAAGAAGAATTTGATTTCAGATATTCTTCCGTTATTGTGACGCAATTTTTCAATATAGTCTTTCACCTCATTGATACCGCGATTATTTGTTACATTACTAGAGGTTATAAGAGTAATTGATATATATTTTTATCTAATAATATTTAAAGATTAGCGGTAACGACAGTGTCTTGCATTTGGTATTGCTCGGATTCGATTCCTAGCCCACCTTACATTGTAGTTTTCCAGCGTTTTTAGGAATCACTCCATGCGAATACCAAGATTTTTTCCTTCATAAATGTCATGTCCAATTTCTGTCGATGGGCATCAAAGTCGAAATTTAAAAAATAATAGGAATAAAATAGAAAATTGACAACACTAATGTTTTCAAACACACTTATTTTAAATGATTTCTTCATGAACAGCTTTTATTTTCCTTAAGACATTAATGTAATAATTACCGGTTTTGTTGTTACATATCTACATCTACATATATACTCTGCAATTCACAAAATTGTGGGTGGCAGAGGGTGCTCAGCACCAAAGCTAATCTCTTTGCTGTGCATTCCAATCCCAAATGGTACGAGGGAAAAAAGAATTCATATAAGAATCAGTCCGGCACCTTATTTCTCTAATTTTATCTTTCCTGTCCTTCCGACTCAAATAGGTTGGTGGAAGAAGTATTTCTATACACTCAAAAGTGAAAGTGGGAGTACGCATGTTTACCAATAAGTTTAAACGAAACGTGTGTCGTCTATCTACCAGAGACTCCCAACCTAGTCTACTAATCAGTTCTGTGACGCTTTCATAAGGACTGCAAGCGGTCACGAATCGAGCGGCTCTTCTCTGTACTTTCTCTATGCTTTCGATCAACCCCTTACGAACCGGGTCCCAAATGGCACAAAAATAATCCAAATGTGGACGTACAAGAGATTTGTACGCTATCTCCTTTGTTTGTTCATTACAATTTTTCAAGATTTGACCTAGGAATCGCAGCCTAGAATTTGCTCTACCTACTAACGAATTAATGTGTAAGTCCCATGTCATGTTCTTTTGTACTGTTACTCCCAAATATTTCATAGAATCGACCATATCAATAACTGTGTATGAAGTTATACCACTCGATTATAATGAACTCACATATGATTACGTAAGCTTCGAAAAATCCTACCATTAATTACACTTATGATTGTCAAACAAACATTCAATGAAAATCATATAGCTCTGTAATTATTTATACTGGTATCAGAAAACTCAATAAGCAGTTTGTTTATGGTAGACATATGGTATTGAAAGATTTTATTGGTTACTTATATACGCAAAAAACTCAACGCTGATATTCTTATATTCCAATTTATAATTTACTGGCTCCATAAAAACAGCTTTGCAAGGTTTAAAAGTGGAGGAAACTTTATAACAAAAGCGTTTACTGGGGGGTCAAGGAACTATGTTGCCCTTACACGATCCGGGAGGATTTGAGTACAACTACTCAGAAAAATTCTGAATACAATGGGACAGAAGTTAACGTCAATTTGTTACTGTACAATCAATTAGTTAACCCGTAATTTAAAGAAAAAATATTTTCGAAACAAGTGTCTTTTTCACATTATTTCTTGCCATTTCTACAAATTAAGACTTTTTGAACCCTTTTTTTTTAATTTACTCAACGATATTTGAGTCATTTTTTTTCTTAAAACGTTTAAAAAACCTTTAAAAATCTTAAGTAGTATAATTATTTTATAGTGGTTGTTTTATGATAGGCTTTTTTTAACGTTCTAAGCAAAAACGAACCTTGTTCTAGATGACTGAAACAACCTTAATTACGTAAATTAAAAGAAACAAGATTCAAAAAGTCTTAATTTGTAGAAATGGCATGGAATAAACTGAACAAAGTCGCATGTTATGAAATTAAAAAAAAAAAATCTCGAAAATGGTGAGGCTTTTACCGAAATAAAATTTTGTCATATAATAGGACACCCTATATACTTTATAGGGAGAATAAATGTTTATACTAATTCTGTGGAGAAACTGGCTTCGGTTCACCTGCACTTTCACATTTGCTGTTGTTTAGATTCCTATTGTTCCAGGAGCACAATGAAAATTTGCGTGTCGTAGCTAGTTTTCTGCGTTGACGACTTACAGAGCTTCTTACGTGCGAGCATGCGGTATTTCCTGCTAGGTACACGTGATGCAGATGGCGAATGCATTAGCTGATTGCGTCAATATATCTATCGCCCGCTGTGCAAACGAAACTGGGCGTGTGCTGTGGAACACTCGGCTGCCACTGCCAATCGATCAAATTCTATCAAATCGAATATTCAAATTACATTTCCCGCGGGTTGTAGGGGAGATTGTGGGATTCCCCTGCGCCCGTCACCAGGTGGGAATCCATTTCTGTCTAGCCTCCCAGGGAGTCAGGCAAAATTCAAATCAAAGAATGCTGATATAGAAAAGGAAGATATCGAGAGTCTGTTATCCATCCAAGGGTGGTGTGTTTCACCTAGAACGTTACTAACCGGAGAATTCATTCACGTCATCTTTCTTAAGATTAACATAACTGTCTTAAAAACTATTTCAACATCACTGGTTTACTCTCGTTTTTAGTTTTGAATAACGGAAAAACTTATTAGGACTCTTCAACTTTTGCAATGTAAGTGAATGCAACTTTATTCTTTTCTGTGAAAAAGCGAAAATTATTGAAAGTAGTGATTTTAAATGTTTAAACACATATTTGGATCAATGAGTTAGGGTTTAACAGTAGGCATAAATTTCTCTATCAGAGCTGAAAGTGATGGGTGAGTGGTTAGCGCTCTGCCCTCGCATTCTGGAGGACGCCGGTTCGAATCTCCGTCCGGGCATCCAGATTTAGTTTTGCCAAGGTTTCTCCAAATAAATCCAGGCGAATGCCCGGATGCTTCCTTCTAAAATGCCATGGCCGAATTCCTTCCAATTTCTTGTTCCCAGTCCTTTCCCGCCGCTAGTGACCGCCACGTTGACGAGGCGTAAAGCCATAAGCAAAAATATCTGAATCAGTTGTGATAGCAGAGAATTCCCCTTGCACAAATACATTAGGTGCAATTTAAAAATGCGATGTTATGTAAATCTTAATTAGAAGAAGCATTCATAAGACAATGTTTCATTATGCATATTACAAAACAGTGATATCTCTGAAGAATTTATACCTTTCTTATAAAAATTATTTCTGTGGTATGAATTAAATCGTATATTATAGAATGTGTACATTCTCAACTATACCGCTATCACTATTCTTCCATGTATTCAGTCAGCTATGAATTTAAGGTGTAAAATAATTTTTGACAGACTCTCGTTCATCCAAATTTGCAGACACAAATTTAAAAAAAAAAAAAAACACAGTTGATTTGTTCTCTGTAGCTTATAAATAGTGTCCAAAACTCGTTTTTTTTCTTTTAAAAATCTTAAATATGCAGACTATTTTCACGGTTACAGTTTTGTTAATATTATAAATACTTATTACTTTTAGTATTTCATACTTCGTAGGTGCTTCATTGGAGAGTTAGAATGCATCGATTGCTCCACATCACGAAGACTCAAATATCTGTTGAAGCTTACATTTCCTACCGTGTAAAATTACAAATACCTTTTTTAATAGGTCACGACAAGTTCAGATTTAACACATCCTATTACATGTTATATCTATCAAGAAGTTTTTTTCCACACAAAGAATTATACGAAACCTTTAAGGTCTCCAATAGTAGTCTGATCGATATAGAGCATCAACAACAGCAATGGTGAACAGGGTATACAGCAACCATATTTCACACGTCATCAGAAAAATAGTTTAACATTACCTATTGATGAATGCACTATTTGTCATGGGCCGCCTGTTTGAGAACGGAATCGTGCATTTTGAGATTATGTGCGGATCAGATTGTGTCATCTATTTGGGGTGGGAAGGGGGAGTGAAGCTATTACCAGAAGAAAGAGCGTAATAATGAAGTTGTGTGTATATAACGAAACAGTTGCTGCCAGTTCAGTGACCATAAAGGTTTAATGTTGTTGTCTAAACAATGTTTCACTGCACGTACAACCAACAAACTTCAAGTTCAAACACGTATATCAGTCTATGTAATATTCGTACAAAATCATGGTATTTTACTGTAATACAGTAAAAAGCAGTGACTTAACATTTATAACATCTAGTACAGTAAGCACACGGGATTATCGGAAAGGTGGATGCAACATTCTACATTTAACTTCTTCTAAAATGAAGCCATCAAAAAATTACATATTTGCTCCCTTACAAATCTGCTATACATTTTAACAATAATTTTCCGATGATCCATTAGCTTTTTCACCCAACGTTAGTCGAGGTATACGATAAGATTAACTTCCAATAATCACTTACAACATTAATTCTTCGATAATATTTTTTTTAAATCGATGAATGGTTATAGAACAGTGGCAGATGCTTCGAAACTACGTTTAAATAATGTTTTGTACTTCAATTGTTCAATCCCCCTCTCTTTAATGTTGATTTAGACAACATTGATATTTTTAGTTAGAATTACTTGTTATTCCAATTAAAGCCTTTGAATTTTATATATGGCAATTCCGAATCAATGAGAAATTAATGAAATGTTATATCTATCTAATTACAGTAATTGTAAACGTTTACACTAATATAAGTACAGAGCTGTAGCCACTTCCTGAGTATAGATTTCAGTTGTTTGTCATCGTATCTCTCTAGAATTTTAATAACGTGGGAAAATACTCACGTAAGGTGCAGACGAAATGTGCCACTTAATCTGAAAAACTTACTCATTGAATAATGACCATTTTGCTGTAGTGTGCATGAAGGCAATTCGCTTATAATCTTTATGTGATAGCGTGCTCCTTGCTATCGTTTCGGGGAACCTATTACTTCCTCCCATCACGCCAGTATATACAACATTACGGAAAGTGGCCATTCATCGTGTGCGGCTACGCCTTTGACTCGAGTCAGATTGTTAAAGATGGGCTTCCTCAAGGGCCATCAGCTGAGCGTCCTGCTAGATCGATCTTGTGGGTGGTGGTGGGGGCTTGCGGCGATAAAACGCCAAACACGACGCTCTTCCACCAACAATATTGACTTTGGGTGCCATCTCCTCTGCTTTTACTGGCGCCTCACGGTGAATTTCTGATCCTATCTCCAGACTCAACATACATTCGGAGGAGTACGGAAATGTTTCTTGTTTTTGGCTCTATAAATAGTTACCTCTTGGAAAGGTAAGAGACAAGGAAACCTGCTATTCGGAATTCAGCAAACATTTACTGTGATCAGCAGTAATTCCCATTACTGGGGATAAACTTTCATACTATAACTGTCTACATGTTATATGAGAAATCTGTTAACGCTGACTTATAAGAAAATGAAGTCTCAGAAGGTGCCATTTTTTTTCTATCTATTCTAGAACTGGAAAAAGCTTCTACTTACCCCAAAAATATTAATACTGAGTTCCGTGGAGGAGGAGGTATATGTTTTAAACCGTATAGTTGAAACTTCTAAAAATTGCAATATGATTACACAACGAAATTTCTGTGGAAATTTATTATGTTTTAAAGAACCACAGATGTAATTATCTTGTTCTCATCACTCAAAAACTTTCCATGTATTGCAGGAACAGCTGAATCACGATTACTAATATTATTGTTAACATAGAACGTAGAAATGTTATTTAGCTGTCAATGAAATTGAATTTTTCGTTTGTCTTTTACCGTAAGCGTTTCACTTCTTTCACAGAAACATCTTCAGCCGTTTTCCTTCTAAATACATGCTTGTGTTACTGGATGATTATGGCATTATTCTTTTTAAATTCAGGTAATGGTACAAATTATAAGATAATTTATGCCATATATCCGATATAAGAATCATAATACCACAACGACATAGTGACATTTACACGAATTTAGTAAGAAAAACTCGTAAATATGTTTCTGTGAAAAAACTGAAAAGATTTTGAAAAAAAGATCGAAAAACTGAGTTGCGTTTCTAGTAATCATTTAATTTACAGTTATAATTATTATCTTCAATTGAGAAGAACGCTCCACAACTTGCGATTATTAAAATCATTCAAATAACAGCAACATAAATGAAAAATGGGTATAAAACTCCCTACTTATTATAGTTATTAAAACGAATTATAAACATTATTTCGTTTGTATAAAATACGTATGTTACCCACTGTACGTAAATTAAAGACACCAGTCAGTTATTTTCAAGTTTAAGGAAAATTGTATAATACATGGATTTTGAAAGTCAGAACCTAAGAGAGTTTCACAACACTAAACCTCTTCTTATTTAATGAACAGAGGACGGAGTTCGCGGCTTAGAGAATGTGACAAACAGATCTTTACAGATATTTATTGGTATCTTTATGGGATTAGTCCTGATATTAAAGTCAATGTGATTACAGAGCTATCATCAAATACTTTTAGTGAACTCATCACGAAACGTGTTGCCAGAAAAATTAGAATGTTCAGGGAGAATATTTAAAATGTTATTGCAAAATTTCTGACCATATTCTCCATCATACAAAAAGATTATTCTTCTTTCAGAAAAAAGTTTTCGTAATTCAATATATTTGTTTAACAAGTAGAATACAGCCTTGCGATTCTACAACATTATGGCGTACAAAAACCGAACACTAAAAAATTAATATTCAGTTAACTGAACAGCAAATTGTTCTTTATATTTTATTGGATAGATGTGTTACGCACACATAAATTAGGTACCTGTAGATAACATAATACTTATGTTAATTATAATATCATTGCAAAATAGTACAGTGGCGACATATCAATATTTTCCTTTAGTTAAAAAAAAAAACAGGTGTTTGCCGGATTTGGCATTAAGACTCATTTTGTCTTCTAATTAATGCTTCTAGAATATTAGTCATGTTAAAAGAATAATATTTCGTAAAATTACTAAAATCTTATGCCTTCCAGATAATGTGATTTTATCACAAAGCAGCTTTAATTTAAGGAACTGGGTGATAGTTTAATAGAAATTTTTACTCCGAAGGGTTATATTTTCTGAAAAGTAGAGTAGTAGGAGAAAATCGAGCACTTTCGCTATAGCCAGATTCATAAGGAGATTACGGTATGATATCAATTTCAAATTTCTTTTCGTATAATAACGTTCGAGAGCGGATTTTAAATTAGTTTTTAGTTAAGTCTTAAGGGCTTGCCGACGTGGGGCTGAGGGCAAGGCAGGGCAAGGAATTCTCCGAGTTATGCTAGATATCGATTCTAAAAGCAATTTAAAGTGTATAGTTAATTATATATATTGGAGAATTTGAGATTTTTTTAAACTTATCAAATATCATCTAATGTTGCTGCAATGAAATAGAAGTGTAACAATTCGCAGTAATGAAGTTGGATTACACAAAAAAAACTTTTTATAAAGTATTGTGCTGCAACTAGAGTAATTTTTTGAGAACTTTATATCAATGATCAAAAATTTACTGCCAGTGCAGTCTAAATTCTCTTCTGGTTTGATTCGTTTGTTAACTCAATCGGGGTTCATGCATTTTTTACTCAATTAAGTGGCATGTGAATCATGAAAATACGTTTTAGTGGAGACGCATTTATTTTCAATGAATATTACAGAAGGTTCCTTGAATTCGTACTTGTGTATTTACGTATGTTATTGGCTTCCTGTTAAAAACATGCAAATGTAACTAATTAGATTTTATTGATAAAAATAAATTTCGTTAAACTTTCCAAAATCCTTATCGGAATAGCATTTTTTCGTTAATTTACTTACTTTCAAATTGACTAAAAATAATAACCCCGAAATGTTATTGTGACTTTGGATTCATTATAAATTCATACACATTTTTCTTAAAAGTTCAAAAGTTTGAATTGGTATTCCTTTGTCTCTCCGTTCATAATATAGAAAACCATACGTGTTCTAGTGCATAAACATCGTTGCGTATTTAATTAATAAGCTCTCTGAGCAAGTGGCTTACAGTATATAAAATACATCATAAAAGAAAATTTAATTTCACCACGAAACTACGAAGTTAATGGTGTCAGATCTGACAAAAATGAACACATCACTTACGAAATGCTGTGTTTAGTTCTGAGTTCCTGAATCCAGTAATAGGTTGGCCAAAAACGGTTATGCTAATGAATCGTGATGTTTCGCTGAATAAAAAGAAATACGACCCATATTTAAGATTTTTTGTGAATACGAAGACACTGTTAATACATCCTTGAGACCTAAATACCGAAAGTTGTGTAATTCAAAATTTATTAAAAGAAAGGACTAGAAGCAAAACTTTCTATTGTATCTCACAGTGATTCATCCAATTTCCGGAAACAATTTATGAACTTGGAATATTAATTTTTCTGTACTGCTTAGCTGCAGTTGATATTTACGCATGTACCTACATCATTTCGTTCCATTTAAAAGATTGGTCTAGGAATTAAAGTAACTCCTACCTTTTTTTCGTCTCTATCTGTACGTTTCTCTATCTTAGTGATGCCAATTCTCTGGATCTGCTTTTGTCCGGTTGTAGATAGTATATTTCTATGAATATTATTTTACTTACAAAAGTTCAACCCACCTTCATCTACGTTCGGTTATTTTACAGTTCAGTCTTTTAATGCGTTGCAAGTACTTCACTCTTTTAATTCCGCCTCCTATCTCCTGTTTTTTTTTTTCGCCAATCACGCTTTAGACAAACATCATCTCAAAAGCCCGGATCCTGTTTAAACCTTCTTCTTCCTGATCGCTGTCTTACTTCCATACGCAACAATTTTTATGCGACAATTCGAAATTCTATTAAAATCTTGTGTTAGGAAATGTATTACCCATAAATGTATAAAAGATTATTACTGAGTGAATCCTGATAATAATGTCATGACCGGTGAAACAAATACCTGACACATCACAAATTATCGGCCACATTAATGTATTTTCTTTCAATTTCAATAGCTATTACTGATATCCTAATTCTTCTTGCAGCCACCCTGATTAAACATCAAACTGTCTTTGCGTAATTGTTGGGTTGGTCCATCTTGTACTTTTTCTTTGGATCCATACAATATATACATATGATCGGTAAGAAACAAGACTTTCTTTCCGTCATTGCTATGGTAATGACTGATTCAGAGATGGTTCTCATTCGTAACTGCAATGAAGAGAACAGGATACAAAACTCCATCTTTCCTTAAACCTGTATTTGTTTTAAGAGTCTTGTCTCTGCTGTCACAGCTTTGAGATGTCAGATGATGTGCTAACTGATGTTTCTGAATCTTCCTACCGTTTATTCATTTAGTATACTCTTTCTTAGAAGAGACCAAATTTTCCCCTTGTTGCAAGATTCAATTTTATCTTTTTTCTTTCAGAAATGTGTCATCCTAAGTATATTGTTGTATTCGTGGTTTATCTCTTTCAGCTACAAATGATAGAACATTAGAGGAAATATTGGTTTACTCTTCTTGAATTCGTAATGTTCCACAGCAAAATCAATTTCTATTATTAGTGTAATTCTTTTGTCATAAGAAAATTATTGCATAGCAACAGAATACGTTCGAAAAGTAAGCAATACGTATTCATTACAGATACGAATGGGCATTAAATTGGCTTCAATTTATAAACGTGGATTTTCACGCTTAGTTTGAAAACATAATAGTGGTATGCAATAGTAAAGTTATTGTTTTGATCTGTCTCTCGGCACTATAAACAGTAAATGATAGCAACTCTGCAGTAGACTTGAGAAACTACACAAACCGTATGATAGAAACCACTAATATTAATCAGTATAAGAGTCGAATATATGTATGACGAAGGGCGTACACTAGTCTTATACTGATGATATGCCGGAGTATGTACCACACTGGCAATGCCCGGACTACAACCCCTATTACTTACAGAATGCTGAGCAACAGTCGGGCTGTAGATCCCTCTTGCGGAACGAACAGAACATAAAAAGGCTATCAACGTCAAGGAAAACACCACCAAGATTCTCCGTCACGTGACGTAAGTCAGATAGCATAAGAAATGCAGTTTTTTGCCAGATTAAAAAAATGTTTTATAGCCTTTTTAAACCATCTGTCAGCCTTCATGGTTATTACACAGTATTTAGTTTCCCTCCACCCTTTCCGTCTAGAAAATTAACTAACTGTTGCATCCATAATATTTTTCTAGGCGTCTCTGAGAATCTGGTTTTGTCAGCTTTAAGGCTTTCATATTCTGGAAACACTGTAACAATGCCTAGTGAGGAAAAACTTTCTGGTGAAGCCAAAAATATGTCTTGTTTGACGCCCAGCTTATTTCTAAGATATTACAAAGGTGATCTGCGAAAGGGGCTATTAATTTCTAAGAAGATAATTACTGAATATGGCAGTAGGGACATATCCACGGAAATTCAGTATGTGATACACAGTATGGTTATTTTCGTTAGCATATTCAAAAATAAAACTAAATGGCATATTTCGTTATTTCAGTGGTAACCAACAACTGAATTGCACATAATAATTATTTTGATTGTGTTTTAATTGGGTTACGTTCCATGTAATACGTTTTAAACGCATGATGAGTCAGTTTGGTATGAAATAGAGGTCGTATTTTCCTCTAGCAATCCGATTCACATCATTTATGATTTTCATTTGTCACCAGTCATTAGTCAGGTGTGTTGCAATCTTCCAAGTCTCGTCTTATCTTGAATTTATGTCTATATTTCAGCTTGTACAATACAACATACGTCCACACTAATGTCCTTCATTCAACTGATCTTTGACTTCCTTCAAAGTTCGTTCCTTGAACTATTCCTCACCTGTTGACTTAATACTCTCCATTCTTACAGAGAAATAAATTTCTTAATTTTTCCATCTTTAATGTTATTTCTAAACTCCAATATTAACATCCATGAAGACCTGTGAACTACACATACAGTTTTAGAAGGTACTCTCCTAGGCCAATGTCTGAAACTATAATTATTCTTTTAAAAACGTTTATCTTGCTATTTTTATCCAGCTTTTGTGATCATTCTTGATTTAAAAATCGGGAGCATTTTTATTGTATAAGTAATACATTTTCCTACCTCATTCACTAAATTTTATCCTATATTTCAGGCTGACTGTTACGGTCAACATTTCTACTACATTCTATGACTTTTGTGTTTAATTTTTCTCCCAACAACTTGTATATGCTATTTAGTAATTTGTCCATATCGTTACTCTTTTCCGCTAACATGTCAATTTCATCATCAAATTAAAGTGCATTGATTGTTGTTCCTCGAACACATACCACATTAAAATTTTTCTTTGACTTTCTTGATAGCTTGCTTAGAATACAAGTTAAATATTAGTGGAGAAGGACTGCAACGTTTTTAACTTAGGCGTGTCCCTTATGAATCTCCACTTTCATTGATGCCACCAGTTTCTTATTTAGATTATAAATTATTCTTCTATCATGATATTTTGTACCTGACTTTAAAAATTTGAAAATCTGGTTCCAGAACACAAATGTCACAGAATTATCCTTGTTTCCCTTTATGCTTCCTTCCAATATTAATATTAATGAAAGTGTTATTTCTCTTGTACCAAGTATTTTCCTAAACCAAAGCTGATGTTTGCTTTAAATGTCTTCCGATTTCCTTATTGTCCTTTCGTATATTAATATAGACATATTCCTTATGAGTTTTAATATTGCTTCTATGCCTCCTTATTTTGGATACTGTAGGAGTTCTGAACGAATATCATCAATTACCTCTACCATATTGGTGGACATCTGTCGTATCCTACCTGTCATACAGATCATTTTACATACTTAATATTAACACACTGAGGCCATTATCTCCATACAATTTCGGTATATATTCCTTCTATTGGTTAGATCCTTTATATTGATTGAAAAAAGTTTCCCACCAACTTCTTAGATGTTTATACATAGCTTTTTCATTCATCTACTTTACCAACAATCTTCATCCACTTAACTTCGTGGCTTACTTAGAGACAATTCTCTACGCCTTTCTTGTTTTTCCTGTTTATTTGATTTATAAAATATCTGTACTGTTATAATTGTGCTTAATCCTGAAGCAATACTTTTCTTATCCTCCGATAGCTCAACTACAAAGTTTCCTTTGTTATCAAGGCATTCGGTAAGCTTCCTCTCCCTTGCCCAATGTTTTCTTCACCGCATTTGATTAGCTTACTGATTATTTTTCAGTTGAATTTCTTTCACAATTATTTCTTAGACCTTCCTATCACGCGAAATCCTTTTAATTGGATCACTTCAAATCTGTTGTAACCTAGTTGTTTCCTTATTCCGTTGAGTACTTGTTACTGTGACATTGTGGTCATTATTCCTGATATTTAATCCAATTAAACAAGCACGTCTGTATTTAAAAATAGCGTAGAGTGAGTCCAAGAGCAAATTCATTTTCACAGTTTCAGTAAAAACCTTTTTTGAGTATCTGAGACAAAACGATATCTGCTGAAGCGTAATATTCGAATTATTAAAACTGCATATTTTACGTGCCCAACAGTGTATAAGGTCATATTTATAGATACGAAAACGACTTTTTCTATCATTAGATGAATATAGGGCAGCACGTAACAACAGTTGTAGGTAAAGCTGAATCTAAACTGCGAAACATAGTTCATGTTTTGAAGGTATGTTTGTAGATTTATTGCAGTTAGGGCTTAATCGTTTGTCGACGTCGAAGTCATCAAAGCCGGGATTATAGAGGCAAGAAACGGGAAGGAATTCAGCCATCGCCTTTCGTTGGAACCTTCCCAGTATTCGCCTTCAGTGATTTTTGGAAACCACGTAAAATGAAAATTTGAATGGCCTGACTGGGATTTGAACCCACGTCCTCCCAAATACCAGGTCCTTGCGCTACCGAGTTCGGTAATCGCACGGAGAAGAGTCTCTCCGGGTTTCAATGTCAGACAGACGACGTTGTTATGAATTATATATGCACATACATAAACATTAACCAAACAGTAACAATGTCTACTTGCCAACTTCATTCTTGACACACTTCACCAAATTTCACTAAAAACAAAACAAACAAAATCTGTATACCTGGTTGCCTAATACACGGTCATCATTCCTAGGATTTCGACCGAATATCGCTCGCACTGCCGATCTTATCAACTAGTCGGGGTAACAATTTCCACCAGACAGCTTGAGGTTCGGCACCACCATATGTTGTACTGCGGTTGCCTGTTACACAAATATTAAAGTTATTGAAAGAATGGACAAGTCTCATTTTAAGCGCACTGAAATTTAATCCATACTTACTTTGAAATCTGTAACGGGGAAAAAATTTCCCACATTTGAGATTTAAAAAAAAAAAAAAAAAATTGTGGTGGGGTGCTATGGACAAGCTAGAGAAAAAGAATTAGTTGCTATGGTTCCTTTTTTTTTTGATTCGTCTGTCTGTCTCCATTTAAATGAAGGGGATTCATAAAAAATACTACTTGTTTTTGATGTGGTTACTATTAAAACTCTGCTTATGGTCTTGTAGGTAAAATAAGATAGGTTTTATTTTGATGTAACGCCGAAAACCTGATAAATTAAAAGATTAGTGTCAGTTTTTCGTTGAATTAAGACTACTAATCACACTCCGATGGGTTTTCCATTTATGTACAGCGCGTGGTCCCTAGGATAAAATAAGAGTACGTTTCATTATGATGTGATGTAGAAAAAATGAGAAATAAAATAAATTGAACCTATTTTCCGATTAGCACGATTCAGTAAAAAACTGCTGGTCAGACATCGATAGGATTTCCTTTAATGTACAGCACGTGGTCCCGAGTGGTTTGGAAAAATGAGAAATGTATAATAATTTTTCGTTGAACATGATTCACACAAAACTTATTGCTTGTACATTGGCGGGTTTTCAATTAATGTATTAAATTTGGTTCCACGGGCTAAATAGAGTATTTTAATTTGATGTGACAATGTGAAGCCATAAATTTAAGATAATTGTTAGCTGAAACTACTGGACGGCATTTAATGGAATTTCAATTAAACTTTAACCCTTGGTACTACGGTAAAACAGGATATATTTCAATTGTGACATCATAAAGCGGTAAATGTAACATATTTTAAAAAAAAAAACCTAGTAGTTTGATTTTGTTGGAGTTTCGATTGGTCATTCCGGAAAGTAGGGTATATTTCCATTTGATGTATCATCGTAAAATGGTAAATATAAGATGATTTTTCTATGAAAGCGATCGACGCAGAATCAACTGGTAAAATTCTATGGAGTTTTCGATAAATTTTCAGCCGTTGGTGTCGTGGTTAATGTACGATATAATTCACATTGATATGATGTCAGGAAACTGATAAATTTATTAAATTATTGTTTTTTTAGGGTCTTTATGATTCACAAAAAAAAAATGATTCTGGCGGATTCTATTTTTCGGATAATATAGAGCCCATCGTCGCACCGTTGAAACAAGGCATATTTCACTTGTTGTGACTTGGAAAAAATGATTGATTAAGAATAACTTTTCGTTGAACGTGATTCATGCCAAATATTGGTCATATTTTGATTGATTTTCTATTAACGCACAGTCCGTGCTCCCGCAGGTGAAATATGATATGTTTCAATTTGATTTGAGGTCAAAAAATAAGAAATTTGGGACAGTATTTCGTTGAATGCAATTCGTGCAAAAACTAATCGTCGGATTTTTATGGAGTTTCGATTAATGTTTAGCCAGTTTCCCGCAGCTAGAATACTGTAAGTTTTATTTTGATGTAATGTCACAAAGCTGTAGAATTAAAATAAAGGAGCCCCCAAATTATTTTCCATTTAAAGGTAAGTTACTTCTTGCAATCGAAATGTTTTTGTGATTTCAGCGCGCGAATGGCACCTTATTATTAGGAGGAATGAAGTTACAGTTTGTCGTCGAATCCGTACATGCAAAAATATTTCTCATTCAATAAGCCTCAGGGTCCGCAGATCATATAGTTTTTGACCATGTTTGCTTAACAGCCAACTCTTTTGAAGATGCGGGCAACTGCTAGTTTGAAATAAATAGAGCATGGGATGTGCCAGAAAGCTGTGGATGGAAACTACCATTGCTGGATCATCATTAATGACCGGGGTAGCAAAACTATTTGAATGTCCGCTGGCGCAATTGTAGGAAACGGCTGGTTGGCTAACATGTGAACTATCGCATTCATTAACGAATATCGTAAAAAATTCTACCATTAACGGGTTGTCGTCTCAGTGACCGGATAGATGTCATTAGGAAAATAAAGTTCCATGCTGATGCCTAAATGAATAATCTCTTTATTGGTACCACTAGGGATGTGAAGGCACAGGACAGGTAAAATGTTTTGTTGCAAATCACTCTCTAGCATCCAAAACATACTGTGAATTGCAGGGTACAGAACTAGCTGAAATATAAAGGCTGCAACGTTCAAAACGTAATGAACATGGATTCAAATGAAAATGTAGGATATTCTTGACAAGTAGATTACTGAGCTCTCTCTAAGTCTGTCATAGAGAATTGAGTCTTGATGAAAATTCAGCCTGAAGGGAAACTCCCATAACACATTCTTTGGAGGTTGCTTAGAAAACATCACGTACCACATGAATAAGAACTCTGTTTTTAAACTTTTTATTCAAACTGAAAGTAGATCCACACTACCCTTTATTCGTGGATGCGAAGTACTGAATGCAATGTGTAAACCAGTTGAGACGGCATTAGAACTCCTCTTCGTTATTTGAAGAGCCAGTAAAGACAACGAGCTGAAAGGTTCCGCTGACGTCAGCACAACGTGATTTCGCCTTTGCTGAGAGCACTTGTTGACATGCTCTGGGCAGAGGTAATCCAGCGCTGGTCGATACGCTCGCACGAAGCCGGCCCTAATAAACAGAATTCATGATCAGTTTTACACGAACCACTACAAAACACCCAGCACTCTATAATTAATACGCGACAGTGCTTATCAATGGTTACGCAATAATTACATTGAAAAACTAAGAGTTTCCCATTAAAATGAAATGATTACTCCTACTGAAGGGAAATGAGAGAAATGAATGGTGTCTTGGTAGTGTATACCTTATTGTCCATCTGAAAGTTACAT
The DNA here is from genome assembly GCA_031002005.1 of Vandiemenella viatica. NCBI lineage: Eukaryota > Metazoa > Arthropoda > Insecta > Orthoptera > Morabidae > Vandiemenella > Vandiemenella viatica. Next base: position 28,467,056 of record CM061921.1, read on the forward strand.
GTGGATTTGATTCGTTTTTATTTTACATAATATCTTTACCTGCTCCCATATGATCACTGGGTAGTAGTCAAAATATCTTAGTCAAAATATCTGGCATAACTTATTTCCTTAGTGACGAAAAGGCTGTGACATTCGAAACCTTGACAGAAGCATAAAATATGGAAAAGTGGCAAAGAGCATCGAGGATGAACTATAAATATTAGGCAGAAATTTGTTGTTAACACAGATTTAATATATGTTTTAATATTTCAGGAGCTCTGGCAGCATTTATTTATTGGATGTTTCTGATATTTTATTAATTAAAGTTGGTAGAAGCTCTTGCGATTTTTTAATCAAATGAACTATTTGCTATTCCATAAAGTTGGACGGTTTTCAATTATACTGAGATCATTTAGGAGACTTTGATGGAATAAAAGGCGTCAAGAACACAGTGACCATGATAGTGCACATGTCAACTGACTCAAACGGGATAAAACTGCATTTCGTTAATCAAGTAATAATGCCAAACATATTCATTCGCTGAAAAACTAGATTCGAAGCGATTATGGATATAGTTTTCTATGGGGGAGAAAACAGCAAGAGCAAAGTTCTTGGAAAAAACATCAACCACTTACATAACTGACATAAATAGTTTATATAGTATTACAACAATATCTGTACTGTGATGGCATTATTTTGAAAGAGATTGCTACAAATACTTATTCATTTGTTAACTACCGTAGATTCAGAGATATCTAGATCATATGAATTATTGGGTTCAGGAATGCAATGATCTTTGTTTTCATTATTTTTTAGTTGTGTGTAACGTCGTTTCTCCCATCACTCTTCTTAATGTCGGTAAAAGTTCATTTTCGTATCGTTACCATTCCTCACTACGATAACGATACATTTTTGAGGAATGAAAATTTTATGGATGACATTATTTATCCCATGTTCATTGGGGAAGACGGTTTCAATACTATACTTATACTCTGACGCACTATTCCAGCTCTAAAGGCTAACCAAAATTACTGCTTCGCCATTTCTACTTGCTATTTTACTGCGAACGAAAATGCATTATCATAGATCACTGATGAATGTTATCCAACCACCATTTAACAACTGTTTGAACATTTATGCGTGATTATACTTTACAAATAGCAGCAAACATTTCGTCTAAAATCTTATGTAGTATATATTTTATTTATATTTACTCAATGATATAAAATACACGGTGTTAAAGAAGATGTCTGTTTTTAATCTATGGTTTGTGGAGTTCTAAAAAGTTAAAGCTGTTCTATTTACCACTGTTCCTTCTAACATTCTATGATGCGTTAATGTGGCAAAGACTGTCACTTTAAATTATGTTTTACAAAGCTATGACTATTTCTTCATTCTATAAAAATTAGAATTATGTTTTTTGTTCAGCTTCGTTAACAATAAATGTTGTATGAAAAAGGATGAAACAATGTTTCCGATTTTAAAACCATGGCTAAACTGTTAATACAAAATACGTACGCACTATTTTATGTGAATAGAGAGATGCTATTTTGTCAGCAGTTGCATAAGGTAACCTCTTCACAGGAATATCTAAATAAATTTCTGTATCCTTGGTTTGAAGTGATTCTCTGTAGATAAAAAAGCGTTGCTGCGCTACCGTATGTTCTTTTCAACTTAATTTTCATTCTAACCTCTAATTCGACATTATTAGGTAATACATAATGAACTAACAGATTTTTCGTATTATTGTACGGTTTCTCGTTGCCAGATGCCAAGCGTTGTTGGGTTGTTCTGGTTTTATACTGCGCCACAATCAGCAGTGCAAAGCATCTGCGTGTAGCCACCGTTCCAATTTCAGTTCAGAGTGGTCTGACCGTAGTAATTTAACTTTAGAAATATTTTACAAAAGCTGCGTAATGAAAGCATTGTTACACGTGACTCCTAATATTACTGTTGTTTCCATGAACTGTTTTAATATCACAGATGACGTTGCCGTCAAATGAATTTTTCGGTTAAATTTGTGCACGCTAGATTTTGTGTGCTCGTGTTTGTTTTCCACCGGACACACGAAACTAGTATTAAGCCACTACTTGCTGATATTACAGCTTTGAAAACATCCACAAAAAATCTCATTATTTTTAATGACGACACGCAAAGAGTTAATGACTAGCTTTCTGTTACAGGTCATTGATAATCAGACCCCGAATTTAAGAACACTCAGGTACGACTACATCCTCAGTTAAAGTATGAACCTATTCTCTTCTATATTTTTGTTTGTTTGTTTGTTAGCTGATTTTCTCCAAATCCATCTAACAATCTGCATTATAAGCTTTGGTAGTTACATACAAAACCACCGCTGAAAGGAGAAAGCCAACTTTCCGATTTACGTAACTGGATTTGCAGAAGATACTTTCAATAATAAGACCCGTAATTATGTGTAGTATTTAGAATGGTCAATTATAAACATTTTCTTCAAGAACTCAAATTAATTAATTTTATATGATAACAAAACATTTTCTGAACTTAAAAATAAATACAAGACCGTGTTCCAAAAGTATTATAAATGTCTCTATTTTATGAAGACAACCTGGCTGAATCTTGATATACATTTTTCACAAATAAAAGCAATGAAAACAGAAACATCTGATACCGAAATTTAAGCCAGAATTTGCTCATTAAAATTCTATTTTTCAAAATACTGACAGATGTGTAGAACTGTCTGCATGGAAATAAGCAGCAATCAAATAACGTATTAAACTTGTATTGTATTGGTGGACTGTGATTCGGTTACTTAGTACTGTTTTTTGTAACCCTACGATCGTTGGACAAAACATTTTAGGGACATGTCTTTGGTCTTGCGTTGAGGTTATTGAGGAACACAATGTGAATTTCCCGCTCAGTTGTTTGAGGAGATAAAAATTTTTCGTCTGAAGCTGCAGTTTAGTATGAGCTTAAAGGGTTTTTTTTAAAAAAAAAGTTATTTCCTGATTCCTCTGTCATAGTTCAGTATCTCTTTATAATTTACATAGAAATATTTTAACACAGAGCAGCAATGTACGGCGGCGTAAGCATATCCTCCTGTGTTAAACTTCTAATTCTTTCATTGATCATATCTTAGTATTAAGAACTTTCATTAAACTAAGGAAAAAGGAAACTGCTTTAGGCAATATAATTGCAAGGAAAGGGAAAATGACTCATCACTCACCAAAGTTAAAGGCAGCGACGAGAGAAGAACATATATTACGAACACACAAATAAACTCAATATTTCGGTTATTAAACCTTATTCATGACGGAGAAACTGAGGCATGAGTCTCGGGAGGTGTACACACACCGAGGGTTGCTACATGACTAGGTGGATTATCAATATAGCGGTGGGACTGAGATATTGTATATAAATATGTAAATCGCAGATGGTGGTACAACTAATACTAGACAAAAAAAAGGGTGAGCGAATAAAGTAAATAAATATGGAGGGATAAATTCTGAAAAATAAAATAAGGTAATTAGTTAAATGACAATAATGCTACTACTAATCCTACTAATAATGAGTGAAGCGTCAAGGAAAGGAATTTTATCTGTGGTTGAGGCCGGGTGGGTATCTGGTATCTAGGATGTTTTGGTAAGCAAGTTCCCATGTGCGAAGTTCTGAGGCGGCGGTAATTTCGGGGAAAACTGTAATTGCTCTCACAGTGAAACAGTCATTGAAGTTGTTGGAGTTGTGGTAGTTAGCATGTTCTGGTATTGGAAGATATAAATTGCGGGTGTGGTCTGTTTGTCTGTGGCCATTCATTCTGGTCAAGAGTTGTTGTGTAGTCAGGCCTATGTAAGAACTTGTGCAATGGCGACAAATTAGCTGGTATATGATGCGCGTAGTGGAGCATGTGGCATGTCCGCTGATGGGAAAGGTTTCCCCTGTGACAGGGTTGGAAAATGTAGTAGTGGGAGGATGCATGTTGCAGGTTTTACAGCGGGTTCTATTACAGGGAAAAGATCCATAAGGTGTTTTTGGAGAGTCAGATGGGGGTATTTGTGAACCAAGATGTTTTTGAGGTTAGATGGTCTGCTGAAACAAGTACGGGGGACAGTTGGCAGAATTTTTGGCAAGAGAGTGCGCATTTCTGGAAAGGACCGAAGGAAGTCATGCCTCTGTTGTAGAATTAGATTGATGGATTTGAGACCAGGCGAGAACTGGGTGACAAAGACAGGGCTATGGTTGGATGCTAGAGGAGCCGGGAGGGAGTGGTTCCGTGGAGGGTGGGTGATTGCGTGCACACCTCCCGAGTCTCATGACTCATTTTCTCCGTCATGAATACGGTTTAATAACCGAAATATTGAGTTTATTTGTGTGTTCGTAATATATGTTCTTCTCTCGTCGCTGCCTTCAACTTTGGTAAGTGATGAGTCATTTTCCCTTTTCTTGCAATTATATTAAGAACTTTCAGCTTTTATAATTTACAGACATCGTAAACATTAGATACTTTTACAAATCTAGGACTCAACAACATTGCAGAAATTATTTGGACGAACCAACAGATTATACTATGAACACGACATAACAGTTAATTGTAATCTTACTTCCGTTTGCTTTTGTCGTACTCTATGGCTTACGGTGTCATTATGAACATATTTCAAACAACTTTCTTAGTGTATGTGGAGAATACAAGAAAAGATCTATGTTTCGGATTCCTCTATAAACAGAAGTTCCCATTTACGGTGGCGTAGCATTTTACATATACGCAGTACCACGAACAATTCACTAAGAGACCGATATAGACATACGAAATTATAATTAACCAGAAAATCAGGGTTGGTACGGAGAGTCATGTATGACCTCTCTTACTCCGCGACTTTCAGGAACCATGGGCTCAGAGTAAGAGTGGAATATTAGTGAAGTATATCATTTAGTACTAATCAACTGTCACCGTAGGATTTTAGATTCTCGATGCGACTAATGTTCCACCAAGTTCATTCTTGCCATTACAATGAAACAGTATGTGATGAAGCTGTCCACCATGTTTCCGCCAAACTTATAGAACAAATAACACTTTGAATTACACAATCATCTGGTTTATTTTGAGGGTGATACATTAAATTCACAAGATTTTAGGAATTGCCTCCAGGTATTGCAACGATGATTTCATTCAACTTTGAAGTGTCAGGAAGGATATTGTACACAAGACAGTACTATGTCAACATAAACCACATTAGCTTATTATTTTCACCACAGACTTCAAGACATTTAGTTGTCATCAATTACAGATTATTCAAACCGAGCGTGGTGGGTGAGCGGTTAACGCCCTGGTCTCGCATTCGGGAGGACGCCGGTTCGAATCCTCGTCCGGGCATCCAGATTTGGGTTTTCCATGGTTTCCCCAAATCACTCAAGGCGAATGCCGGGAGGCTTCCTACAAAAGGCCATTGGAAAGTTCCTTCCCGTTCCTTGTCCTCAGTCCCATCCCGCCTCTAATAACCTCGACGTCGACAAGGCGTAAAGCCATAAGCAAAAAAAAAAGATTATTCAACATAACAATACTCTGCTATAAGAAATATATGCTTTATGTCCTTAGGCGAGGTGTTCTCAATCCTCCACGATTCCATCAGTCCCTCCCTCACGAATCATTATGAGGCATCGTATCCTGCATCAATTTAATGTGTTCTGTAAAATAATTCTGGTTACTTGCGAAACCTTTCAGAAATTTGAACTTAAGTTGTGGAAATCCGTCTAGCCCTGGAATTTTTCAGGCCGACTTGTCAACAGCAGACTACATGACGTTCATCATTTACACTTTCCAACTGACACAATGCGTCAATACCTAATCAAAAATTTTGTACTGTCGTGATTCTTCTAAACGACACAAACATTATTTACCCGCTAATTGCGTCAATCGACATTATAAGAAAATCCAAAACATGATTTTCTCGAATCTGAATATCCCGGCAAATATTTTCTTGCGTTGTCATCATTCTGCAAGTTGGTTTTCCTTGGACCCTCTAGTATGATGTATACTAGGTCATACCTCCGTTTAAGTAAGTGCCTACATTTCGTAAAAGCACCGCTGGGCCACCACATTTACCGTTTCCATGCTATGGACAATCAAATATCCATCAACACTGGCATATGTTCTAATGCAATAAATTTTGTGAAAAGATTTAGGATATAAACTTTGGTGGGCCTGTTCTGCTGTGGAAGTCCCAATCGTGAAAATTTCTTCCAACATCTGGGTTCAAGCCAATTAAGCATGTGGCAGTCGTAGGATACCTTACCACAAAGTCAATAAAATATTCACATTTTGCTCTCGGCTAGTAGCAATTAATACAGTTCTTAAAAGTACGATTCGTTCAATAAATTCAATGCTTGTAGATGCACGTATTTCGCCAGTACCATATCGTGGTTTTGACCATATACTGCAGATTTAAAAAGTAACAATATTTTATTTACCATTATTATTTAAATGATTTTCCTGATAGTAGCATTAGTAATTACAAAGCCGTCTACTAAATGGTCTTTCATGTATAATCAGTATTGTGATAAGTGGTCTGGTGGATCAGTGGTTAACGCGTCTGACTGGACCTCGATAAGTCCCCGGATCGAATCCCTGTCTCGGCGGGGATTCTCAAAGGCGCTTAAACCGATTTTCACCTTTGGCACAGCTTACTGTGTAATGTGAAGTATGCCAGAAAGGTTCCGTGGTTCGGATTCCACGTTAAACTGTAGGTCTCCTATACCCGGTAGGATTGCCGGTTTAGGTTAAGGCAGCCAATAGAAACCCTGTCTCCAGGTCATTACGACCACATGGAATTATTATTATTAGTATTGTCATAATGATATAAGTAGGACCATATTTTTTTTAAACCGTGTTTTGTTTGTGTCACATTTGAAGCTTGTCGGAAACACTGCTTAGACAGAAAAAATTTGTTACACAAAATATAAAGTACAAATCACTGCAAATGTTACAGAACGGTTTCGTTTCATAGGGGCGTTTTCTTTGAATGTATTACATCACCACACATAAAATTACTGCATTTACGTAAATACTCAAACAATATTTGATTTTGATCTGAATGATAAGAAGAATTTTAGCAGAAACGTTGTATGGTTCAGAGAAACCTCTTCCTTGTCGTAAAGTGCGTTTAACAATCGTAGCAGCCGGCAAAGCGCAAGGAAAGAAAATGATTTAATCTTCTTAATGGCTTTAATGTCCAGCTGTAAAAGACATTTACCGGGAACCAATCGAACGCAAAATACTGGCTGTGCTATTCGGACTTTTCCGCTTCGCAATTTTTATAGCAATTTCCTCGCAGTTCACCAATGACGACAAATGAGTCTGAGGGACAATCACATCTTTCTGATTGGTCTACACAAAACGAGTCGAGTTTCAATTTTACTGTAGAAACAAGTAACATTTTTAAATCGCACAAACAGCAATTATAAACTAATAATTTCGCTTTTGTACACATGTAAGGTGCAGATGGATAAAAATAATTCATTACCGCTACCTATCTAATTAAAATATTATGTAATCCTAACTTTCTTTAGCAAAGTAATTGCTCTGGAGTAAAGTGCTTCTTCGGTTAACACTGTACATTAAAGTGTGAAGCGTGTTTAAATTTAAATTTTAGTTTAGCAACTAATAAAATAAAGAAAATACGAAATTGGTAGCGCTGTCTAATGGGCGGCACCAATTACTATCTTACATACAGCATCTAGCACGTAGTATTGTTTGGTTGGTATCACTAAATTAGAAATTAATAAGAGCGTATAATAATGAATTAAATTTCTTATAAAATAAAATACAAAATCATAAACAATTTGTGAAACATTGAAAAGACGTTTTGATGTGGTCGTCAGACACAAAGGTAAATCCAATAAAGTTTTCGAAGATGACGCAGAAGGTGCGAATATTAAAGCGGAGTATTGATGCAATAGAAAATAGTACGCAAACTAATATAAAGTTTGTGTAACTGCATTGTATATTAGAGAGAGAATACTGGGAATAACATTATTATGTTAAAATGATAATTTAGTATTTAATTGAAAACACCAATTCGCCTGCTCAAATACTTGTCTGAAAATTAAGTGGACATATAAAGTACGAAATGAACGTGTTTTGAAGATGATGGATGAGGATAGATGGTTGTGGAATATTCCTACGGAAAGAAGAGACAGGATGGAGGGTCAAATTTTAAAACATGCTGGGTTAATTAACTTGTTAGTGGATGGAACAGTCGAAGAAAAAAGCTGCAAAGATAAATAAAGAGTAGGTCATGTGAAACAGATAATGAAGACGTAGGTTTTAAGGGGTATTTTGAGATGAAGAGCTTAGCGCATGATAAGAGGATTCCATTTAGAGCAAAAAAAAAGTCAGTTACCTCTAATTGGCGGTGAATCAACACACATTAGGTGCTAACTGGCATGCCGAAAAAAATATTCTAACAATTCCATTGCATTGGCGATTTTTGTCTGCGGTTAGCATTCGAACTGTCTCTAACAGAAACTGAATAAACCGATATAACGAACCGTTCTTCCAACGGCATACATTCTCCCTTCTGAGATGCAGCGATTTTTAAGTGCATCTTGCTGACTTTTTATATAGTAAATCACAGAAGACCTTCCTGGCCAGAACTATCATATTACAGAATTATTAACGTGAAATCAGGACACAATACCGGCATAGTGATATCGGGAACACAGAAGTGTTTAAGAATACCTACATTTGGAGAATTAGCTAATGATTCTATCGGAGGATGTCAGAAATTCGACAGTAGTTACGTTATTTAAGGCTTCGGATGTAGTATTTATTAATACTGATTTATGCAGTTAATTGGAATCGAAGCATGGTTTTACAGTTTACAGGTGCAACGATTTCTGTATAAATAGTTTTAAATATTAAGTACATTTACGGTGTAATACACCGGCCAACCACTTATGTAAGGCCTTCCGATACAAAATAATTATGGAGGATGAGAAACCTTATTTTTCAAGATCTAAAATTTAACATTACAAGAACTTATTCAATAAATGTAACTCATTTTAACATTAATCTAAACTTGCCTATTTTACAATCAATATGTTTCTTTAGGCAGATTCATAACAGATGAATTCTTAGTTTATTTGTATCAAGACAGTTATCAGGAAAATTTGGAAGGAAAGATCAGATACAAGAAATGGTCCCCCGTGTTATTACAGATTCGTTTGATACCTGACCATCCATAGCTTTGGGATAAGTCTCGGCCTTTTACCTTGTGACGAAATATCGTACTCTCGCAGTGGGCAGAGTTTTTACAAGTGTAACAGGCAGCAGGAACATCAAAGCGGGTCAAATATGCCACTTGAGTTTCGTTTTACGCTCTGGCGATCTCCTGTGATCAGCATCTGAATGTAGGTTTATAACGACATGTGGGCTAACAAGAAAACGCGAGCCTTGTAATGCTCCCCACAGTCCTTTCTGTCTCAAAAGCGTCCATAAGCCAATATGTTATCCACGGCAAAAGTTTGTATACACTGAAATTTTAGTTGCCAAAGAAGTATATTCTGTCTAAAAAAATATGACTTCATACACCAAAAAGGCATAAAAGTACGTAATAAAATTTATCCGAACAATATTTGAGAATTTTAGAAGAAACTCGTTTGACACGAAGTCTCGTTTCGGCTGATTATAAGAAAATTCATTGAATATGAGTAAGAACACGAATCATCACTACGGCGTCTTTTTTTTTAATTCTCTCTGGATGTATAGTCTCAACGATATTTATCACCTAACTTAGCCTAATCTATCCTCAGCAACCGCATTTCATAATCTTGTCATTTCTCATTATTATACATTCGTCACACTCACACAAATAAAGAAATATAATGTCACACAGATCTACTATGAATACCGTATCCAGATAAATATAGTAAGTTATGATGATGTAATCACAGATAATATTTTTGTGGCATTGTAGTCAGTTTAATAGACAATGAAAAAGAATTTCACAGTCTTGGAAGTTGTTAATGATTCACTCCACACGAGTGAATCGTCTAATTTATGAAAATACTAGTCCGTACCCGCGACTTCGTACGCGTGGATTAAGAATTTTTTTGGCCAGAATTAAATGTAGAAAGTTGCTAACGAAGGATTGGTCCCAAACAATATCGAGTAGGAATAATATGACAGGAAAGCTATCACTATATCATTCTACCGTCGATCCGGTCTCTTGAAGAGAATCAATTTCCAACATATTTTTGTCACCATTCGATAAGGTCTCAAAATTTCGAGACTACAACTGTTAATCATATTGGAAAAAATATCCTGTGCCCTTCATACAGATTTCCTTATAAATTTGCATCACAACGAAATAGCCATTCAGTCGTCAAAACGTTACAAAAAGACAGACTTACTTCCATATTTATAATAATATTACTGTGGTTCACACTCACACACTGACTGCGAACAATACCTGAGGGATCATTATAACGTAAAAAAGTGTGCACTGCACGAAAACACGGTACGGAGACGACCATATCCAATGTGTCTGTCTATCGCCGTATTTCGAAGTTATGAGACAACATATGTTATTTATACAGATAATTTTTCAACCAAATGTAGACAGCATATTTCTCCTTGTTTCAAAGGATAAGTGTGCAAAGTTTCATCGAGATCGGATGAAAACTGTGGATTTGTATGAAGAACAAACAAACTAACAAACAAACAAACCACCCAACAAACAAACATACATTCATCTTAATATATAAAGATGTAACAAGAGTAAGAGGTTAGGTCTGAACTAAAATGAAAGTAGACCACAAACCATGAACACTTTAGACTGATAATGATGTGAAATCATATTGTTATACACCTACTAAAAGTCACACAATTGATAACAAAAATATCTTACGTGACAATACCATGCTTCCCTAGAAACTGCGAAACCAAATCATTCAGTGTAACATAACTTTATTACTAAACAGGGATAGCATCTTCTGTTCGTGAAGTAATTTTGTGAGATTATTATTATTAGTGGTTAATAGGTGGTGAACGGATAATAATAACAACAATAAACCGAGCCTGGTGGGTGAATGGTTAACGCTCTGACCTCGGATTCGGGAGGACGCGGGTTCGAATCCCCGTCCGGGCATCCAGATTTGGGTTTTCCATGGTTTCCCCAAATCACTCCTGGCGAATGCCGGGTTGCTTCCTTCAAAAAGGCCATGGCCGAATTCCTTTCCGTTCTTTGTCCCCAGTTCCATCCCGCCTCTAATGACCTAAGCCGTCGAGCCATAAGTAAAAAAAAAAAAAAGCAAAAAAAACAATAATTTCAGCTAAATGCATAGTGGAATAAGTATATTATATCCTTTGTTTTGTTCACCACCGACAGCTTCATATAGACTAATCAACAGTCAGGACAGCAGATAAATTGAAATGAGGCAGTTGCTAAACACATGCAACAGTTCACAGATAAAATAACCTCAGGTCGGAAATATACAACTCTTTCACTATCTAACACAGTGCGCTCGGTTTCTTTGTTTTCAGCTGTACGTATAAACTGAATAAATGGTTAAAACTGACATAAAATGTAATTACAACAGTCAATCACAAAATTCCGAATATCACTCAAGGTGAGAGTTTGTAATTTGGCTTTATCTATATTCTCTCCCCTCTCCCCCATACAAAGGTCACTTCCTCCAATAATTACAACAGTTGTTAAATTATTATCACTATCATTTAAAATGTGGTGGTATGTTTACGAAAACGGAAATCTTACGGATTACATTTACACGAGGTACAAGCCACGACATGTGTATTATTATTTAGTACTGTTTTTGTGTTTAGATACAATTAAATTACTGCCACAAATATCATAAATCGAAATGAGTGGCTTAATTTAAAATGCATTATTATAGAATAGGTCCTATGTAGGAATATTTATTTAAAATTTTTCATTTAAATCTGCATCCATTTAAACTCAAAAAGAATGTGAATAGAGAGACGTTTTGCGTTTTAATTTCTCGTTGCTCTCCCAGTGAGTTTACTTTACTATTGGAAAGCGTTCCGTCAGTTAATTTTTAATGCAAAAATTGTTTAACACGTGGTTCTAAAACGATGCGTGTTATAGAATGTTGCCTGATTTACGTTGTAGGAAATACGTACCGATACGTACAGTGACTCCATACAATCGTTTTCCATTGTGTGTAACATAATTTTATTTACATTTTTTTAGCAACAGGCATCGTCGGAACCCAAAAATATCACATTGCGATTTCCTTCTGTCAGGAAATTCGCACACCGAATCAACAGTTAAAGAGGGAAACTTATTTCTTGCATTCTATAATACTCTTAACACAAATGAAGTCAATGTTTTTGCGAGATGATGTTAGCGATATGAAATACAATAAACGAAACGTATACATGTGAAGAAGTGAGGTACAGTTTGACGAATCATATATTTATCTGAATGTTGCGATGAAAATTAAATGGTTAAAATTTTTATGAGGTTTTACTATGTAATTGGGAATTTCTACACATAAGAAGTATGTGATAATTATAATACTGTACAGTTTCTTACTTTTAAGCTTATTTTTGGTGAGTCTGAAAGTGATGGGGAAGAGATTAAAATATTTGGTAACAGTAAGTTAGTAAATGCGACTTGCTCCGTATATGAATTTTAAATTCCATAAGATTCATCTAGCAGCTACTCAACGCATAGCTTTATCTTTGAAACCAAATTAAAAGAGGACCCAGGGAATTATTTCTCCGTATTTATTGGTCAAGATTAAATTATTGATTATTACATACAATCAGTAAATAATCACCTCCAATTCACTTTCGTTTAATCTCTTAATTTTTAAAAGAACAGGAAGACGCGTGGAAATATTATATTCGGATTGAAGTATGCGTTGAAATTCGATGAAATGCCACATGAAACGAAGCAAAATCGCAGACTTTTTAGAACCTTAAGGTATTCTATTCTCCTGACACTTTCATATTGTCTAGTAAATACAGTCTCTTTTAGTTACGAATGTTATTGAGTTAGAACAGTGTCCGAGTATGAATGCATAAAAAAACTGTGACGTTGTAGGTATCTATGCTGATATTACAACTGCGAAAGTAACTCTGTCTGTTTGTTAAGTTTTCACTGGTAAACGACTTAACTGATCTTCATAAAATTTGAATAGGTAATACTGTTTAAAACCTGGAAGGACATGTGGTAGCTTTTTCTGTATAAATAATATATTAAGTGATGGAATTTTGAAAATTACGTTAACGGTGACAAACAAACGCACACCATGTGTAGCCTCTGTTATGCCACGTCAGAGTGTGGCTTGGAGGCTCGGTGGTTAGAGCTCTGGATATCAAACGTTCTATGTCTGGTACCCAGTTCAATTCCCTGAAAGTTCAGAAAATTTTCAGAGAGTTTCAGGTCATATGAGACATGTCTGTACGTACCATTGTTCGGATTCCTCGTTAAATTACAGGTACCACCAACTCAGGGGTGAAATGCTTGGCAAATCGTACAATGCCGCACGTGTTTGCTTTTTTGCTCTGGTTTGGTTGCTCAAACCTTGTTTCACTCGTACTCAGTTTGGGTATAATCTACACCAATCTATATATATATTTATATATATATATATTTTTTAACTGCTTTACGTCTCTTTTTAACTTCGAGGTCTTTAGAGACGGGAAAGGATGGGGGGCAAGGATGGGGGCAAGGAATGGGAAGGAATTCGGCCATGGCCTTTTGAAGAAAGCATCGCGGCATTTGCCTGGAGTGATTTGGGGAAACCATGGAAGACCCAAATCTGGATGCCCGGACGGGGATTCGAACCGCCGTCCTCCCGAATGCGAGCCGAGAACGCTAACCGTTACACCGCCCCGCTCGGTTATATAAAGATGAATTTATGTATGTTTGTTTGTTTGTGATTCATACAAATCCAAAGTTTTCATCCAATTTCGATGAAAGTTTGCACACTTACCCTTTGAATCAAGGACAAAAGTACTGTCTACATTTGGTTGAAAAATTTTCTGTATACATAATACATGTTGTATTATAATTTCGAAAAGTTACTGAACGGTGATAGACGCGTAGGATGTGTAGGTCTCTGTACTGTTTTTCTATATAGCGGTCAGGTAGCTCAGGACTTAAAGCGCTTGCTTACTGCTGTTTGGATAGTGGTCTTGGGTTCAAATCTCTGTGCAGGCAAAGATTTTTAAAAATTGTTTTTGATTGTAAGAGTCACGCCTGGACCGTCGGTTACTCGGATTGAATGTTAAACTGTAGATATCACAAATCTAGGGGTTCAATGCGAAGCAAATAGTAGGTAGTCTTGCAGTGCTGTAGGTGTACACTTTTTTACGTTATAATGATCCCTCAGGGGTTGTTCACAGTCAGTGTATGTGTGTGATCTGCAGTAATAATACTATAAATGCGGAAGTAAGTTTCTGTCTTTTAGTTACGTTTTGATGACTAAATGGCTATATCGATATTGATGGAATTTGACAAGAAAATCTGTAGAAAGGGCACAGGACATTTTTTCAGGTATAATTATCAGTTGTAGTCACGAAATTTTGAGAACATAACGAATGGTGACAGAAATATATTGGAAATTGATTCCATTCAAGAGACAGGTTCGACGGTAGAATGATATAGTGATAGCTTTCCTGTCATATTATGCCGACTTGGTGTTGTTTGGGACCAATCCTTCGTCAGCAACAACTTTCTATAATCAATTCTGGCAAAGAAATTCTTAATCCACGCGTACGAAGTCGCGGGTATCAGCTAGTGATATCATAAATGCGAAAGTAAGCCTCTGTCTGTTACATTTTGACGACTAAATGGGTATACCTATTTTGATCAAATTTGACAAGAAAATACTTTGTGTCTTTAGGAAGGCCGTAGGATACTTTTTTCGGTATAAATAACAGTTTTTGTCCTGAAGTTTTGATTACTTATCGAATGGTGACAGACAGCCTGTAATGTTACATCGGTCCCTTGGGCTGTGCTTCTCTTGCAGTCAGCTAGTGAGAGATTTGTTAGTAAATTTTGTTTACAAAAACTTATTATTTACTATGGATGTTGATTTGCGCTGCACCATTCTATTATTTTGTGTCTATCTAAAACTTTCTGGGGTCAGTATATTTTGTCAAGACTCGCAGGCGTAAACCAGACCTAAGGCAAAGCACGAGCAGTTAAAGTTTTTAGAACCCAAGGATTAGATGCTCATGCTGAGGAAAGAATAGAAGATCAAGCTGAATTTGAAGCTGCACTCCGTTAAAAACTAACTCCACCACCTCCCCGAACCTTTGTTTTGTCTACTTTTAAACATGTTGTTAATTGATTCGTCATGAGACAGGCTCTATGGTTGATCGCTTCCCAGTTATATTATGCCGACTCCATGATGTTTGGGACATCTTACGTAACTTACGGATTTCTAAATCCACTTCTAGCAAAGAAATTCTAAGTCAGCGCGTATGAAGTTGCGGGTATCGGCCGACATGATTTATATTTTAAGAACAAATTTGTCAGTTAATCTATCAGAATAACAACAAAATATGACATGCGATCCGAATGTTATCATCACTTGGGGATTAGATGTATCTGCTGTATCGCAGTATATTATTCTTACAATTGCAAAACAGTGAGTTTTCTCCTCACTTTGTCTAGTTTCGTCTAGTAACGTACACACTTTGACAATAAATTTGGCCGCCGCTGAAAAATTCTATCACTTTTATTTTGCACAATCTGACATCAATGTCATCCCAGGAAACAGTAATGCAATACTGGCAAGCCAGTATAGCGTTACTGCTTCTTAGGATGACATTGATGTCAGATTGTGCAAAATAAGAGTGATAGAATTTTTCAGCGGCGTCCAAATTTATTGTCAAAGTGTGTACAATATTGGTCTAAACCAAATTAAATTATTTGAAGTGTCACTGATTACTGTCGGAGAAACTATTTCCCGACTATTATTAAAGTTCAAAAATGTTTAATGTTGAGAGGTGTTATGTGTGTTTAAGTTTTCTTAATGCTAACGCAGACTTAGCTTCATGCTTTAATACACTTAAATTATGTGACATGGAAACAATATAAGAATTTCTCTCCTATTTTAAAATTGTTTTTGTACCTTGACGTAGGATATTGAATTGTTTTATTCTTAATAAAAACTGAGTTTGAGAGTAAAATACTTTTAAAACCCTTTTGGGGTGAACAGGGAGTAAAGCCAAGATATTTAAAAGACGTAAATAACACCGGTTACGAAATTCTTGCTATAAATGTTTAAATTAAGTAACATTTCGACCCAAATAAAGTGTAAGTACTTGCAGTCTAATAGGTTTATTACTCGTAGTTGGGAAATATTGTGCCTGTTTCAACTACAGAACAAATTTTAACCGTACCGTAAGCGGAATGTCTGGCGAAACCAATAAACTGAATAACAGACTGAAAGGGAACATCTAATAGCCTTATCCCAAAATAGCTGCAGTAAGTAGTAAAAGCAGATTACGGATACTTCGATCAAAATCAAATCGTGGTCTGCAGCGAGACTGAAACTTCGTTTGTACTCTTCATTGGAACTCTGAACCTAATTCCAGAAGGAAAATCGGTAAGTGGCCTTTCATGTTCCAAATAGCAATTGCAAGTTATGCTATTTGTATTAAAGACTAAAAACACTTTAAATAATTACTCATTCGTTATCGTAATGTTGAAATAATGATGCTGTAATTTCACTGGTTGCAGTTATTCTCACTGCTGTCACGGAATTTGAGTAGTGAAATTTGTAGTTTTGCTCTTTGGATATCAGTACCGCTTTTTGTTATAGGGAAGGAGATTCGCTCTAGTTCTTTCCAGCTGGCCTATACTTAACCGCATAATTCTGTACTTTTTATCTGTACACTACCACACATTTGACCATTAATATATATATATATTTTACGGCTTTACGCCACGTCGACGGCTAAGGTCATTAGAGGCGGGATGGGACTGGAGACAAGGAACGGGAATGATTTCGGCAATGGCCTTTTTGAAGGAAGCATCCCGGCATTCGCCTGGAGTGATTTTGGGAAACCATGGAAAACCCTAATCTGGATGCACGGACGGGGATTCGAACCAGCGTCCTCCCGAATGTGAGGCCAGAACGTTAACCGTTCACCCACCACGCTCGGTTTGACCATAAAGGTTTTCATTATAAGCTGTAAGTACAGTTTCAGATAAGTACTTTGCAGTAAAAGTTTTAATTCATTTTCTATTTGAGAGTTCCACTGAAAAAATTTATAGATGGATCACCTCATTAAAAAAAGAAGTTTTAGTGAATGGATTAACTATAGTTCATGTCCTGACATGTGCTATCGAGCGGCTGTCGACATTTATACGAGCTACCACCATTCGCGAACTTGGCTCTTATTACGATTGCACACGCTATGCACTGCCAGTCATTTCTCTTTAAAGAAGATATACCGCGCTCACAAAACATTAATCCTGGTTGTTTCTGACCCGTGCTGGTTTGAACAGTTTTAACATTTACGCGTTCAGTTCTTATTTTACTCAAAACTGGTAACAAACAAACTATACTTGTAATAAAATTGTATCCAGAAAAAGTCTGTGCATTTCAGATATTATTTAGAAAATGAATGGAGAAACTATTAATGACCTATAGAGAAGGAATATCTTTTTCTTATATTTTTGTCTTTCTGCGTTTCAATGAACAGGATTTATGCAAGAACTACTGGCCGAATTATTAAGGGGGTGTACCGTGTAAAACAGAGTATGTTTCGTAGATTTTTACAAATAAAAGTTCCATCTACGAACAACCGTTATGGTGAATTTTGTTTATTCCCGAGACCAGTAGCACCCTTATGGTGTGTGACATCATCAGTGACTGTAAATGTATGGTTTAACATGTGTATTGCTATAAATTATTAAATAAACAGTAAACATTAAAGTGTCATGTCTCGATAAATATTCAAAACATTTCTGTGAGACAGCTTAAAACTACAGAGACATTATGCTTATTCAGAAAAGTCGCAAAAAGTAACACAATTTGTGGCTTTATCCAGATACATCATGTTAGACTATTGTAAGACGTTAAAAGGTGCTAGGAAACAAGTACAACGAAGAAAACACAATTATTTGGATCACGTCTAATATAGACTTCGGGTTAAGGTGATTTGGATAATAGCTATAAACGAAACTAGTGTTAACGCATTGTACTTGCGGTTAACGCTCTACCCTCGCATTCGGAGGGACGCCGGTTCAAATCACCATCGGAGCATCCAGATTTGGGTTTTCCATGGTTTCCCCAAATCACTCCAGGCGAATACCGGGATGCTACCTTTAAAAAGCCAACGACGACACCTAAATAGAAATATCATACAGCCAGATGGTGATGAAAGGAGTAAGTCAACATGAACTGCGTTGTTGTTGAATTTCTAAAAATCAACCAAAACTGTAATTTAGTCAGTAGATTATTCGTCCAGTGCTTGAAGTGATGTATCTGGTATAAGTTAATGTAAAACTGTTTTAATAATTTTCATAAATTTATCTTAAATCCTTCCACTAATACAACTTTAAGAACTCCAAATTATACGTTGAAATGTCGCTTTGCTTGTCATTGTGGTTGGCACACACTGTTTTTCGATCTTGCTACAGCAGTACGCAGTAATAGCTGATTCATGTACTGGATTCAGGTATGCCGAACACTTGTAGCTGTGAGTTTTTCAGTATAAAATTCCCATGCTTTAAAAGGAGCAAAAGTATTTAAGTGGAATAAGACCTTAATACATTGTCCAGGCTTATCCATATTCCCCCTATCTTTCTGTTTTAAAGGATTTGTTCTTGCCGCGGCCATCTCAAAACTCTAAAGCCGATTTAACAATGCCCCAAAAGTTATTTTTTTATTCATTGTTTTACGCCTCGTTGAGGTCATTAGTTGCAGGATATGACACGGGAAGGAATTCGGCCATTGCCTTTTGAAGGAAGTATCCCGGCATCCGCCTGGAGTGATATGGGAAACCAAAATCGGTATGCCCAGACGAGATTCAAAGCGGCGTTCTCCCGAATGCGACGTCCGAGCGTAACCGCTCAACCACCAAGCTCGGTAAAAGTTATTATCAGTTTACTCCCGTTTAGTATAACTGCTGTAGTTTGGAAGATGGAGTATAGTTTACGGTGAGAGTAGGACAGATGTTTCGTATTTCACTAATCTCATTTCTTCTGATAACAAGGGTCATTTTAGAGAACAATTATGATGAAAATAATAGATTTCTCTTACAAGCGGGGGCCGCAACTATAAATTCAGATTCAGTTCATAACGTGTGTAGTAAAAGCTCATGGTCAGAGGTGTTATGCGACAAAGAAGTAACAGGCGCTTCTTCCCCGTTGTCGAGAAAATCCGCATTGAAATATCCGGTTGTGCGCAAATAATTTCTAAGTAAGGTAGATTTCAAGGGGTGCGTGGCGAAGCGAGTAAGCTCTTTGCCTCATAATCACGTCGTCACCGGATCGAATGAAATTTAAATTTATTTATTTGTTCAAATATGTATACAGATAATTCACGGCATTGAGTTTTTACAATTATGCAAATAATAAGTTTTTTAAATGCCTTTGGCTGTGGAAAAGCATTTGGCGTCTCGTTTCGACCCCCTGTTGCCTGTATCGGGAATGAACATCTGTCCTTCAACTGTAATGGTCCAGTAACGATATTTGTATTTCATACCTACCTCAGCCAATTTTTTTTTTTTGTTTTGTTTGAAATATAACTTTGTTTACGAAATTCGAAAGCGTCGTTTTGTTTTACTACAAAGAGCATTTAAGAAACTGATTATATTCATAATTTTTGAAACTGATTGCCGTGAATTATCTGTATTCACATATGAATAAATAGAAACAGAACTTGCCATCTGCGAGATTTTTAACTGGACGGAGTATTTCAATGCCGATTTACTTGACAACGGTAAAGAAGCGCATGTTACTGCTTTTCCCCATTACACAATACGCACAGTATGAACTGATTCTGGATTTTACATTAATCTGCCTCGCATTCGGGAGGACGTGGCTTTGAATCCCAGTCTGGGCATCCAGATTTGGGTTTTCCATGGTTTCCCCAAATCACTCAAGACTAATGCCTGGATGCTTCCCACAAAAAGGGCATAGCCGAATTCCTTCCCGCCCCTTGTTTTCCAACCTTTCCCGCCCCTAATGAACTCGACGTCGAGAGGTGTAAAGCCATAAAATAATTTCATTAAGCGGCCTCCCCTTGTTGGTAAAATATTTTAGTCTTCTGCTAGTAATCTGAAGAATATGTCTGGGAACAGTTTCAAAAGATTCGTTGGAAATGCAGTGATTAATTATTTTATATTTACATCGTGTCCTGCAATTCACAATAGTATTTCCTGTAAGGTTTTTTTTTTTTTTTTTTTTTTTTTTTTTTTTTTTTTTTTTTATGGCTTTCGGCTACTGAGGCCATACAGCCAGCTCAATGTGATTTGTTGCTATCAAGTATTGACACCACAGGACGTAAACGACATTTACACACACAACACTTAAACACCCATGCCCTCGGCCTGACTCGAACCGGCGACCTTCGGCACGTGGAGCTAGCGCTCTAGCCCGGAAGCTACCGAGGCCGGCTATCCTGTAAGGGTTATTCCCGCAGAACAAGAACTTCTGCTGTAGCTTCATGGCATATTCCAGTAACCGCTACAAGATCGGTGAATCAGATGAAATGTATGGCTTCTGACCATTGAGTAGCAAGATTATTTCTAATACGATTAAATTGAGAATATTAAACATTTTTATCAATCTAATTTAAATGATTTATCATGCTCAACGGAATTCTCACTAAACGCACAGGGAAAATAATCTTTAATACGACTATAATGCCATCGAAGGCTACAACCTGTAAAGCTGAGGACGAACTAGTTTTGTTGCCATACCTTTCCTTTTATGCGTACCAATCGAGATTGTTGTGTGATGCACAGTCGGTCTAACTCGCAGGCGCACACACGGGCGCTAATGAATGGAGCGTGTCGACAAGGGCTAATTTGTTCAACGACTGAAAGTGTCCGTTGGGGCGTACAATGCAGCTCATTAGATGGCGCCAAAGGAAGGAGCCAGGTAATTGTGTCCATGTTGCTGCACAGGGGGCTTCATTGCTGAAAGCAAAACCTGTACCTACCTGCAGCATTTACTTCATGGTTTCGAATCCTTACGACAAGGAGTGTTTACCAGCGCTTTTTGATAGCTGCATGAACCACTCCCGTAGATAATTCTGATGCTGTAAAAGAGAAAAAAATCTTAAAACAGTCAGAACTGCATCATACATCCCTTTTTTTAAAAAAAACCTCGTAGACGGCTAATGTCATTAGAGGTGGAATGGGACTGGGGACAAGGAACGGGAAGGAATTCGGCCATGGCCTTTTTAAAGGAAGAATCCCGGCATTCGCCTGGAGTGATCTGGTATTTGGGTAAACCATGGAAAACCCAAATCTGGATGCCCGGACGGGGATATGAACTCGCGTCCTCCCGAATGCGACGCCAGAACATTAACCGTTCACCTACCACGCTCGGTCATCATACCTCCCATTTTTAAATTTTCTTCTCTGTTAGATATGGAGCCAATGGAAACTATTCCTCAAATCGGAACATTTATTTTATTTTATTTTTTATCTCAATTTATTTTTAATTTATTTATCTTACATCCATACAGCCTACTATCTAAATACTAAATTAGGATCTTTTAAATTCCTTTTTTGAAGCGCCATCACTATGCTCTTTTTAGGGAATCCTTTAGGATCTTCAATGTGGTTGTTTCCCGTTGCCTTCCACATTCTCATGCCAATGACCATCTACAGGTTCCTCCGCCTTTAGGAATAATTTCTCCTCCCTAGGGCAAGAGATTACCCTGGTTCTTTACCCGCTCATCCACCCTGCAAGAGGCCCTTGGTACTTGGTAGTGTGTGTCTCCTTATCCCGGGAGCTACTCGGCAGACTGTTTGCCTTGCTAATGCAGGTGCTAGTTTTGGTCCGCCCCGGGTATTTAATTTCCCTGGTACCACCCATATCTGGGGTGCATTCCTCGATCCGCAACCTGAGGAGACGCCCGATAGGGGACTAGAAACCCCGACGGGTGGAGTGGAACGAGTATGGGAGGAAAGGTCCCTTATAAAAACAATAAGGAACGGAAAAAGGAACTGGATTGGTCATGTGTTGAGGAATGAGTACCTGCTTAAAACTGCTGTGGAGGGGATTGTAAACGGATCGAAAAGAAGCGGTTGGCGAAGGAAGAAAATTATTGATGACATCATGGTGAACGGGAAATATATAGACACTAAGAGAATGGCGGAACAGAGGGAGGCTTGGACGGCTGTCACTGTGCGTGGACCTGCTGAATAGCAGAAAACCCTTAATGGTGATGATGACATTCCTTTGTTTAGTATTGACTAAATGTTCCTCCATTGCGTGTTGCTGGTTTCATTACTAATTTATTTGTATCTCAGATCTGTGGAAACCCTTCACAGCCTCCCGTCCCCACGAGTATGCAATCCAAGCCTACTTTTTAGCAAAACTATGTTAACAATTTACAAAGTAAGAAAGTTCCATGTAATTAATTAGCATATTATTCCACTTCACTTAGTTAATTGGTAACTGTTATATAATGTTAACTAATTAAGTATTAAAAAAATAAACGTTACATATGGTAGTCGATTAGTAGATAATTAACAATATTTACATTGGTAGTTATCTGACAAATACAATTTGAGCTTACAATTGTCAGTTGGTTAGTGAACACGCTACATGATTCTTTTAGTGGATATATTACAAAACTACGCTACACTCTACGTACTAAGGCTACATCACGTTGAATTACAGTGAGCTTCTAAACGACAATATTTAAAACTACACACACACAAATACACATACTCAAATAGGAACAGCAATAATTTGTAACCGAGCGTGATAGGTGAGTGGTAACGTTCTAACCTCGCATTTGGGTCGACGCTGTTTGGAATCCCCGTTGGGACATCCAGATTTCGGGTTTCCATGGTTTCTCGAAATCACTCCAGGCGAATGCCGGGATATTTATTTCAAAAGGCCATTGCCAAAGTCCTTCCCGTTACTTTCACCCGCCTCGATGTCGACGAGGCGTAAAGCCATAAGCAAACAAAAAAAAGGAATTGAGAAGAATTAGATCATAACCGAACATATATTTTCACTTTTTTTTGTTAGGTTTTTATGCTAATCGACGTTAAGGGTAAAGGCAGAGGACTGTGAGTGCAAAAAACGGCAAGGAATTTGGACAGGGGCTCGTGAAGGAACCATCCCCCTTCACCTAAAGTCATTTCGGGAATCTATCCAACATCCTAATAAATGTCATGCCCAAATTTTAACCTTTCACACAGCAGAAATGATTGCTTGTTTTCGCTGAGTTTGGTAACGTGTTATTAGCTCACACTTGCACTCTATAAATTGCGAAATTTTATCTGATGATGTATTTGTTATGTGCTGCAAATATCAGGATGCAAAACATTTTTCGACGTTACCAGTTAAAAAATTAGAAGGAAGTCTTTCTCTCCGCTTTCGTCTCTACAAACTAACTGTTATTTCACACAGTAATTCGGCGATCGAAACTCCTTCGCCATCTCAGGTGAAGTACTGAAACCGTCGGAGTACCTGAACTCTAAATCTTGCAAAGAGCGTGCGTTTTTAATTGGCTGAAAATCAACAAAGCGTGCTGTTGGTAAGCTATACAGTACAGGTTTTCCGACCTTGTCAGTCTTCACCTGAACATGGCAATAGAGGATTTGATAGCTAAGCAACTGAGTGAAGATATCATGTTTAGTCGGTTACTTTCTAGGTATCCGGCAATTTGGATTAAAAGATTTACAGAACAGAAGTGGATGTAGATGTTCGTTACAATATTCTCATACGTAATAAAGTGCCCAAAAATAGGCTGCACGTTAATATTCAAAACAGTGATCATCGTTTGAAAGTAATTTAGAGAAATAAGAATCTTTTGTACCATCCTATCTGTTGATATTATAACATTTAGAAATATGACGAAACAGTTCTACAAATATGAGAGTGGAGGCTTTCTCGTCGTTGTATACAGATGAATTGTTCTCGGGAAAGTAACCAAGTGAGAACGTTTGTATAGAACGACGTTTCTGCGGTCATATACTCTGCCGCCATTGTTAAGTGACCGAGAACATTTCATCTGTAGTTCTACAACCCACTATTAACCACGCCGTTCAATCACGTCAACTGGTGAAGAGTCATTGAGGGAAATTATATACGGTACTGAGTCTTAGATGTAAGGAAATTTGCTTTTGATGAAGATTTGAAGGAGGCTTATGTTTATGTAAACAGTTAGCTACAGTTACAATTGTAAAATTCATATACAGGGTGTACAGGAAAGAAAGGATAATCCTGCAACCGCAGATATGTCACATCATTTCCTACAATATAAAAAAATGTATTTTATTAAAAGTTTCACCATTTTCTAGATACTGATTTTTTCGAGACACGTAACTTTGTTCATTTTATATGTACAAATTAAGTCTTTTTAAACCATGTTTTTTTTTTTTTAATTTGTTCAAAGATATTTGAGTCATCTAAAACAATGTTCTTTTTTTTCCTTAAAACGTTAAAAAAACTTTATAAATGAAATCTTAAATGGTATAATTATGTTATACTTCTTTTAAAATGATTGTTTTATGGTAGTTTAATCTGCTAAAGAGACTGTAACAGCCCTCATACCTGAACTTTAAGTAGAATTGTATTTAATGAAGTGTTTGTAGGAGTTAAAGTTTGCTTACATATGATCTGGTATGGTTGTTTTGCAATTTCTTATCAATCAGTGTATATAGACTTTGTTTTATGAAAAGAAATTTTTTAAAGGCCATTTAATATGTTTAAGAACCGAATTGTGCAAGAGAATTGCTTAAAAGCTTGTAATTCAAAGTATTAATTCAAGTTACGATGTCTACAGGACAATTTCCTACAGTTTAAAATGATTTCTGTAAATAATTTTGTGTTTAAATATATTTAATTTCCATTTCTGACTGTTTTGTAATGATGTTAAATGATTAAGTACTATTCTGATTGTTTTTAATATGTTTAATTGTTAATGTTCGAGAAATATCTGGCGGACACTTTTGAAGAATTCCAGAAATTTCGATAGAGCGTATATAAAGAAATCGGCAGAAGGACAGAGTTAGTTAGTTTACAGTTATTTGATACAGATTCACTTTGGAAATGCGTCAGTAGTATCTGTGGATTGTATCTTTGCATGTAAACAATATCGCTGACGTTATTTTGAAAATAAACAAAAATCTTAAACTGAACTTTGGTGGACTACTTCTTAATTACAATATTAATTAAACCACCAAGGCCCTGATAAGACGATTTGGCATTTTAAACATGTAGTACAGGGCGTTCGCCGGAAAACGCTACCCTCCCAGTCTGTTGCCGTCGGCAACTTGCTCGGTCAGTCGTGCCAGCAGTTTCCGCCACACGGCACCGTGAATCACCGCACTGTTTAACACCTCCGCTGCCCCAACAGTGCAGTGCAGTGACCCTTACATTGTTAAGAACGGTTTCTTTGCATTGTAGATAGTTTGTGACTTCAGTCTCTTATTAATCAGTGTTGTGAATAAACGTTTCTTTGCGGTTTGGCTGGTTTGGGGCTTCATACTCTGTACCGTGTTTGAGTGTGAGTAAAATTATGGTACGTTACAGTTTGCAACAAAGAATATTTCTCTACGATACATATGTGAAGAAGAAGTCGTTTAAAAAGTGTCGCAGTAAATTTCGTCACGAATATCCTGGCGCTTTACTGCCAGCTAAATCAACAATTCTGCGTCTGGTTAAAAAAGTAAGAGAAACGGGTTCATTTTTTAACAAAAAGAGACTGTCGGTCAACCGTATTCTCACAGAGGAGAGAATTGACGATATCGCTTTTCGACTAGAACAGTTACCCAAAAAATCATTAAGTCAGTTAGGGCAGCGTGTGTCTCGAAATATGTTCAGAAGATGTGAAATGTGCATTACACAAGAGGGTCAACACTTCCAGCATCTTTTATAAGGTAAGCTAATGAATTACGTCACATTTAAATGCTTAGCACACAAGTTAATGAAGTTTATGAAAGGTAATTATTATGAAATAGTCCGCGGCCGACGGTCGAACAATGCCGGAAACTGAGCGCTCGCTCGCCGGGAGCAGTTTCTTCCTTGTAGCGCTAACAGTGGGTTGCGTTTCCCGGCGAACGCCCTGTAAAAAAAAGTATACAAATAATAGAATAAATGAAAGTAATATTTTTTATTTCCTTAATTTTAAAACAGTTTTCAAAAACTCTTAATCTGTATAAATGTCATGGAATAAACTGAACACAGTCACAAGTTTCAAAAAATTTTAAAAACATCAATACCTCGAAAATGGTGAGACTTTCACCAAAATAAAATTTTATCGTATAGTAGGACGTGATGTGATATATCTGCGGTTGCAGGATTATCTTTCATTCCTGGACACCCTGTATAATTCATTTAATTGAAATATTCCGTTGAATTCAAATACTTTCTACATTAAGTAGATTTGAAGAGGCTCACGGTGCGTCAAGCAAACTCTCTACATCAGGAGCCGGTCGTCGCTGCATCGAATCTCACTGTAGGCATTTTTTTGTTTACTTCTTTATTCAAATATGTACACAGATAATTCAGTTTCAAAAGTTACGAATGTAATAAGTTTTTTAAATGCCTTTGGCTGTGGAAAAACCAACGGGGTCTTTTTTCAACCCTCCCGTCCCCTGGTGCAGGAATGTTCGTCAATTGTAACGGTCCGGTAACGATATTTGTATTTCATACCTGCAGCACCAAATATTTCTATTTTTGAAATATAACTTCGTTTGCAAACAACATAATGAAGTTCGAAACCGTTAGTGTTTTTTGCTTGTTCTTTTTTTTTTTATTTTTTTTTTTTTTTTATTTTTTATTTTTTTTAAGGCATTTAAAAAAATATTATATGTATAATTGTTGTTCTAACTGCAGGGAAATTATATGTATAAACATTCTAATAAATAAAAAAAGTTACCAGTATTAAGATTCGATCCGGTGACGACGGGCTTAAGAGCTTGCTCACTGATCACGCGCCCCTGTGAATATCCGTAGTGTAGAAGGTATTAGAACGCAAAGGAATATTTCAATGTCGATTTCTGGCCATGAGCTTTTTGTTACACACAGAATGAATCGAATCTGAATTTTACAATTGGCAGCATCCAATTGTTAGCGCTATTGTGAAATAGTGATTAATTGTTCTACGTCTCCGACAAAGCTCTTAGAAAATTATTTCTTGGCCTGTAAATTAATAACTGTCTGTTCAATGTGAGCTTATCCTGCTCGCTACTAGCGTTCAGAAATCGAATCTTTTCATAGAACAATCAGTGTGGTGATTCAGTAGTTAGGTATTAAGTTCAGAAACGAAAAGTAATAGATTCAAATCTTGGCTGTGTGAGATATGCAAATATCCTCAGCCTGGAATTTTACTTTCACAAAAGGTTGCCTTACTTATGAGAAGTGAATACACCGCATTCCAGATTCCGTTTCAAACTGTAGGTCACCTTTAGTGGATATGTTAACTGGCTCAGGCTAATTAATTACTGAATTGCCCTGGCTATTAGCACAACGTTGAAGTTTCTTTGTGTTAATTCCGTAATGGAAATAACAGCAATCGGGTATGGCTGTTTCAACAAGGATTTCTGTATATCTTTTTGGTTATCCGTCAAATATGATGAATGAATATATATGAAATTAACTTCTTTCTTTTAATAATCAAACGTGTAATAATTTCTAGCGATAAAAAGTGAGTACATCAGAAAGTGAGCCCGCGAATTCATTCTAGTACGAGAGTAGTAAAAATGATGAAATTTTAAATTGGCAATTTAGTAGTTCAGGTAACATTTCCCGATATACCCACAGGATCAAAAATGTGGACTCGTGACACTTATGCTGTAGTTAAATCGTAAAATGCACCACAAGAAGAAGCAAATAAAAAAATGAGTATTCCTCGTGCCTTATTTGCATGTTCCTAAGCGTTGTGTTCCAGATCTTTTTAATGCATCGGTACACAAATGCAGAAAACAAAAATAAAAATAATCATCCACAGATTAACATAACACTGTTAACTGTACGCATTTTCCTTTTGCATATTCAATTTTTCAATTTTTTACAATGGTGCACAGCACACAAAAAATGTTACAGAATTACGAATCCCTTAACGCTAGTTTAAACCAATTTTAAATGTACAACTTGCATGACACGGTAGAAATACGAAAATTTTGTGTTGTGTATCAGTGTATATTGAAAATATATGTAAGGTACTGGTAATTTCTTTTACTATTGGGTGCAGTCATCCATAATAAGGTATTAATAAACTAAGACCGTAATAGCATCTGTTCAAATCGCTCAAGATAAATACGTAAACACAGTAAATTATCAGATATACATGAAAAAAGAAGTGCTCCACAGCCAAAAACTTTCCTTAAAAGCAGTTCAAGAGGTATTCGTGTTTTATTCTAGGGTATAAAGTGATATTGCCGTTAGCGAAACACGTAAAATATGAATGAACGACTTTCTGCTTAAAAATGACGATTTAAAACAAATATTGAAAATAAATGAACTGATACTTAAATAAATAATTGTAATGAGGAAGAAGAAATAAAGAAAAGAAGCAGCTGAGATAAAATATAACTTTTAAAATAAATGAGAAAATACAATCTAGAGGAAACAATATAACGAGGAAGTGGTAATAATAGGAATAAACCACTACAATTCATAAACCCTAATAGATACGAGTATATAATTATTAGACAAATAGATAAAATGTTGCATAGAAAGGAACAGATTGCCAATTGTTACTAGACAGAACACGCTAAAATTGCGGTATCAAGATATTCATAAAGCAGAGAACCAGACATAAATATTTTCTCTGTGACGTATCTTAATCCACACGTGTGCTGAAACTTCGTATTTTAGATAAGAGTAGTCGGAGGTGGTCAAGTACAAAAAGTCGATTTTTTTTTTTGAAACAAAAAATTAGTGTGAACCTTCTTCTCGAAGGGAAACTCATTTAGCGTTATACTCGTGCTAGAAGTGGAGTTCTTACAATTTTTATTCGTGCCATCGTATAGTGCGGGAATGCATTTGACAATCTTTGGAAGTTATTTCCCATAAATTTGATTTTTAAAATTTAAAGAACATTTCCTCTGAATGCACTCAAGATAGGGAGATAAAATTTGTATATGTTACTCTTTGCTGTCCAATTTACATTTTAACACAGGCTTATTGTACTAAGTCCAGAAGCTAATATGAAATTTAATAAAATATTTTATTTTTTTAGAAAATTGGTTGTTTAAAAAAAATTTATTCAAAATAAACTAGAAAAGATAACAAAATATCTCACCGAATCGAGCAGCGTCCATAAACCACGTGGTACTGTCAAAGGGGAGGGGGATGGGATTTGGTAGAATGCTACGTTGGGCTACGTCGATAGGGGGAGAGAGGGTTCAGAGCTATGCTATGTGGCTTATTTTACTTGTCGCAGTTAAAATGGAGTACAGAATACACATCAACATGTGGGTATTTATTACCATCATTTAATATCTCCTTATTTCAGATACCCTATATACAGACAGTGCTACGCATGCACGTGACTTGAAGTCATAAGTGTGTGGATCGCACGGCGCCGATGTGTTTGAACAAACCGATGCGTGACGGTGCATGACGTGCCGAAAAATATTAAACGCGACGTACCTGTACTAAAACTCGCTTACAGATGTCACATGGGATTTTCCACGCTAGTGACAATTCTAATTTTCTTCTGCCAAGTGCATTTCAATGCATCTTTAAATATAGATAACCATGAAGTTTTAGTTCAAGTTCAAACAGTAGCACGAAATGTTGCTGCGTGATAAACTTTTCGAGGCTTAACGAAATTGTTTTTCCAGACTTTTCGATTTTCAAATCGGCGTCATTAAGCTATTGAAATCTTTTAAGCAGGACAAAGAATTATTCCATGGAAATGAAGAAAAAGGGCGACAGAAGTACAGCCAAATAAATTGTAACTCCTTTTGATTTTTTACGCGGCTTTTATACTTTGATCAATTTTATGAGATGATAAGCAAAGATGAATGAGGTTAGGTGAATGTATGTCGCAAAACCTCAAGAAGAAAAGGATCCTCTGGCTGTACCTGAGAAAGAGGTTTTCTCAATAATTGATTATTTGCTGGAGTAGCTTTTGTCGGCTTTTGATTGAGAATATTTATAATTATTAAAAGGTACATGAAGCAAATATCGGTTAACTTCATTACATACGCAATAATTTTAACGATAGTCTCGTAAAAGAAAACAGTGCAAAATCTCTTCTGGATTTAATAGGGGTGAAACTACGAGCCACGAGGGGAAGGGGGGGGGGGTCTGAATGGGCAAAACCTATGTCAGGCTATAAAGTTGTGGGGGGGGGGGGTTTCAAAAGAGGCCATAATAGAGCGACGTATTTTATGGACGCTCACTAAAATTGAAAGTGAATCACTGTATATGTTGACGAAGTTTAAAGTTAGTGCTAGGGCGAATCAAAAACTAAGTTACACTTCCAAGTTATGATCATTTATGAAACCACCTACACATAAACAACACGGCTAGGACAACATTCAATGAAATTTCAATTTTTCCCTATAGTTCCCAAGAGACAGTAAACATTTCTCGGAACGGTCAAGCAACTTTTCGATTCCGGATGCGTAGAAATCATCTCCAGCGCTATCTAACCACCTGGAGAGTGCTGCTGTCACCTCCTCATCGTCGTCCACCTAGATCCTTTATCAGTTTACCGAACACATGATAATCGCATGGCGCTAAGTCTGGACTGTATGGAGGATGTAGCCGTACATCGCACTTGAATCGCTGCAGCAGTTCGGACGTTTAGAGAACCGTGTGAGGTATTGCGTTATCGTGCAACAAAATCACACCGGCGTTAAATTTTTCCGGCCGCTTTTCTTTATTTGCCTTGTGCAAGTGGTCAACGTTTCCGAAACGATGAGGAGGTGGAAGCAGCTGTCTCCAGGTGGTTACGTTGCGCTGGAGGTGATTTCTACGAATCCGGAATAGAAAAGTTGGTTGATCGTTCCGAGAAATGTTTACAGTCTCTACGGGACTATGTGGAAAAGTGAACTTAAATTGTTTTGGTCATAGCCGTGTTGTCTATGTGTAGGTGGTTTCATAAATGGCTTTAACTTGGAAGTGTAACATACTTTTTGATTCACCCTCGCACATTGAATAGTTTCCATACATACGTTCCTCAAAGTTTATCTGTTTTGCATGCGCAGCACACGCACTGAAAGTTTAATAATCCCCTGCTAAGTTCGTGAGAACATTTTAAACCCTGACGTAATATCGAATGAAAGATAATAAAGTGTAGTGTAGCTTGGTTTTGTTTTAGATGAAGTGAGCCAGACCTTGGCGTCTGTGTCTTGTGGCGCGAGAGCTCTTCACTTCAAAGGGCTGCGCTCTCCTTGATGTTCCTCGGCTGGTAATTTGGTCGCGACCCACAGACTGCATATCAACTTTGGGGACCGTAACTTGCCGCTCTCATCTGCAATATTTCCTTTAACTGAGAGAAACGTTCCGATAAATTGATAGCTTAGGGAGCTCCTTGACGTTTCTCATTGCACAGAACATAATTTAATTTACTAAACGTTTCCCCGCTCAACTACACGATTTTTACTGTTTTATGTCTTTTCTTTGGATAACAGAAAATTGGACACAGAAATTTAGACATAGCATATTGTTCATCAAGAGTGTCATGAAACTCCACAACTTACAGTATATTTCTCATATTCTGTATTATTTTAACATTACAGACGGTCACATCCATCAGTTTCTTCCTTTAAAGTGAACTAATATCATTAAAAACTGGTGTCACACGAAGCTGCCTAACGCACACAAGTTGAAAACTGATTTACACTTTAGTACACGTACCAGAGTACATCAATTATGACTTCCAACCATCGAAGAAGAATTGATTAGTTGCTTATCATAACCTGCTTCTCGGCACTTATGGAAGAATTACCAATCAGCCTTAGTATGAAATAAATTAAATAGTTGAGAATATTTTGGTTCCTTAAGATTTTACGTTATTCCCTATACACCACTACTATGGCATGTTAGTACTATTACATCGTCTTTCAATATTGTAATGGGTACTTCTGATAATTAGTGGCGCGGTTGCGTTTTGTTTCGCATTGTTATCACGCTAATGCTTAATAAATGAAATTGCTTTAGTACTCAATATTACTGATACATGGGTTAATACTTTATATCTAAGAACAAAATTGATAATGTATGAAATGCCACAAAAGTCGGATATCTGTTTCGACATTATCTGCCGAAAGATGTATTCCACAAATATAAACTTCTTAAGTAATTACTTCCAAATAATGGAAAATGTATTCACACTTTCTAGCTAACTATGAAAACTATTGCCTTGTTCCAGTTCGTATACTTCGTATACTTCCAGTTCGTATACTTTATATGATGTTGCTGATACTTGTGAAGGTTCAATTTAGGTCGGTGTATGTAAACACTCGACATTATCATTCCAATCACACCTTTGATTTAGCGCCAGTTCCTTAATTTGTCATAAATTAGGATGTTATTTTGTGTACAGTTATTCTTTTTGCCATTGAAAATAAAGGCCTCAATGAGAACATAATATCTTCTTAGTTTCATTACATCCCTAATCGCAAATAAACTTTGTCTAAACATTTTAACATGATTATGTTGCACTGCGTAAGTCATGTTATACAACTCACTAACAATTTACGCATGAAATTGTTAGGTGGATTAGTAAAACAGTTTCCTGTTATAAAACGACTCATGGCGCAGATCGTATCTCTAATTACAAAATGATACGTAAATAAAAATATCATAAGTAACGAAAGTATCTCAGTAGACGTGATCTTCTTTTTAAAACGGTTCGCGGTTCAGACGATGCATTAAAGGTATAAGTTATAAGGAATGAGTTAATATGTAGCTAAACGGTTGCATAAAATTTTACTAGTAATTTACAGTTATCACGATAAACTAACAGGATTGTATACTGCAGGCCACTTACTGATCTTTAGGGAGGGTAATAGCAGTAGATCGATTAAAATATTGTTTCCCCAAAAACACGAAGAATTCGAAAATAAAATTAAAATTCTTATGGTGTGTCAGTTAGCAACTTGTAAACATAATTCGTGGAAATAAACTAAGATGTTTCTGCTGTTTCCGCATTACATGCAGGTAAGTATCTGACGCTATCGGACACTCATTTTTTAGTATTCTCATAACATAATGTAGTGCAAGTATATTATTCTTACAGAGCCAACTGGCACCTGTACTTAACATTTACAAAGTACACAATGTTTTTAAAGTGTATCATAATGAAATAGTGGTTTAAAATGTTTGTAATAGTGAAATTGATTAAAAGTGAAAAATGGCTTCTGTTAAATAGAACTGTGAATATTTCATTAAAATTTCATCATTGAGTTCAAAGATATCTTCCATTATTTGTTTATAAATGTAATTTAATTCTTAAGCAAACGTTTCAAGTTCCAAAATGGAAAGGAAATTCATAGTTGTTTTGTGGTTCATTTATCACAAGACCAGCGTTTTTTCTTATTGTTGTTTCGTCTTTCTTCTAGTACCATTTAAATCTTGGCAATAAATATCTTACTAATCCTTTTACCATGCAATCTTCACAAATTCTTTGCCGGCTCCTGATTCTGTGAAGATTACATTTTAATGATACCCCGGGAAAGCCATCATTCTTGCAGTAGTTCAACATTTTTGTTTTAAAGAAAGTAAGCAACACAGATTACTTGAAATGAAACATTTTATCTGACATAGGGAATTACACTCTGCAGGAGTAAAAGCTGTTAGTGTAAACAAGGCGTGGATTGGTAAAAATAATGCCCACACAAATCTTGGAATCATAAAAACGATGTTTACTGGCATTAACGGGATTAACTTTTTTAGTAGGAGAGATTTGCGGAACGTTACATCAATATCGAAACTTTTGTTATAAACTCTAGCATCCCCATGTACCGAGATCGCCTCTGACCTCTTTAATACTTCTACGTTCTTCAAAACTCAACAGATACACTTCAACTTTTGCAGCATAAGCCTTTAGGGACAATTTCGGGTTAGGTTTGTATTTCAACCAGATCATTTCACGGGGCCATGAAAAGTGACCGTGAATTTATGTTCTGTGCAATAAATTTTTGGTTTAAATCAAACTAAGAAGTTGAGTCTATTTAGAACTTCATTTTATGATGCCAAATTCGTGAACTGTCATCTAATTCAGACCCTTGACCACACCCAAAACACGTTCATGAGCCACGATTTCCCAAAATCACATCAGACGAATGCCGAGATGGTTCATTCAATAGGCCATGGCCGAATTCCTTTTAGTTCCCCACCCTCAGTCCTCTCCCGCCTCTAATGACTTCGACGTCGACAAGGCATAAAGTCAGAATTAAAAAAATAATCATTAGCCTACACCAACTAAGCGTGCAGTTCCTCAATGTTACATATACATCATAATATAGCAACAATTTATTGCAAAACAGCTATGCAGTATATTGAATTATTATATTAAAAATATATATAATTATATACCAAAAACTTTGATCAAGGTGGTGCCACTTAGTGGTGCGGTAATATGGTTGACGAATTATGAGGATCATATGTGGGAGTTGAAGGATGTGGGAAGGGAGATAGAAAATGTGTTTCCGGAATTATTTTAGAAGTTATTCAGTAGCTGAAATTATAAAGGAAATGCGCTGGGAGTAATTGAAAGAAAGGAGGCGTGTTTTGAAAGAGTTCGGGGGGTGTTTAAGGCGTGTATTGTTGTTAAGGTTTAGATAAATATTGGGAGGAGAATTAAAAATGACTCTTGCCGTCAGGCATTAGGAAGTGGAAAAATTCTATTGTAGGTATTGGAGTCAGGGACCGGAATAAATTACTAGGAGATATGGGGAACAATTTAGCTCAAACACAGAAATAGTTTAAATTAAAAATTTCCTGAATTGCGAAACTAGGTGTCTAGGGAAATTTCCGCCGTAGCAGATGCTCCTTTTCAATTAATTCTGTTATTAAAAGTTTCGGCTTGACCTAATTATTCACGATGAAACAATGTTGTAACGAGTTGCCAAGCAAGTGTGAGTTTCGAGCACAATACACGTTTTCATGAAAATTGTAGATAAAAAAGAATGTTATCAATGATTTATGTGTGCAGATTGTGTATAAATGTTGCTGAAATGTGAATTGGTGCAAGAATCCCGTCCGAAGACTGCAAGGATGATTTAATGAACTTTACTGCACACTTCAACGAACAAAATGGTTTCAAGATTACCTTTAATTCGAAAAATGTAAAGAATTTCATAATCGCACTGTGCAAATTCAATCATTCAGATTCAACATGTTTTTTATGTATAAAATTAAAACCATGCTAATTTCACAGTTGTTTCTGTGCTATGAAATTGGGACGGAAAATGATATAAACGATGGGAATTACTACGAAAAACTCAGTAACGGAATAATAGTAATAATAAAAACCGGAGTGCCTTTAGTTTGAAATTATTGAGAAGAAATGTAGCAGAATAAACACGTGCGTTTCTTTTCTACTTAAAAGTATCAATAACAGTTCGCCTAGCTTTAGTGTTTGTTGAAAGAGAGGTACAATTTCCAGTTCGTTTGCTAAAGTAAAGCAACATCAGTAGTTTATCTGCGTTTCAAGCAACTGTAAATATACGTTTAGAGAAGTTTTCAGATGCTGTGAAGATCTTCTTACATTGCGATCACGTGAGACCAAGTTTCTGGATCCATGTACGTGAACTGAATTAGGATGCTGGAGACTGAAAAAGTTTCTACAACTCCAGTCGAGAAAAAAAAAAATTTCCACGCAGGTCTTACTTCTAATGTTAAATATAACTGAGCATCTAACATACAATCAATGTTCACGACTTAACATCAGTATGGATCTTTCTTCTATATTTGGCTGTAACAAAGTAGCTAATTACTGGCCCAAACCAATGTTTTGTCTAGCGTGTGCGTGGCTATTTGTATAGCAAACTTAAAAATGCAATAACGTGATCGATTGTGCAAACATTTAGACGGCCGATTCACTACGTAAAAATTTTGTCTTGAACAGTAAATTAACTACGGAACGAACATTACGTGAACTGACACAACAGAAACAAGAACCCATTGTGATTTTATGTATCGTCTACGTCGAGGTCATAAGAGGCGAGAGAGAACTGATGGCAAGGAACGGAAAGGAATTCGGTGATGGCTTCTTTTAATTAACTATCCTGGAATTCACCTGGTATGATTTCGGGAAACCATTCAAAACCGAAATTTGGATTGCTGGATGGGGATTTGAACCAGCGTCCTTCCGGATACCAGGCCAGAGCATTACCGATCACCCATCATGTTTGGTCAAGAATTATATGATCCTTACCTGTATGTATAATCTTTTAAATTATTAAAACAATTGTAATATGAGAAATACGGACTTCAGTGTTGCCAGACTAACACCCATAAGTAGTGAATGTAATGTTCGCTTAAATGTAATGTTTCGAAATGAAAAACACCGGTGGAAAATCATGCGCGTTGATCATATGTGTTTTAATGTCAAAAATACAAAGAATATAAACAGAATTAAATGACTGTTACCTTCCTCCATTGAGAGTTGCGTCTGACTTTTAGATAAAATTGTTCGTACCGTTCTGATAGTGTGCCCCGACAACAATACGACTACCGTGATGAAAAATGTATAGTTAAGATATTAATTAAAATGACTTATCCGTCATATTTACAGTCAATATTGATTTACATATTCCATGCTGAATTATTTGTTTAGCTGCAGTATCAAACAATTTTTAATTAAACTTCTTTTCGGTAATAACTAGGCCATAATAATAACGTTTAACTTAGTCTACAACCCGAAGGTTGGTTGGATCTTCGCAAAGCCAGGCAAAGGCTCGTTTGGTCGTAATTACCTGATGACAGGGATTTTACTGGACGCGCTTTCCGCCCCTATCGCAGTCGCCTTAAATTAATCCGGCAATTCTACCGGGTATTGGGAACCTACAATTTAACGTGAACTCCAAAAAACCACGAAAGCGTTCTTGAGTACTTCACTTTACATCAGATGCTGTACCAGAGGGGAAGGTGATATTAAGTGCCTTTGAAAATCCCCGCCGAGACAGGGATTTGAACTTGGAACCTGTCGTTCCAAGCCAGACGTCCTAACCACTGAGCCACCAGACCACTCAGAATATTGGCTACCTTACACGAACACAGCAATGCCTCTAAAAACTAATTGCTATTCCTGGGTTTGAAGCTGAGACCCCAACTTTGACGACGAGTGGCTTACAAACTGCACTACCGGATCTCTCTATAGACATACATGGTAGCAACTAACAGAAAATTTTGTTTCCCTGTTAAATTTATAACGCTCTTTCTAGATGCATATTAAATGAGGTATTTACAACGAGCCATTGTAGACATAACATCCCTTATATTTCAGATGTTGTTGAATAAGGCAATCATCTGACATAATGATAAAACAAGCGTGATCTTTGACGTATCTACTTTTTCAGCAAATTTTTCTAGGACTAAATACAGAGCTCGATTCATCTCATTTCTATTCTTTTGTTGGAAGTTACCAGTAGCTTCAGTTACTACCTGTAGGTCGTTTGTTTTATGTGACATGTTTGTTGAGTTTCAAGCATGTTCAGTTATAATATTCATCTACACTAGTCTATACTAATGTTGTAAATGTGAAAGTAAATCTGTCTCTTTGGGCTAAACAGCTAATCCGATCGTGATGAAATTTGACAAGGAGATGCTATTTACCTTTAGGAAGGTCATAAGATACTATATACACCTCTGTAATGTTTAACTACAGAGTGGATTGGTAGAGTGGTGGGTAAGGTGCTTGCTTCATAAAGTTATCCGTGTGGCCTTCCGTTGAAATCCTGCTGGGAGGAAAAAAAAAAAAAAAGAAGAATTGTTTTTCATCGTGTGAGCCAAGCCTGGGAGTTCCGTCGTAAGTATTCCATATTAAAATTTAGGTCCATTCTTGGGTGGAATGAGTGGCAAAACGTAGGCGGCGGAACAGTGCCGTAAGCGTTTACTTTATTTACGCTATACTGGTCCACAGTCTTTGTTTCTCTCACAGGCAGTTTGTGTGTGATCTATACTAATAATGTTATAAATGCAAAAGCTAAAGCTATGTGTCTTTTTTTTTTTTTTTTTTTTTTTTTTTTTTTACGTTTTGACGAATAAAGAGGTGTACCGATATTGATGGAATTTGACAAGGAATTCTTTGCATCTTTAGGAAGGAAACAGGATACTTTTTTCCGGTATGAATAACAGTTTTTGTCTAGAAGTTTTGATTACTTATTGAACGGTGACAGACAGACGGATGCGTGTGTAAGTCTGTAATAACAAATCAGTCGCTCAGACTGTGCTTCTCACGCAATCAGTTAGTGTATGATCTGTTAGTAAATTACATTTACAGACAAAACTAATTTTTTTAGTGTAGATGTTGATTTGCTCTGCACCGTATTATTACTTTCTGTCTGCCTAAAAGTTTCTGGTATTTGTTTACTTTGTTTTCTTTTTTGATATGCCTCACAGGCGTAAACCAGACCTAAGGTGTAGCTCTAGCAGATAGTGTTGCCCAAATGCAAGAACAAGACGAGACTTGGCCAGTCTTGGTCTTGGTCTTGCATCAATACACCTGGTCTTGGTCTTGGTCTTGGTCTTGCAAAAATGCAAGACCAAGACCAAGACTGCAAGACCAAGACCGATTTTGGGCAACACTAGTGTTGCCCAAATGCAAGAACAAGACGAGACTTGGCCTGTCTTGGTCTTGGTCTTGCATCAATACACCTGGTCTTGGTCTTGCAAAAATGCAAGACCAAGACCAAGACTGCAAGACCAAGACCGATTTTGGGCAACACTACTAGCAGAGCACGAGCAGCTGAAATTATTGGAACCCAGGAATCTGACGCTCATCCTGAAGGAAGAAGAGAAGACAAAGTTGAAACTGAAGCTGCCCTCAGTTAACCCTCCGCCTTTTCCACCACCCGCACCTTTTTTTTTGATTTGAAAATGTTGGATATTGATTCTCTTAACGAGACAGTTCCGACGGTAGAATGGTATAGTGTTGTCGTCCCCGTCATATTATGCAGACTTGCTGTTGTTTGCGACAAATCTTACGTAACTTGCAGCTTTCTATATCAAATTCTAGCAATGTCCACGCGTACGATGTAGCGGGTAACAACTAGTCTGTAATATATTCACTAGATGAAATAAGAAATATTTCCCTTGAGTTGCAATATTTGTTGAGCGGTTTCGATGTGTCTGTGTATTTATATATATGCTACTGGAGTTGTAATGGAAGCGACGGGTGAGAATTCTCGAATCCCTACAGCGACTTATTTCCCACGGGGAAACGGATTGCGTCAGATGTCTCGGAATCGAATATTCCCTAACGGAAAGTGACGAGGAGGTTGCTACTACTGAGTTACTCTACCGCAAGAACGTAGAGATCTGCGTCAGAAACGCAAAACCTCCGGTAAACAGCTAACCTTTCTTCAAAATGTTAAAAAATCCGGCACCCCACAATACCATGTGTCATTCACAGAGAATTATTAAAATACTCCAAATCTGCAGAATCTCTTCGACTCTTCCTTCTCTGTAGGCACAAGCCAGTTTCTTATATACAGTAACTAGTTGTTACCCGCAACTCCGTATGTGTAGACGTTGAATTTCATTACCAAAATTGGATATTGAAAGCTGTTAGTGACTTTTAAGATTTGTCCCAAACAATATCGAGTCGGCCTAATATGACAGGAAAGCCATCACTATATCATTTTACCGTCGAACCTCTCATTAAGAGAATCAATTTCGAACTTATTTAAAAACAGAAAAACAAACGAAGGTGTGGGGTAATAAGGGGTAGGGGGTGTTTAGCTGAGGGCAGCTTTATTTTAGCTTGGTCCTTGCTTGTTTCTTCAGCTTGAGTATCAGATTCTTGGGTTCTAATAACATTAGTTGCTCGTGCTCTTCTAATGCTACACCTTAGGCCAGGTCTACATCCGCAAGACATGTCAGAAACTTTTCGGCAGACACAAATTAATAGTACAGTCCATAGAAAATTGACATGTATACTAAACAATAAGTTTTGCCTCTAAACGAAATTTACTAACAAATCATACACTAACAGACTGCGCGAGAAGCACAGCTTGAGCAACCGACTTAATATTACAGAATAACACACCCATCCGTCTGTCTGTCACCATTCGATAAGTTCTCGAAACTTCGTGACTAAAACTGTTATTCATAGCGAAAAAAATGACCTTTGTCCTTCCTACAGATACAACGTATTTCCTTGTAAAATTCCATCGATATTGGTATAGCAATTCAGTGAACAAAACGGAATAAAAGACAGAGACTTACTTTCGCATGTATAACATTATTAGTGCAGATTACACACACAATGACTACGAGAGAAATAACGGCTCAGTGATCAAGATAGCGTAAAGGAGTATACACCTACACCATTGTTAGACCACGTACGATTTGCCAAGCATTTCATCTCTAAATTTGTGGTATCTGCAGTTTAATATGGAATCTGAAAAACTGACCGTCCAGGCATGGCTCATACGATCAGTTGCACCTTTAATTAGTTTCTTTTCTAAATAACGGCAACAGAATATACGTCTTCGAAGTTTGATAGGGGCTGTTCGATGAACATCGGTGTCCATTCCTGGTGTAGTGCTTCACCTCCATAATCCAAAAATTCGTTAAAGACATCTCCCTGTGTTGTTCTACAGTTTCTTATTGAACAATACGTCTCTTCAATAGCATGCCAGACGTTTGATTTGTTTCTTCCCACCTGTAAAATTTATATCAGTTTCTTAATATTCTGACTTCATGAACTATTCAGTAAAATTTCGCTCCCATACTTTTCCAGTTATCTCACTGGTATCCCTTAGTTTTGTTCACAGAATCTCCACATTTGCTACTGTATTCCGCAAACATCTTGTTCCAGGTTGTCGGAAATACAGCACATTCATTACTTTTTGAATTATATAATGTGACTCTTTCATGGCTACTATAACCTAACCCATTAATCCTACCGGGTAAAGGGAACCTACAGTTCAACGGGGAATTCGAACCACGGAGGCGTTCTTGCGTACTTCGCACTGCGCAGCTATCGGTGCCAGGGGGTGAAGGCCGGGATTCGAACTGCGGAACTTTCAATGTCTAGTGAAACGCCTTTATCACTGAGCCACCAAACCGCTATTGAATCTGCTTGTTGCTGTTGATTTTAAAAATAACTGTTTTGTTCTTCCATGGACTCTAGACTCTGTATACACTTTTATAGGTATTCATTTACAAAATTTGGTTTAAGTATAGATTATCTTCTATCCAGAAAAGAGAAGAGGAGACAACTGAATTATCTTTGAACTTGGAGAATTGGTATTTTTGACTATCTATAATAGCAATAATTTTCCAAACTTTCACTGATCTTATTAGGGCGAGCGGCACTAACCAAAAAAAGTTTAGATTTTGGTAGTAAAAGTTTTGGAAAAACTACTGCACGTCGAGACGTGAAATTGAAAATAAATTAGCTCACCCTAATAATTCAGAGTTATCTCTGGATGTGTCATTAATGATTATTTTTACGAAAAATTGTAATTATTTTTATTAGCGTATATATGTAATGCCACGAGTGATAATGGTTCGTTTTGAAAATTATTTTCATTCAACTTAAGGAAACAGTGATTGTGTTCCGA
The DNA here is from genome assembly GCA_031002005.1 of Vandiemenella viatica. Lineage (NCBI taxonomy): Eukaryota > Metazoa > Arthropoda > Insecta > Orthoptera > Morabidae > Vandiemenella > Vandiemenella viatica. The sequence continues at coordinate 28,508,913 of CM061921.1, forward strand.
TTCCACCGACAGCTAAATTTTGTAAAATACGCAGTATCACTTGCACAAGAAAAAAATTTCCATTAAAACTAGCTTCCGCAATCACAATTCATAAAGCTCAAGATTTAACATTAAATAAAGTTGCTGTAGATATTTGAGAAAATAAATTTTTGTCGATTAACATTTCTTGGGTTATAGAGAGTAAAAACTTCAGAACGACTAGCATTAAATAGAAGATTTTCTTCCGAGAGAAGTAGTAATATTAAAAAATTTTAAATGTAGAAAACAGGAAGAAACTTGAATAAGAAATTTTATATCTGATTAAAAACAAATTAAATAAATTGATATTTTAAATATTTAAATATTGGATCTTATTATAAACGTGTTTTTTTTCAACAAACTAAAATCACGGATTTTGATGATAGTAATTTCTTTAATTGAATACAATATCTTTATATATAAAAATGAATGTATGTTTGTTTGTTTGTTTGTTGGTATGTTTGTTCTTCATACAAATCCACAGTTTTCATCCGATCTCGATGAAACTTTGCACACCTATCCTTTGAAACAAGGAGAAAAATACTGTCTACATTTGGTTAAAAAATAATCTGTATAAATAACACATGTTGTCTCATAACTTCGAAATACGGCGATAGACAGACAAGTTGGATGTGGACGTCTCCAGACCATATTTCCATGTAGTAAACTGGCAGCTCAGAGTTGCTGCTCGTGGGATATATGTGTTGGTTCGTCCAGTTAATATCATGGGTAACTAGACATCAAAGGAATGATATTTATATTTGATTTCATAGAGATTTTGTTCTGCATTTAACATGGCAGTAACAAAGTTTTCCATGAAATTGCTGTATGTCCTTATTTCAGACTAAGGTAAATCATTGTACATTCCATGCAATAAAAAAATGATGTTTCATTATCTGAAACTTGATCAATTTATATTACCTTAAAGTTATTTCAACAGTGGTTGTAAACTTGCACAAGCAATATGTTATATTACGTTACTGCTTACATTTACCTTATTACTCTGATTCATAAACACCTACTGAATGTTGATAAGATTCATGTGATTGATTTCATAATAAAATTTACTGCCACTCTTTAATCACTGCCATTAATTTCTGGTCAGTTTATAAGAACAGGGATTTGTTATTGTGTTAGATTCAGAGTAAATGAATGCTACATTGAAAAGAACACAGAAAATGAATCTGTTATCTGGTTTCAGATGGTGGATGGATAAGTGCAGTATTTAATCTGGCAATTAGAAATTAAATTTTATGTTATAATAAGACTAGATACAATAGTGCCTGAAGAAAAACTGCACAATTATGATATTGAACAGGGTGAAAGTTTAAAGTCTTAATTTTTGTGCACAGAGTTAAGTAAAATGTTAGAATTCATTGTCAATCTTGTTATATTGTAAAACTGGTAAATAAGATACCAGAATTAAAAATAGTGCAACACAGTAATATTAAGATAGTTATGAATGGAAAGCAGATTGTGAACTATTTCCTTATTCTCAGATAATTAACTTGAATTGTGGTGCTTTGTGTTAGTTAAGGTAAAGAAATGACTGAAAAATAACAGAACGTGTGCAGAGAATGGTTTCTCATAGCACATGTATAATGTATGTAGGAAGGCATATTGCCAAAAATGTTTCTGTAAATAGATAACAATTTTTGTTGACCAGCTGTTATATGTATTTAAATGTAAATAGAGAAAATGAAGGATGAAGGTGATGATGTTTTAATGATGCAATAAAAGGAAATGAGAAACAAAAAAAAAAAAAAAAAAAAAAAAAAAAAAAAAAAAAAAAAAAAAAAAGTGGATAAAGAGCTTGCTTTCGAACGTGGTGATCTCTGGTTCAAATCTCCGTGGAGGCTAAGATTTTTAAAAATTGTTTTTCATCGTAAGAGTCAGGCCTGGGCCGTAGGTTATTCGGATTGAATGTTAAACTGTAGAAATTAGAAAGTTAGGGGTGCAATACGAGGCAAATCGTAGGTAGTCTTGCAATTTTGTTGGTGTACTCTTTTTTACGTTATAATGATCCCTCAGGTGTTGTTCGCAGTCAGTGTGTGAGTGAGAACCACAGTAATACTAATATAAATACGGAAGTAAGTCTCTGTCTTTTTGTTACGTTTTGACGACTAAATGGCTATATCGTTGTGATGGAATTTTGTAAGGTAAGCTGTATGAAGGGCACAGGATATTTTTTCCAGTATGATTAACAGTTGTAGTCACGAAATTTTGAGATCTTATCGAATAGTGACAGAAATATGTTGAAAATGGTTCTCTTCAAGAGGCAGGTTCGACGGTAGAATGATATAGTGATGGCTTTCCTGTCCTATTATGCCGACTCGATATTGTTTGGAACCCATCCTTCGTTACCTACAACTTTCTATATTTAATTGTGGCAAAAAAATTCTTAATCCACGCGTACGAAGTCGCGGGTACGAGGCTAGTTTTCTATAACAAAACTTCGCGAGCCACCACAAATCCGCGCTTTTAGCTGGTTATTTTTTATCTTGCTTTACTTCAGGCGCACAAACCAAGGCGCCGACGCCGTTACAATAATAAGCATGTATAGCCATGCTGGGTGATGATTTCGTTAAATTGTGAATGAGAAATGGGTAAAAAACCATTTTGTTACCATCGTCTAACAGCATCTTGTAAGTCAATTAGTGACGATCAGAGGGGCAGTTGCCAAGGCTTGTTTGTTAAAATTTCTTTGGTCATACTCTAAGGTTCCAGGAACATGCAGTGGTTTTCCAATATTTCATAAGGTTGGTTTCTTATTTTCTGATACCCTAGTACACATCGGACATCACGTGTGGTCGGACTTAGGAACGAGCATCAACTCCGTGAAAACTAAGCATTTATTTCTTTTACAAACGTTTGTACATTTTAGGCATATTTACAAAAAAAAAAAAAAAAAAAAAAAAAAAAAAAAAAAAAAAAAAATCAAAATGAAATGGGGACATTATACTCTAAATAAATTATAGTTTTTGCTGAAACACTAGCTTTATCACTTGACTTATTGTCATCGGTACCAACAGCCAGGTTAAATAGGGTTTTTGGAGGACAATGCATCCATCATTTTATATCATTTGATCCGGTTCAAAAACCTTCAACAATCGTAACGAACGAATATCTGCCAGAGTAGCTTGGAGGCATGAAAGGAAAAACTAACTTCTTGGTCCGAATATTGGATGCGATTAAGTGGTTGCGTGAAAGTGATAGCCCTCTCCGAAGGGGAGATAGTTTACGACCCTCACATTTCACCTAATTATCTACAGGCTAGCCGCTAGTAAACTGAGCGCTAAAATTATCAACTCGACACAAATTATATTAGCTAAAAGTTTAGACATGACGGAAGATATTCCCTGAGTCTGAAAAAAAATTACTTTTCTCAATACATGGTATAAAATGAAGGAATGGTGTAAGTGGTAGAAGCAGATTAATGAACAGAGGATTCTGTTAGCAATGCGTTCAGTGCCAATGGCAGCCAATGCAAAACAACATACTGTAATTAACGTCACCTCATTGGATGCACTTACGAACTATTTAAGAGATAATTTTAATAATTTAATAACATTGACAATATATGCTTCTATACTCAAATAATAAATAAATTTACTGAGTGTTGTAAAAAACTTAAATAGTTTCTGGAATAACTAGAAAATTTTATTGAAATTCCAGTTTCGTTTTAAGTAGATTTACGTTCGAGACTACCTGCATTCCAGCACCCCCTTGTATATATCGATGTAATGCTTTTCGTACTGAAAACAGAAACACTTGAAGTTAACTTCTCACCTCCCAACATTTTGAGGAGAGGTGCTGGCGTCTATCATGAAAATAGAACTAATATCGTGGAATTTTGCCGCCTTTATTTTTCCGAAGAGTGCCTGACTACAGATGCAATATGGATCCGATATCAGAGAAATGAGTTGGATATGTACTTACCTTTGCGGAACCTGTACTGACATACGAACCATTCACATGACTCTGGTGATATTGGTCTCCAAGATGCACCAGCACTGAGAATTCTGAACCCGTTGCCGCCTGTATTTACTGGTCATGTTTAATACTGATTTATGCAGTTTATCCACAAAAATACCGGCGAATTCTCTAACTTTTACAAAATTTCGTCTAAAAACAGAACGTTACGTCGTAAGTAGTATCCAACACACATTGGTACGGTACGAAGCTATTAGACTGTGGCTACAAACACTTCCGTGAGTTACAGTAGAACATCTTGAGTAACCGGTTGAAAATATAGTAGGGTGAACACACTCTAAACGAGCTGAAATTTTATAAGTCTAATTCTCGTCTCTTACGAATAATTTTGACAGTACTTACGATCCAATTTTGGTGCTCCAAGACTAGTCCGAAGTATCGGATGAGACGGTCTTTCAGTAAAATAACATATGACTAGAATGTTGACGTGATGTTAATCTGTGAATGAGATTAGGTTAAAGCTGCCACAATAAATCTTTCATGTGTGTTAAACGTCAAAAGGGAGAAAGTTCTACAACAGGTTACGGTTAAAAAACTTAGACAAAACTCAGTTGAAATTAAAGAGAAGTCAGTAGTCAAATTTCCAGAAGTGAAAGTTATGCTTCAGAAGGCTCCATACTGATTCCTCTAGCCTAAGAAGTTTTGATATAGTTATGAATATAATGCAGTGGAGTGCAAATAAAGAAATCATGTATATTGGAATAAGTGGAATAGTGAAAAACAGTTCCAGTTCTAAGTTTGAACTGTAATGAGTAGTAGTAACTGGTTTGACTGCGATAGAGAATCGGCTCCGGTGACAATTTCCCTACACAATTGCTTTCCATTTAAACTCTTTCGGTGCTTCCGGTAATTTTTTCCAGTCACTGACTCTTTACCTACAAACTAAAATTAACTTGCTCTCTTGCGCCTGAAGTCATGAGACAGTTTTCTCATCCTGATTCTTAATCCAATATCCATTAAAGTCTCATCACCAAAATATGCCCTATACACCCCACCACTCTCTTAACCCTGCTACTATCGTCCAGTAACTCCCAAAAACTGTCCCTTTATTATTTTTATTACTTATTGTGATCTAGATTAATTTTCAGAAATAACTCTAACATTCTTTACACACCCTACAACTCCTGTATTTGATATCTATAATCACTGAAGACTTGAGATGCCACAAAGAAAAAAAATCTCGCTTTGCTCTAGCGAAGGTCGCGTTTAATAGACGCCTATTAAGTGGGAAAGCTGAAAATGCCGTCAACAAATCTTGCACACTATTCTAGTACGATTTCCTTAAAAGCGGCAAGATCAGAAACGAAAAGCGAGAAAAAGCACAAGTGGATGCACATTCACTATTCTTTTGATATATATATGCCACTCAAATCATATAAACGAAGTAGACTGTAGAATATCACGAGAGAAGAAACGAGGTTGTTGATGATTTTTCAAATACTGTTATATGAATGGTATTGAAATTACAGGAGTTAAATTTAGCCATCAGCTGACAAGGATCAAATCTGTCATTTCACGTACTAATACGTAGTGCTGGCACGACTCATTACTTTCAGATCGATTTTTAACAACGTAGTACTGCCATAGAGGGTAAATGTTTTTGATTTAGTAACTACTTACCGCATGTTTAATCTGTAAGAATCCAAGAGGAATTCTACCACAACCTTTTGAGTGAACTGTTAGTCTGCAGTAATTTTGGGAGACAGCTGTAAACAGAACTCTGGATGTCCGGAGAAGTTTTCCAACACGCCTCCTACTAAACGCCAAGCCCGAGCATTGAGCATTCATTCATTAGCCAAAACCCTTTCGGTATTCACGTGGAAGGCGTAACATCTCGCTATGTACGAGGGGCGATGAAATGAAAAGGTACGAAACGACACGGTGGGTACAAATGTAGACTTTATTTAAAATATACACAATAGGCCTGAGCACAACGATCCCACTGATGAACAAGCTGCAGGATTCCTTGTTACCAGAATTCCTGTGGCCGTGACGAGACCCAGTCCTTCACAGCGTCCTTGAGTACGTCGTCCGAGTTAAAGCGCTTCCCTTTCAGGTGTTTCTTCAGTGGACCAAACACATGGAAATCGCAGGGCGACATGTCCGGACTGTAGGGCGGATGGTCCAACATCTCCCACTTGAACTTAGCCAGTTCCATGTGTGTGACTCTGGAGACGTGTGGACGCGCGTTTTCATGGAGCAGAACCACACCCTCCGTGAGCAGCCCCGGTCTTTTTTTCTTGATGGACCTGTGTGGGCGTCAGAGTGTCTCACAGTACACATCCCAACCTGTACACCATCCTGTCCTCATACGGACTGCCGCATCATTTGGACGCCGCTTTTGATAAGAGCCTTTGCTCTCTACTGCGCATGCGGGCGCCCGCGCATGCTCCGATCCCAGTCAGAGACTCCAATCGCATCCCGAGATGTCTCGCTACGTTCTCCCATGGCAGAATATGCAAATATTTAACTGTTACGTTTTTACTTCGTTTCGTACCATTTTATTTGATCACCCCTTGTAGAACCTGCAATTAACTTAATTATCTGTCCAGAAATCTCTTTCTACTGCAATTTTCCAACACATTGATGCCAGATTTAATACTGATATCGTATATATAATATGGTGAAAAAACAAAACCAATTGGCAGTCATTGGGGGCTGCCGAAAAAAAGTGAAAAGTTAAAATTATGAATACCTTATGTGCAACACGTCAGACTTATAGCCACAGCTGTACTAAATAATAATAATGGCATTTGGTCGTTACGACCTGGTGATAGGGTTTCTATTGGCTGTGCATTCCGCCTCTGTCTTAGCCGCCTTAAGCTAACACGATAGTGCTGCCAGGTACAGAGAACCTACAGTTGAACGGAGAATCCGAACCCCGGATGCATTCTGGCGTACTTCACATTAGACGGCAAACTGTGTCAGAGGTGAAAGTTAGCTTAAGGGCCTATGAAAAAACCCCGAAGAGACAGGGATTCGAACCGGTGACCTTTCGTTCCCCAGTCAGACACCTTAACCACTGAGCCACCAGACCGCTACAGATATAATGTTAACATTAGCATGTCGGTGACGGGAACTCATAAGATTTTACCCATCCAAAAATGACCAAACGTGCCTAAACTAAAAACCTTAGTCCACAACTCAAAGGTTGGTCGAATCATCCCGAATGAGATGTACCAAGCTATTCGGTCAGAGGCAGGAAGGCCGATTCCTTTCCTCAAGGCCCTACAGATTAACGTGGATTCAGAACCACGGAACATCCCGACGTAGTTCATATAATTAAGTAAAACTCTTAAAAACTCCTGCTCACCACAAGATTTGAACCCACGTCCACAGAGAGTCCTTTTGAAAGTAAGTGCCTTAACCGCTGAGCTGCCAGACCGCCTAGCTTTCAACTATACGTGTGATGCGTACTATCAAAATCGGATAAAAACTGTGGGTTTGTATGAACAACGTTGACCAAAATTAAGGTGAGGGGAGAAAGGAGGAAAGGGTTTAGGTTTTTGTAAATGAAACGTAACAGTGTTTTTCTATTTGTTTCAAAGCATACGTATGCAAAGTTCCATCAAAATCGGACCAAAACTGTGAGTATGAAGAACATTGGCAAATAATAATAATAATAACCATTCATTTTATTTATCAGATGCAAGTACAGTTTACACTTTTACTTCTGTCTAAGCGCAACACATCATACTTATAGTTACAGATATACTGTTAAAATTATCATGTTGGTGACGCGTCTTCTTAAGATTTTACCCATCTAAAAAGCGACCGACGCGCATATCATACGCGCAAGAAGAAGGCGGAGAAGGGGGCAACATAAAATATACGCTAACCAAGATAGAATCTTCGTATTGTATGACACTGGCTGTCTCAGTGAATCATTGGGTATCTTTACTACCGCAAATATGGAAACTGAGCTAATAGTACGATAAACAAACTTCACGTGAGATGTTGGTGTGAAGCAAATCGTAACATACACTGAAGTACCAAAAGTCGTTTGCTAGGAAGATTCAAATACTGAGATGAGGTAGCACTGCAGAAGAAACGTATAAATATGCTGACCAATGTCGGGGCTTAGATTTGTAGAATCGTGAACCGTATAAATGGTTTTCTGACGTGATTATGACCGTACGGAACGTATTAACAGACATTGAACGTCGGATGGTAGTCCAGCTTTCCATTTCGGAAATTGTTCTTGAATTCAATATTATTCGACCCCACTGACAAGAGTGTGCCGTGATTATGTAATTTTGGCAATACTTCCCTTCATGGAGAACACAATTACTGACCAAATCAGCTTAATGACCGAGATCAGCGACGTCTGCGCTCATAAACCAGATTCCAGATACGTTTTCCGGCAGAATACCCGAGAAGAATTTTTGTAAGCCATACGCCGGGAAAAACTTAATTCTCACATCAGAATGACTTCACTCGGTGTTATAGATCGTTTATTTAGAATAAAAAAATATCCGGTGTCTTGGCTATAATGCATGCCTTGTTTTCGCAGACCTATACAAATACCTTAAATGTGTTGCTTTATCCAACTTACAAATACCAAAAAGCCAAGATTTACCTGGCACATCTTTCGGTTTTGACAAGTCTTAGAATAAACCATATAATAATATATCATTTCAGAAAAGTTATGACACGTTTAACGGGCAAGTCACCAGTCTTTTCTTCTACCCTAAATAAACAATCTATACCACCAAGAGAAACCATTCTGTTTCACAAAGTGAATATTCACTGGAAAGTGTAGATTTGGCTCATAACAAAATCTCATAACTTGTTGACACATAACAGCCACGAGACTCGTCCTATTTTGAAAGAATTGATTTTGTTGGATCTCATTTCCTTCTGTAAGTTGATCGTTTATTCTGAGTCGTCGCTGAAATGTAACGATTCAATTTGAAAATCGGTGGATCAGAAATTTCAGTATTTAAACCGTCAATATACCTCAACAAAAATTACCTCTCTCTCTCTCTGGTGGAGCGTTACGGCGAAGCACGCCGATCGCCACAGATTTAACTACCACCATAACTAAATAACCAATAACTTCCAAACTGAGCATAGGATGAAAGGAAATTTTAAGCTATTAGACACACTAGTTGATCTCTGTGCACAATAGAAATTTCAAGCATATAGTTTCATTCGGGGCAAAGCAATTAACTTGCAAATATTCTCCAAAAATTTTTCACGTTTTGAGTTGCCATTTACAAAATTTGTGGAAAATCACCATTATTAGACTTTTCTTATGATTTGGGAATGAAACCATATATGTGTACGAAATTGTCCGGTTTTTATTACCATGTGATATTATGTCGTGGTGTCGTAGTATTTTTTTTTACTTTCACTAACTTATATGTAAGGGGAGGAAGATAATTAAATTTGACAGATCGGTTAAACTTTTTAAGCACCGTCAATGATGAAAATCTGGGGCATGTAACTTTAATAGGGTAGAAAGCAATTTCACGTTTGAGGTAGATATATGATTTTTATTTATTTTTTTACAGTTTCAGACTTTTCAGACAATCTGTAGATAATACTTTATCTGTGTACCAAATTTAAGATTTCTACGTATACGGGAAATATCTGATAGTTTTGATGATAATTTGTTTGCAGTACTTACCAAAAATTGTTGCTTTACTACAAGTCTTTCTCAATGCAATAGTCCTTTTGTTAATCTCAATGCAAGGCCAGTTGAGATGCAGGATATCCTAAATATCTTTTTCCATAGAAATAATAAATAATCTACTTTTCATCATCGTACGCCTTAAAACATCATAAACCAGCTATATTTCTGTAACTAAGTTCTGCAGTTCTTTCCGACGATTGATCCGGGATGTCGCTGGAACGTCGGTTATTGTTATTAGATCTGAGTTTGGTTTTTTGATTGAGTTTTGAGCACAAGTTTCATTTGGTGCACCTTAGCTCACAATGGATTTTTCCGAATCAAAGTTTTTACCAGCCTCAATCTCAAGTTGCTTAGTAAGATCACAACGGAGCTACATGACCATATTTCGCGGCTGATTGACAATCTTCTTAGTTTCGCCTCGTTGGCGACGTAAACTGTGTTTGGTTCTCACAGTCATCTCTTAATTGATTTTTATGATCTGGTCACCAATAAGCCTTTAAATCTCCGCTATCAGTTTATCTGTTGCCTTAATTTAATGCTTAACCTATGCTTAGTTCTTACTTGACAGCAAACAAAAATCCGAAGTACGTTCATCCCACTCTTTCACTCACATGCTGAATTCCAGAGACAGACGGTTTCTGCGGAGGAAAAATTCACAAATATACAGGGTACCTGATAACCCTCCAGCCAAGGATACTTTTGGTGTGTCATTTTTCTCCGCTGGAACATTTATGGTCTGATATCTTCTGATCATACATTGTGCAAAGTAAATTTTTTTTTCTTAGAAAATGGGAGAAAAAAAGCACTTGACCAAACTGTAGACAGTGTGTTGAGTAAAATATGAACTCATTCTTTTGGCTTTTTACTACGAAAGGCGAATTTACACAATTTATGTACTATATGTAACACACGAGTATTTTGCGTTTTAACACCTAGTTCAATATTCAGAATTCCTTCTTCATATGTAACATCGTTTGTCAAACAGAAATCTTTACGAATTCAGAATCAGATTGTGAAATATAGAATGCTGGTAACCAGTAATGAGTAGCCCAGTGGCGTGACAATAGGGTGGTAGGACGGGCAAAATGCCACGGGTCCCCAGCCGGAGTGGGCCAACCCCTTCATACAGAACGCGTCCATTGTTGCTGCCCGGGGCAGTAATTAAAGTAAAAAGTTGCCCCGGTTTGTAACCCTCCTCTCCCCCCCCCCCTCCCACCTCTACCCGGAGATCCAGCACTGAGGAAGGGTCCCATCCGATTATGCCACGGTCCTCTCTGACAGGTATGGGCAACCTTTGCTTAGCTGAGGGCGTAATTTCGGGACTTAATCAGGTCACGGGCCGGACTTAATCAGGACGCGTGCCGTAGGTAAGAAAGAAGTAGATAGTAGTGAATAAAAAGGCGATAAAAATTTACACATTTTTTATTTACTAGAATTACAATAAGATAATCAAACATACAAAAGCAAATTAACAAAAAAAAAAGAAAAATCAAATGAAAATTAATGGGAGACTTGACTTTGAAGCGTTACTTGAAATTTCTGAATCCTACGCGGGCCGAACTGAAGTTGGTGGAGGGCCGGATCCGGCCCGGGGGCCGGAGGTTGCCCATATACGCCAAGCCACTGGAGTAGGCACTATTGATAACCAAGGCTAGTTCTTAATAATAATAATGCAGCTAAATATACAGAGCAAAAGAAAATTGTTTTGATACTTCCTATGAGGCCTACGATAAATAACGTAGGAATAATGGACGAAACCTTTGACATTCTGCTGGTCATGTTGTGTGACGCGCTTGTGTTTGCTCACAGAGAAGGTGGTATTAATTACGTGCTGACTCTGCTCTTTAGAACAGTAATTATGGAATTGTAAATGCGGAAATTACGAACATACATGGCAAGTAATATAAAGAAGTGAAAAATGCTACTGCGTATCAGAACGAACAGGAGTAATAAATCAGTTGGCTGTACAGAGTAAGCAGAAATGATAAAAAAAAAGATAATGAAGGTTGCCCATGCAATTAACTGTCACGCTATGTCTTATGGTTTAAACAGACAGTAGCACGGTAGGCAATTAGCCAATAGATAGGGGGTTCACGCACTTATAAATGTGTATTACGTTCGTCTTCTGTCAGTCTAAAAAGGTAAACGTGTAATTAAATGAAAAAATAAAGATACCGACATTTATGTATAAATTTTTTAAAATAGTCTGTTATTTGGGTACAATAGCCAAGTGCAAGAAACTGCTGCGTTACAAAATTTCTAAAATATTTTTTCCACACCAGAAAAAGGCAATTTTTGTTCCTCTGGTAGTACTGAAATAGTCCTTTCATATTTATGGGGAAAACCTCTCGTTTCATGCAAATAACAGGTTATTACTGATGGCTCATCCAAAAATTAGTAATTGAAATCATCTAACACTCCAAGAAGGCCAGTACAAGCCCAACACAGATTGTTAGTGCTGAATATATTTTTGATTTTTTTACAATAGTGTAATAAAATCAAGGACGTCCAGAAATTGAAACAAGCAATCGATAAAATTGATGAACGCATTTTATTGTATTTCTGCAAACTATGGTTATGCTATTTGTTATTTGTTACATTTTTTTATTGAACCAAGTGCGAGTGATGGACACCAACCTAATTAACAGCTCACAACAGATTCCGAAGTCTAAATGTTTACTCCAAGAGCATGAGTATTGGCGTGGAACATTACGGCACTGACTAGCCGTCAATAACGTGAGTATAAAACGCTCCATAAAGCGGCCGGGCGGTATCAGCGATCTTTTACGAGTGCGTGCGTGCTGGCTATCGGCCGTAGCAGCATGACATTCTTACAAGTGGCTTCTCTTGTCTCCTTTCAGCTGCCGCGATATCAAAACAACGCGATAATGTCACTCGCTTACTAGCATAAATCTGTCTTCCGCACTTAGCGAGCTGGGCTCGTTAGCTGAGGACACCACAATGCGCATGATAGGCCCTTCAAGCATTCAAAAGATGGTATTAAAAATGGTAACGTTCAGAATTTTAGGCAACGATACTAAAAAATTTCTAAATTTATATCTCAAAAAAGAACACAGAAATTAAACTTCAGTCAGATTCCTACTAGGTTAAATTCATCGGGTTTTTTATTTAATTTTCAGCTACATTTTGTTTTATAGGAGAACACTATTGTGGTTTTAGAAAAGTTTCGGCATAAAATTAAAGTTCTGGTTGCTGAAAAAGATAGTTACTGGTATAATAAGTGAATTTTAAATACTAAAAATGAGTTTACTATCCTAAAACGAAGCACAGGCTTCTTGAATGAATAGTATTTTTTTAAAAATATTAGTAGAAGTTTTCAGTATTACAGTCTATGGAACAATATTTACAATTGTTAGAAAAATTAAAAGTTGAAGTACGAGAAAATGTATATGAACCGTGTTACTATTAGAAGCGTATTTTTTTTTTTTTAACTGCTTAACGCCTCTTAACAGCGAGGTCTTTAGAGACGGGAAAGGATGGGGGGGGGGGCAAGGAATGGGAAGGAATTCGGCCATGGCCTTTTGAAGGAAGCATCCCGGCATTCACCTGGAGTGATTTGGGGAAACCATGGAAAACCCAAATCTGGTTGCCCGGGCGGGGATTCGAACCGTCGTCCTACCGAATGCGAGGCCAGAACGCTAACCGTTACACCACCATGCTAGGTAAGCGTATTTGTAAATGCAGCAGCAAGATATGTATCTCCTAGCTTCGTTATATTAATTCTAGTGATCGGAGCAAATGCGTTACACAAGACATTCTCATTTAAGATGAAAAATGTCGTTTTAGTTCTAAACGAATTAGCAGCATTATTTACCGAGCGTGGTGGTGTAACGGATAGCGTTCTGGCCTCGCATTCGGAAGGACGGCGGTTTGAATCCCCGTCCGGGCATCCAGATTTGGGTTTTCCATGGTTTCCTAAATCACTCAAGGCAAATGCCGGAATGCTTCCTTAAAAAGGCCATGGCCAAATTCCTTCCCATTCCTTGCCCCCATCTTTTCCCGTCTCTAAAGACCTCGCTGTTGAGAGACGTAAAGCTGTTAAAAAAAAGCAGCATTATTATCATCCAGCTTCAAATATTATGCCATTCAGGCTCCAGTTTACAAATACAACTATTGTTTCAATCTTCTAGTGGTTTTTCATCTGAATCTTTTTCCTTGTGGTCCTTAGTTCAAAAAATTTTAAGGGATCCTTAGTTGTGCATTCTGGAAATAGGTTGGTACCAATTGCTTCTATATTCTTAGAGAGTATTAGCTAACTTGAATATCCGAATTTCTCGGCAAATATTTTCATTTTATGTTGTATCCAGCAAAATGTACCCTGCTACAGATCTAACAAATTTAATCTCTACCACTTCAACTCGTCTTGTAACATATAAATGTATCCTATCTCCTTCCTAATGATACGTATTATTTCCTTGTCAAATTTCATCAAGCTCAATTTAGTCGTTTAGTCTTGAAATGTAACAAATAGACGTAGAGACACAGATACTTTCGGATTTATAGTATCAGCGTAGATCATCTGCCATTTCTTAATGAAACGAGTATCGTCTATGTATATACTGAAGTGTTGGCGAAAGAGGACACCCTTGTCTTACACCTTGGTGTATTTTTATAACAGCTACGGATTGCCACTTTAGACTCTACTCAGTGTTTACATACAAACGTTTTGTACAGCTCTCATAATGTGGTGTGGAAAACCTCTCTATACCATTATGTCCCAGAGCAAATGCTTTTACGTAATCAGTGCAAGCTATACAGGCTGGTTGATTAAATTCTTTCTTTTTTCAACTTACTTTGTGACAGCGAAAATACAACCAGAACAAGATCTTCCTTTTCTAAGCCCATGTTTGGTTTCATCTCCGCAGTGTCTCATACCCGGTTACCCAATTTTATTGTAAATAGAGTATCATGTAGCATTAAAAAAAAGTTCCAGAAACTCCTGTGATAATTACAGAGAAATAAGACTGCTTCTTTCCTGTTTTTAGGTATCCTACCTGTTTAGCAGCGTTGATTAAATAACCTTATGGTGACTTCATTTAAGAATGGTGATACATAAGTTATTAATTCCATATTTATTCGGTCCATTTCAAGGGATTCTTTTTTTTTAAACTACTGAGTACCTTGTATAATTCCTCAATAGACATTGGTTTAATATTTGCATAAATTTCAGCAAGCCATATTTTCCATTCGGGTTTCTCTGTTCACAAATTCCTGTATCACTGTTTACATTTCCTTAAATTAATTTGGTTTACTATCAACTTATTTCTTTATGTTTTATTGAAATCTTTTATGCCTTATTTTGGCAATCATAATCATCATTCTCAAGACCGAACAAGTATTTATCCCATTCTTGTCTTCTGACTTTCCTTTCGCATTTCTTCTGTTACACTATTAGCTAGGTCTAGATTAGCCAGAATGCAAAAATCGCCTGTTTTTACTCTGTCACCAGCTGTTTTAATTCTTCCTTTCATATTTCACTTTTTATTTGCCTAGAACTTTATTAGCTGATTTTTTTTTCAATCTTTACTGAATTTTCACATTCATTGTTAATATTATATTATATTTTTACATCCCCTATTTGTCTATCCAGCTTATTCTGTACAGATGTTGTATAGCGTATTCGGTAACTAAATATACCTCGCATATTCCTTCAGTCAATTTATTTGTTGTTCGGGATTTTGTCCGTTGATAACTCCTGAATTTTGCTAAGAAATGGTTACAATCATCGTCACTGCCTCTATGCAGCACCCTGTGCTAGATTTTACATATTTTTATTTGACAATACATAATCTAATTCCTCTCTTGTTCCAAGCAGATTTGTGAATGTCCCTGTGTTTAAAAAAATTATTTAATATCTTTAATTCGTAGTATGAAGCAAAGTCTAGTCATTAAATGGTTCCCATTTTGATTTACTGTTGTTTCACCGAAAGTTCCCATTCCATTTTTAAATGGTTGATTTAACACTCTTCCATCAAACTCGCTCAGTAATATAGTAGAATGGTTTTTATTTGTTTCGTCTATTGCTGCCTGTAGGGCGTAATATATTGTTTTGTTTCTTTTTTCCCCCTTCTTCAGGAGCACAAATTGAGAGGACTCTCATGAAAATCCAGTCTACTTTAAAATGCTAAAATTCTTTCTCTGTACATTACATCTCGTATCACAGGTCGTGCGTTCAGCTGCGTCTTAATGGTGTTGAATTACGGCAGCGTTTCGTCCGAGGCCTCTTGATATCTTCCACGCAGAATTTAATTTACTTAATATTTTGGTTGTCGAAATACGAAATTTCAGCTGAGAAAAAAAATTAAAAGTTATGTAAC
Source organism: Vandiemenella viatica (assembly GCA_031002005.1). Lineage (NCBI taxonomy): Eukaryota > Metazoa > Arthropoda > Insecta > Orthoptera > Morabidae > Vandiemenella > Vandiemenella viatica. The sequence goes on from CM061921.1 coordinate 28,524,900, forward strand.
TACACGTTATATTCCTATACTTCTTTTTTTATATATACATCGCTTCACCATCTGTTACTCTTCTCTCTTGTTTGTCTCCACTAAAGTATATTATTTATTGCTTTTGCTCCTTTCAACATTCATTCAACATTTCTTCTTTGTCTCAGAAATTGCTGGTACAGCCAGTCTTCTCACGTCAAGTTCTCTTTCTGGGAAGGCTACTTTAGGACGAAAACCTCTGAAACTGTAGGTGGCCAGATAAGTGTTTGTGTAATACCAAATTGGTTAGTACAGTTTAGATGAAGTGCTGAGTTTTCCGTCAGGCGGTTACTTTGGAGCTTACGAGTAGAATTTTCTTTACGTAGCAACGTGGGGTTTTATTTCAGGGGTTTCCTTCACTTAGATGGTGGGTCCCAGGCTCGCCTTTTTATACTTTTCCGTTACCTACATCCCCAAAGGAATGCAATGCCCGGGGACCGCGTGGTCTTCGGCATTGCGTATGTAGGAGTTGGGTTTTCTGGCACAGCTGCAAAAGCGAGACGCAGAGGCATTTCTCAAAGTTTTGTCGTCCCATTCCATCTCCCGCGAGCTGGACCCCTAGGGCCGTACTATCCTGGGACCTCCGAATATAATTCTATGCATTTTTTCGTTGTTTATTATGCGTATAAAGATATTTCTTTAGATAACTCTACTTGACACGTTTCGAAGAACCATGTTCAATATGTCCATACTAATTAATTAAGGTATATGATTCCGAAAACTGTAAGTCTTTTTAAACTTTTTTATCAACTCGTATTTTGTAATCGTCCACTGCTTACAAAAAAAGGAGGAAAACCCATTAAAAGTGGAATCTATTTGCCTCAAATGCAAGGCTAAAAGTAATGCAGGAATAATAAATTATAAGAAAAATATTATTCACTGTATTGTATAGACTATAGATAACTGAAGGGGTTGGCTTACTTTCCATCTGTTGGACTGGTGATGTTTAATTAATGGTTGGAAGCCAAGACAACTGAATTTCAATCAATAAATTAATTTAAAGTTACTCATATTGTAAATGAAAACAAAGTTAATTATAAGATAAAGTTATTCTCTGATGCAGATATCATTGAGTTTTTGAGGATAGGACATGCGTCCATACAGAAAATTGTTTCGAGTAAAAATGCTTTGGCTTCGCATTCTAGCGGACGCGGTTTCAAATCCTCCTCCGACCAGCCAGATTTCAGTTTTCCATGATTTCTCTAGATCACTCACTCCACGCGAATGTCGGGATAGTTCCTTCAAAGTGCCATGAACGAATTCATTCCCGTTCCTTGTTCTCAATTCGTGGGGTACCTGGGGTAGCTGCCAGATACCATATGTTATTGTGGTAGATTTGTTGTCATGTCCACAACTTGGAATTACCGTATCAGAATGAGACCGTCTATCAGCCAGTGACAAAATCATCATATTGATGAAAAAACTAGTTTGTATTTGATGCTGTTACCGACAGCTCTAGACGAAGAAACTGTAACTAATTTCTGAGTTCGTTTTTATTTGTATATCTGAGTGAATAAATTCTTCCAGTAAATCAGTATCAGACCTAGTTTACTACATAAAGAGTCTGGTAGACAGCTCCATTAGTTGGGGTAAGAATTGCTAATATCATTTATCCCACCGCAGTAAACTCTACCTGCTGATCCTTTCGTCAATACGCCCACAATATTGTCGATGAACCAGGTATTCGAACATAGGAAATAAACATTTATTTTATCAACAAAGCTGTAGAGTTGCAAGAAATTTCTATTAACGCAAAATGAAAAAAAATATCTACAGTTTATACATTGGTAACAGAACTGTATATCAATACTGGCATTCCTTCGGTACCTCTTATCCTGTAACGATGTAAATTTACGAAATCAAAAGCATGGAACAGAATCATGGAGGAATTGGTTTGAATTCTGATGTGGCCACATAAAAACTCGTTTAGCATTGGTTCCCAGAAAACTTCAGACTTATTTCTTTGGTAAAGAACAATCATAGCTGATTTGTTTCCCACTTACAACCAGATTTACTATTTCTTTCATAGACTAACCATGGGTTGTGTAAGAAGAGAACCATGATTTTGTATTTTATGTTAAAGTAAACCTCGTATTTTTAATTACATCATTATTTTTCAAAACGCTGCTCATCCGAAGAAAATATTTCGTATAGACTACATTAAAAGTTGCAGTATCGTTTTCTGATTTATTATAGTGATGTTAGGCACTTCTCGTCAAGTTAAAGAATTTATTTTTAACAATTATTTCACCACATCCAATATTTTTCTTTCTTACCTGTCTGATAACTTAAAAAAAAAGATCAGCTTAAAATATTTTTAACGTCATAAAAAATCATTAGAATTTTCTTTTACTCTCATCAGTTTTTTTTTAACAGGTTGTAGCATTTCCTTAAACGAAATATTAGATATCTCTTAGTCATTTACGTTCAAGAGATAGTTACGTTGCCTCAGACTGTGACGTATATCCTTCCATTTACTCGTAGCAATCTGTGGCAGTTATTGATGCATAACATTGGAAGACAATTTTCATAAAATACAGGTATTTTCTTTTCACTTCCAAACTCATCGTAACACAGTTGAAGATTTCTTTCTTTCGGAGTTCTGTTATTAATAGTACTGAGCTTTATCCTAGTGTCTTATGGCTGAAGATAGTTTATCCACGACCCTAATTCTTCTCCTAGTTTTGATTAATCTGACGAAGAATTTAGACATCCTGCCAGCAAAAAAGTAAATTAATGATGTCTTAACGGCGGGGTAACAGATTTTTAACTTGCGCAATCAACTTCTGTCGTGGCTGGGAATCCGAACCGAGTAGGATACAGTGTGTACTTCACACATATGGCTGGAATTCCCGAAGGTAAAGTGAAGTTAAGTGACGATAGAAATTATAGACGAGATTGGGATTTGCACCGGGGATCTTAACAATAAAATACCAGAGCATTCAGTTAAAAATACTACCATCTCATATTAACGCTTAAAATTTAGTGTGTTTAGCATTTGAAGAAACTAGTTTGCTCGAGTTGCATTTGCTAATTTCACTCGTACTTAAAACCAGGTAGCTGAACAAATTAATTGATTCAATTGAGCATTACACTTACTTTGAAACACGTAGTGAACAGTTTGTGTTATATTTCAGTGAATTCACAAATATGCCAAGATGTAACATTTTCTGCTATTCCATTAGATCAAACATACAAGTCCGATATAAATGTCTGGAATAAGTAAACATTTTCCAAAAGAGTGTCCACCACCCGAACCAACAAATGCCTAGATTTCTAGGATAGTGTGGGCAATTAGCGAATAAATTTATTGTTACTCATATACAACACGTTTTTTACAGAAACACATTGTGTTTCAGAATTGAATAAATATTGTGCAAAGTTTCTTAGTTTTTTAGTTTTATGGTCTCCCGTTAGTGCAAACAGAGATTGAAAAATTATATTTCCTTTGATTACGAAAGTATTAGTTAGGGCAGTGAAATTGAAAACGGATAACTTTGCAATTATACGTATTTATGAAATTTCTCATATGACATTCCTATTTTTTTTTTTTTTTTTTAGTTTACTTCGTGTTACAGTAGCCAACGGCATTTTTTGTTGGATTTGCTTTATTTTTCTGGCCTGGCCGTTATTAATTGATGTTGATACTGATGCTACGTGGTGTTTATACTATCATTTCTTATATTTATTTTTTTTAAATTTGTTAATAGTTTTCAACTAGAAAAGCAGATTATCATGGGGCCATAAATTGAATTTAATAATGACTTTAAGACTCCCTCGGAGGTTTGGTGATTTAAATAATACAATTAGCAAGTTACAACTTCGCGTCGTAGTCTGTATTTCTAGTAACCTCAACGCTTTCTCGTTCTTTGCATAGTGAATAACTCATCGTGCACTACTGTAAACAATCTGTATTTGTTAGGTTGACACGATAAATTCACTTAAACCTATAAAAGTCTGAATTATATAATTTTCTGCTTAGCCTCTATTGGCAGTGAATGTTAACAGCTTATAATTGGTGGATTATTGATTAATGACAAAATTTAATTTTCGCCGTGTTATTTCAGAAGTTTCTCTCGGCAATGTAAATAAAGTAACACAGCCTTTAATATCACTTCTATTCTTAAGTTTACTTAGGCCATTCGTTTTTATGTACATCTTAAGAAATATTTTTTTTTGTTAAATTCCTTTCTTGTGTATCCAATTGTATATATTATCAGATATCGAAAGACGAGGACATAATTCCTTACGCTACTGCTCTTGCTAACAGGAAGGGTAGACCACCTGCTTTACGTGGGTGCGACTCAGGTTTTGTATAGTGAGAAGATCAGTTCGAACTGCCTGGTAATATTAACAGTAGGATGAGACATTTAGAGGTTACAGTGATTGATTAGCGACAACGGTACTGGTATATTAGACGTTCATGATTTTTCCACGTCAGGAATTTTTTCATTTTAGCATAATAACACACTAATTCCAACAACTTTAGTCGGTTGTTACAAACTAAACAAACAAAAAAAAAAAAAAAAAAACAAAAAAAAAAAAAAAACAAAAAAAAAAAAAAAACCGATCGAGGGTGGTGGTGTAACGGCTAGCGTTCTCGCCTCGCATTCGGGAGGACGGCGGTTCGAATCCCCGTACGGGCATCCAGATTTGGGTTTTCCATAGTTTGCCAAATCACTCCATGCAAATGCCGGGATGCTTCCTTCAAAAGGCCATGGCCGATTTCCTTCCCATTCCTTGCCCCCCCCATCCTTTCCCATCTCTAAAGACCTCGCTGTTAGAGAGACGTTAAGTAGATAAAAAAAATCCCGTCAGCTGAATTTAAAAAACAATAACCAATAACTAAAATTCAAACTGAGTCACTGGACATTACAATATCTTTCAAACTAAAATGCATGTTACATTTTAAATACATTTTTAATGAGTAATTTTAAAAGAAAAGAAATGTCTTAAGGCACCCTCAATACTTGTTACGTCATCACGACGAAGGAAAGACACAGGATACCATTTTCTGGATAAATAACACATTTTGTTATGAAATTTTGAAAACTAGGTGAACGATGGCAGACTGATGGATGGAGTGTGCGTTATATCGGTCACTCAGGCTTTCTTTTCTTGCAGTAAGTTTTTTATATGTTGTGTTCATAAATTTTAATTACAGACGCAGTGCCTGTGCAACGGCACACGCCTACAAATAATAAAATGTGTTGATTCCTCGAATCCTAATAATTACGACAGACCTGACTTTCGTCGTGAGTCGTGTAGGGTTCCCTTGGATAGATCAGGTGTGCACTACACACGTGAATCGACTACACGGGTAGCAGGGGCCGTGTGGAGTGCATTGGGGGATTTTGTAGGCTGAGGGAGGAAGACCCGAAACTGGGATTACAGTTACGGGCAGCCCAATCAAATTCGGCACCAAATGTTAGGAGTAGCATAAATCAGTCTCGACCGTTAAAAGTACTCGTTATTAACTGTAGAAGTGTTTGTAAAGAGCAGCCTGAGCTTGAAAGTATTATTAGTAGTGCAGAAGCAGATATTGTATTAGGTACTGAAAGCTGGTTAAAACCGGAAATAAGTTCAGCAGAAATTTCCGTAAGGATAGGGTACATTCTAATGGAGGCGGTGTATTTATATCTGTTAGTAAACACCTGTCGCGTAACGAAATAAATATCGATACGGTCTGTGAAATCCTATGGATTAGACTAAACGTAGCTAGGAAAAACTTGTATAGGGTCCTTCTATCGTCCACTAGATGCAGATGTCGCTATTGCTGAGGCCTTCAAGAACTAATGTAAGTAATATAGCTCGTCAATTTCCGGATCATGCAATAATACTAGGTAGTGACTTCAACTTTCCGTATATCGACTGGACTAATTACGTCCACGTTACTGGTAGCAGGGATAAAACATCCTGTGAAATTATTCTTGACCTTTTCTCACATCTTAATCTTGAGCAGCTCGTCACTTAACCAACCCGGTGCCACAACGATAACGAAAACATTTTAGATATTCTCGTTACGAATAGGCCTGAATTATTCACAGACATTCCTATCACCATGGGAATAAATGATCATAAAGCTGTAATTGCTACAGTAAAATTAATAGCCGCGCGCAAAAAGAAAAAGTCGTTTACATGCTCGAAAAGGCCCCAAAGGAGAGTTTAAGAACGTTTTTGAGGGATAATTACATTACCTTTATAGAAGGAAGAGGCTCGGTTGAAGAGATGTGTCTTCGATTCATGAATATAGTCAGGGAGGATATGGGCTTATATATACCGAAACGGACGATCAGGGATGGGAGCGATCCACCGTGGTATACGCGTGAAGTTAAAAGGTTACTTAAAAATCAAAGGAAGATACATGCAAGCTCAAGGAGGACGATGTATTGGAGTGATTTAGAAAAGTTAGCTGAGACAAGAGAACATGTTAAGAATGCTATGTGCGAGGTCTTTGATGACTTTAGAAGCAACTCACTTTCCAAGAGTCTCAACGAAAACCAAAAGAAATTTTGGTCGTATGTAAAAAAAGTTAGTGGTAGTGACAACAATATGTCAGTTCTACTACAAGACGGTCGGGAAGTTGATGCCAGCCGTGACAGGGCTACAGTATTTAACACCGAATTTAATAATTCTTTCACTGACGAAAACATGGAGAACATTCCCGCTTTTGCACGGCGTGTAGAATTTGAGATGGATCCAATCCAAATTGATAGTGTAGGTATCATAAAGCAATTAAAGCTCCTGAAGTGGGGGAAGGCACCGGGTCCTGATGGTATACCAGTAAGAGTATTTTCGAAATATGCGGAAGAAATAGAACCATTTCTGTCAGATATATTTCATAAATCTTTAGAAGAAAGGAAAGTACCTTCCGACTGGAAAATAGCGCAGGTGATTCCCGTTTTCAAGAAAGGAGATCGGAGAGATCCTATGAATTATCGACCCATATCTCTAACATCGGTCTGCAGTAGAATTCTGGAGCATGTCATATGCTCTAACGTTATGAAGTTTCTAGATGGAAACGAGTTACTTACAGCGAACCAACACGGATTTCGGAAGAACCGATCGTGCGAAACGCAACTGGCTCTACTTTCGCATGACGTAATGAAGGTTATCGATACAGGATCACAAGTTGATGCTATTTTCTTGGATTTTCAGAAAGCTTTTGACTCTGTACCACACAACCGGCTTACAAGCGTACGGTATATCTTATCAGATTTGCGAATGGATACGCGATTTTCTAACTGGTTGGTCGCAGTATGTCGTTGTTGACGGGGAAGCCTCTTCAAAGCTAGATGTTACTTCGGGGGTTCATCAAGGAAGTGTAATAAGACCACTTCTTTTCTTAATTTTTATAAACGATCTCGGTGACAACGTTAATTGCAGGATGCGATTTTTTGCTGATGATGCACTTATTTATAGGGAAGTGAGGTGCTCTGACGATTGCATAGAAATTCAGCGCGATCTGGATGCTATTTCGGAATGGTGCCGTAAATGGCAGCTTACACTTAACTGCAAAAATTGGAAGGCAATGCAAATAAGTAATAAAAAGACCCCGTTTTCTCATGAGTACAAAGTTAACAATTCAGTTGTTGACACAGGGGATTCCCTGAAGTATCAAGGCGTAACAGTACAAAGAAACATGAAATGGGACTTGCCGTAACTACCGTCGTAGGTAAAGGTAATTCTAAACTACCTTTTATAGGTCGTATTTTGAGAAGTAGTAATGCTCATACAAAGGAAATAGCGTACAAATCACTAGTTCGTCCGCATTTGGAATACTCTTGTGCAATTTGGGATCCGTATCGCAAGGGCAATCAATCCCTTAGAGAAAGTACAGAGGAGAGCCGCTCGATTCGTGACCGTTAGTTACAGTGCTTATTTAAGTGTCACAGAGCTGATACGTGGGTTGGGCTGGGATTGTTTGGCGGACAGACGACGTCGTTTTCGTTTGAATTTGTTGGAGAATATGCGAAAATATTTAATTTACGAGTGCAACGAAATACTTCTTCCGCCAACCTATTTTGGTCGCAATGACACGAGGGATAATATTCGAGAAATAAGATGCCGTACTGATAAATTTATGTATTCTTTCTTTCCTCGTTCTGTTCTGGATTGGAATGCAGTGAATTAGGATTGGTGCTTAGCACCCTCTGCCACCCACAGTAATTGTGAATTGCAGGGTATGGATGTAGATGTAGATGTAGAAGATTAAAATACAGTTCCTACTAAAATTATCATTTGTGATGACTATCAATAAAGGACAGTGACAGAACATGAAGGTCGTATGGATACAATTGAAAAAGACATGTTTTTCCAATGGATAGTTGTATATATCAATCTCGTAGGTTTCCAACACCCGAACGCTATATATCTCAGCAAACGAGCAAAACCAAAAACGTTGTGTACACAACTTTATTGACTTAAGATGTACCCGGAAAGAGACATAATTTTAAACAACAAACATAAATATGCAAGAAGAATGGTGGTATAACTAAATAATTCCCCCTCCCGCCATCCTCAGTTTGCAGTTATTTTTAAACATGTTCCAATATTATAATGTTCATGAGGCAGGTTCAGTGGTATAGTGATGACTTTCTCCTCAAATTATCTCGACTCCGTGCTTTCTGAGACACCTTTTACATAACTTACTTCTCTCTGCATCCATTTCTAGCAATAAAATTCCGAGTTCAACCATACAAAGTGGAGGGTAACAGCTAGTAAATCTACATGTTCTTGAGGATTCAAAATCATACTTTTGTATACAGCTTCCATACATTAAGAAGAAATTTAATCACCCTTCATATCAGTGAGATAGGTTCCTCCTGAAGTGTGGTCTAGTTGGGCACAACTGCCTTAGCTAATCCGTTCGACATTTTCTTGAACAATGGTGTGTGTGAGCTCTGTGTCAAGGTAATTTCACTCACAAATATCCGGTCATACTAAATATAAATCCCGTCATTCCTGTGTATTGTATTTGAATGTATAGTCGTTTAGACATAATAACGGGAACAGAATTCGGTGAATGATTGCAGATCAGTTTACAGATAAGATTTTCTCCCCTACCGTAAGCGTGTATAGACTGACCTTATCCAATTTGAGATCATTAACAAAGCAACTTGCAAAATGCTATAATTCTAGATGAGATGTTCTCGGGAAAGTGAGAACGTTTTTAAAGCTCCAAGTTTCGGCGGACATAACTCTGCCGCCATTGTTAAGTGACTGCTGCCTGCTGGTAATGGCGTTGCCTATACATCACGCGGAACCGTTAAATACTGGCGGTATTGTTGGCGCTGATTCTTGGTGTTGACTTTTGGCCTTGATTGTTGGCGTTGACGCACAGGCAGTAGTCACTTGACAATGGCGGCAGAGTTATGACCACCGAAAGGTCGTGCTATACAAACGTTCTCACTTGGCTAGTTAGCCGAGAAAATTTCTTCTATACACAAAGCGGAGAATGCCTCCACTCTTATACAGTATATTATAATTCTGATGCCAAGACAAGAAGTTTCATGGTGTTTAATTATCTAAAATACGTCATAGTGAAACGTATTTTCAATTGAACAAAATATACAACAATGTGGTTTAGTAACGAATTTCAATGACACTACTCTTTTAATTTCAGCAAATAACGCAGCCCTATTCGCCAGGTGCTGTGTAGCAATATCTGCAGATCAAGTTGCTTTCAAAAAATGTTTATGACAGAGCTTTAAAATATTTTTCCGAATGAAAGTCGTTACTTAAGGACATGTCTCAAACGTGTGAAGATAATGAGTCTAATAGCTGTTTGAGTTTCATTAGTTTCCAGTAACAACAAAAGGTTAAAAGGTCGTTGCATTTGTATAGAGACTTGTCACCAATGAGGTGCGAAACACAGGTCTTCCATTCAGAAACTAGTCAATAATTATCCACCTTCGCACACATTGCTACACGATTTTCTATTGGTAAAATTTTGTTAAATGTGGTAGTTATTAATAAACGGAATGATTCCGTATAACCATATAATTTTTGTTTTAAATATTCTTTAGATCTTAATCAGCTATTTCTAGAGTTACGTTACTGTGATTTTGGCCGAAGTGTGTTAAGTTAGCGAAATGGTTTTTGGGAGCAGACACTAGAAACTACTTACTTACCTGTCTCAAATCAATGTGAAGACCACAATAAATGATTATTTAAATGCTGAAATTAGTCACAGGTTCCTCAGCTACGAAACTGTAGCGTTGCTGCAACGCTACACTTCAGATACAACGCAGTCATGTAACGTTTAGAGCTGACATAACAGAACCATGCAAATACCTGTAAAGATTGAAATTAATAACTACACATAACTATCGAGAAATGAAACGTATCATTAAATTAAAAATACATACCAAAAAAACGTGGATACTAAATAGCGGAGAACTGTAAATTTGTATATTTCCGGTTCTGGTCCTGGTATTGATGGACCTTAGCCCTTAAATTCTTGGAAGTTTCGTGCACTAGCTTTTTGGTTTCAATTCGACGTTAAATTGTAGGCCCTGGAAGGAAGGAACTGGCCGTCCTATCTCTGACATCCTGGCGTTGACATGTCTTATTGTAATATTCTATCTCTCCTGCTTTCACTGTTTATTCTCTTAACCTGATTTCACTCTCAAATGAACCTTGATTATTTCTGTTCATTAATAGTTCAATGGACTCATAACCAAAGGTTGACTACGTACATATGATAGATAGACCATATTAATAAATCAGGAGCAAGTTACACAAGACAGGAATCTAACACAGATAATTTATATTTATTCTGTAATTAATCTTGCACGATACTACACAATTAAACATCACTCAAAGATACTGTTTCTCGAATAATAAACAACTCGGTTGTCCAAAGTATTATCCACTCGGAATCAGTTCTCTTAAATGCATCTTATTCATTAATTTTCAGTACCATCAAGGAATGAGAGAGAGAGCAAATTGTTTAACTCAGTAGTCACCCTATGTTGTAACGTCGGCTGGTTCTCACATGGTGCCGCAAGGCGACGCACTAAGGTACAGAAACGTTCTCTTCGACAGGAGCAAACAGAAGAAGAATGATCCCACTTTGTTTTGGGGAGATATTTATAATTTCACAACTAACGAGATCTTAGTTTCAAGTGTCTCTCAAGTTAGCAACCCTAGCATTTTAACCTGAGACGTTCACAAACAATATCTGTGCCTTATGAGAGTTTCTTAGGGCACGTACATTATAAAAATTTAAAAGGGAGATGGAGGGACGTAAATTAGATGTTGTTGTGATTAGTGAGATTAAATGGAAGGATGCACAGGATTTCTGATCGCGGGAATACAGGATAATTAGCACACAAGCTGTCAATGGAGTCACTGGTGTAGAATGTGTAATGAATAAGAGAGGTTTGGAACGGGTGAGTTATTGTGAAAAGTTTAGTGACAAGATTAGTTTGATGAGGTTAGAAAGTAAGCCCACCCCAACCACGTTAGTGCAAGTGTATATGCCAACGTCACAGGAAGATGATGAAGAAATAGAGAAAATATACGCTGGAATTGAGGAATTAATTCAATATGTGAAGTGGCACGAAAATCTAATAATCATGGGTGATTTGAATGCGGGGAAGGAAAAGAGGAAATACAGCAGGAACTTTTGGTTTAGGAAAACGAAATCAGCGAGGAAGCAGATTGTTCCAATTTTGTGAAAGATATGAACTAGTCGTGGCGAGCACACTATTTAAGAATCAAGCTAGAAGGATATATACATGGAAACGTCCAGAGGATACAGGCAAATATCAGCTAGATTATGTTATGGTCAAACAGAGATTCAGGAATCAAGTTCTAGACTGTAAAACATAACCACGAGCAGACATAGACTCTGACCATAATCTGTTACTTATGAAGTGCAGACTGAAATTAAAGAGAATAAATAAGCAAGACAAACAGAACAGATTGGAAGTGAATACACTGAAACGATCTAGCATGAGAGAAAAGTTTGCAGAAATGGTAGAAGTGGGTTTAAGAATTAACTCTAAAGGAGCTCAATTGAGCACGAGTGGAATGGATTAAAGAATGAAAAAACGAAAACCGATAAAGAAACATTAGGCTCTAAGCCAAAGGAACAAGCCGCCCGAAAGCCTTTGATTACATAATAAATTTTGGAGTTGATGGATCATAGGAGAAGGCATAAAAATGCTAAAGATGAAGCAGCAAGAGAACAATACAGACAATTTAATAATCAAGTAAACAGGAATTGCAAAGAAGCAAAATAAAGATGGCTTAAAGTAAAATGTGAAGAAGTAGAAAAGGAGATGATCGTAGTTATGTTGATGTGGCATATAGGAAGATCAAACAGAATTTTGGAGAAATGAAGAAAAGAGGTATTAACATTAAAGCTGCAGACGGGAAACCTCTTCTAAGTTCAGAAGATAGAGCCAACGGATGGAAGGAATACATAGCGAAACTGTATGATGGAGATGATTTGAACAAAAGTACATTAGAAAAAGAAGTTTATGTGGACAATGATGACTTTGGTGATCCTGTTTTGAGCATGGAATTTGATAAGAGGTCTCAATGGTTTGAAATGAAATAAGGAAGCAAGAATTGATGAGATTCCTGCAGAACTTCTGAAATCCCTAGGCGGAAAAGGAACACAAAGATTATTAAAACTTATATCAAAAAGTTATGAAACAGGAGAGATTCCCACTGATTTTAATAAAAGTGTCATCTTCACTCTTCCAAAGAAAGCACAAGCTGACAGGTGTGAGAATTATCATCACATGCCTGAAAATCACTGACCAGAATAATATTCAGAAGAATGGAAAGTGAAATAGAAGGGATAATAGGTGAAGATCAGTTTGGGTTTAGAAAAAGCTGGGTACAAGAGAATCAATTCTGGCATTAAGATTAATACTTGAAGGGTGGATCAAGAAAAACAAAGATACTTTCATGGCGTTTGTTGATTTAGAAAAAGCTTTTGATAAAGTTAGGTCGGACAAGATGTTTAAAATTTTTTAAAAAGTTGGGTCTAAAAAACTGAGATTTAAGGATACTTTATAATGTTTATAAGAATCAAGTAGCAATAACAATAGTAAAGAATCAAGAGAAACATGTATCATTTAAAAAGGGTGTGAGAAGGAGAAAAAATCAGTATGCTACGATTTGCTGATGACATGTTAACAGAACAGGTTGAGGATATTAAGATGTTACTGATTGTCATGAAAAAATTATTGAAGAAAGATTTTGGACTACACAACATCGAAAGCAAGACATAAGTGATGAAATGTAGCAGAAATTATACCAGTACTAGAAGATTAAATATAAAAATACGGTCAGATGCGATAGCAGAAGTTAGTGAATTTTGCTACTTATGAAGTAAAATTACAACTGATGGCCGAAGCAGGAATGATGTTAAAAGGAAAATTGTTGTAGCAAAAAGAGCTTTCATGAAAAAGAGAAATCTTTAAGTTTCGGATATTGATTTAGGACTCAGAACAAAACTTTTTAAATCTCTGTATGTGGAGCATCGCACTTTATGCCAGCGAAGCATGGACTTTAGGAATACCAGACAGAAGGAAAATTGAAGCGTTTTAAATGTAGTGCTATAGAAGGGTGATAAAAATTAAGTTGACGAATAAAGCTCAAAACGAACGAGTTTTGGAAATGATGGACGAGGAAAGAAGTTTGTGGAAGAGTCTTGCAGAAAAAAAAGACAGGATGATAAGTCTTATTTTGAGACATACAGGATTAGTTAATTTTTTAGAGGGAACAGTCGAAGGGTAGAATTACAGAGGAAGACAGAGATTAATATATATGAAGTAGATAATTGAGGACGTGGGTTGTAAGGGATATGTCGAGATGAACAGGCTAGCGCAAGACAGGAAGGGATGGAGGATTGCATCATAACAGTCGAGAATCTGATGACAGCAAGAGAGAGATTTTCTGTGGATAGGTCAGTGATAAGCTTTAAGTCTATTGGCTATCTGCCCTGGTTTTGGTTTTATATAATTGGCTGACGTCATAGATGCCTTGGCACCAACTGGATTGACCATTTGTCCCGCCAAACAAGCAATATCTATGTGTTTGATCGGTATTACAAACTGTGAAACCAGAACACAATATAATGAAATCCGTAATATTAACAAGTTACATACAGTTAATGACATACTTAAAGTGTACCCTGAATCCACATTTAGCGCATTATGATTTATACAAAAGTTTCAAATATAGTTTTTTGTTTTTACTTACGGCTTTACTCCTCGTTGACGCCGAGGTCATTAGGTCATTAGAGGTGGGATGGGACTGGGGACAAGGAACGATAAGGAATTCGGCCATGGCCTTTTGAAGGAAGCATCCCGGCATTCGCCTTGGGTGATTTGGGGAAACCATGGAAAACCCAAATCTGAATGCCCGGATGGGGATTCGAACCGCCGTCCTCCCGAATGCGAGGCCAGAGTGTTATCCATTCACCCAACACGCCTTGTCAAGTATACGTGACATTTTGTAAGGATTTGTATAAATGTACGTTTTGACCATGCTTTAATGTTATAACTGATATCACTCTCATACGTGTAGGTAAATAATGAAAAGGTCACCCATATGATCAGGACAATGAATGATGAAACCAGCTCTGTTGAAAAGCCGCTCTCTTGCAGTGCTTGTACTGTACAAATTTTACACATCTAAGGGTATATTCTTGGTTTAAATATCCAGCAAGTAAGTAGATTGTTTTCTTCATCTTCATTGTAGCCTTGAACTTCGTCCGTTTTTTCTTTAGTAAACTTCGCTATCCTGTAATTAAGAAATTCAAGTTTCCGTTTTGTATTTCGAGGAAAAGAGGCGTATACTTCAGATTGATTTGAATTGCAGGCCTCGCCCTAATCTACAGGGTGTTACAAAAAGGTACGGCCAAACTTTCATGAAACATTACTCACACACAAACAAAGAAAATATGTTATGTGGACATGTGTCCGGAAACTCTTACTTTCCATGTAAGAGCTCATTTTATTACTTCTCTTCAAATCACATTAAACATGGAATGGAAACACACAGCAACAGAACGTACCAGCGTGACTTCAAACACTTTGTTACAGGAAATGTTCAAAATGCCCTCCGTTAGCGAGGATACATGCATCCACCCTCCGTCGCATGGAATCCCTGATGCGCTGATGCAGCCCTGGAGAATGGCGTATTGTATCACAGCCGTCCACAATACGAGCTCTAACAGGGAAAGTAAGCGTTTCCGGACACATGTCCACATAACATATTTTCTTTGTTTGTGTGTGAGGAATGTTTCCTGAAAGTTTGGCCGTACCTTTTTGTAACACCCTGTATAGGTATGCAATATACATAGTTAAGGAGGATAATATACACCTCCCATATCAGCACACATCGATTTAACGTGGTCATTACAGCTGTTCTTTCTTGAATAACTTAACAATTGCTACAGATATGTTGAAATGTGGTGCAATCTGCCGACGTTTACGTTTTCATTAGCAAAGCGTAGTGCCCAGTCTTAAAGTATCCGAATTTTCTTGAAATAAACGTATACATTCTTATAACAACAAAAAGAAGAAGAGACATACTCCTCACTTTTTAATTTTTCAGTTACTTGTACCGAACGAATACCAGCGACGATTCTTACCCACGCAGCACATGAATAACAGAACGAGCCTCTGACTCGAGCTTACGTCTGTGTTCGGTCTCTCCACCGTATTTCCGGCATTTGGCCGGCAGAGGTCGCTCTGGCGGCTATAAACCGAGCACGCCTATACAGCTTTTGCATGACTCTACTGCATACTCATATTCTTCCTCTATCTCTTCTACTTAATATCAAATATTCTTACTTTAAAATTATCAAATTGACACCTTAAAACGAGGGTGAATCAAAAAGTTAGTTTCACTTCCAAGTTATGGCCATTTATGAAACCACATAGATATAGGCAACGCGGATATGTCAACATACAAAGTATGTTCACTTTTACTCATGGTCCCTAAGAGACTGTAAACATTTCTCGGAACGGTCAGCCAACTTTTCGATTCTGGATGCGTAGAAATCACCTCCAGCGCTATGTGACTTTTTTGTACTTATGGATTTACACCTCGTCGACGGCGGGGTCATTATAGGTGGGATAGGACTGGGGACAAGGAACAGGAAGGAATTATGCCATGGCCTTTTTGAAGGAAGCATCGCGGCATTCGCCTGTAGTGATTTGGGGAAACCATGGAAACCCTAATCTGGATGCCCAGACGGGGATTCGAACCGGCGTCCTCCCGAATGCGAGGCCAGAACGTTAAGCTATGTAACCACCTGGAGACAGATGCTATCATCTCCTGATCGTTTCGGATACGTCATCCACCGATATCGTTTTTAAGTTTACCGAACACATGATAATCACATGGCGCTAAGTCTGGACTGTATGGAGGATGTTGCCATACCTCCCACTTGAATCTCTGCAACAGTTCAGACGTTTGCGGGCCGTGTTAGTTGCGTTATCGTGCGACTATCACGTGTTCGGTAAGCTGAAGAAGGATCTCGGTGGACGACGATTTCGAAACGATGAGGAGGTGAAAGCAGCTGTATCCAGGATGTTACATAGTGCTGGAGTTGATTTCTACGCATCAGAAGTCGAAAATTTGGTTGATCGTTCCGATAAATATTTACAGTCTCTTGGGGACTATGTGGAAAAGTGAACTTACATTTTATGTTGTTATAACCGTGTTGCCTATGTGTAGGTGATATCATAAACAGCCATAACTTGGAATTTTAACTTAATTTTTGGTTCTCCCTCGTATATTAAAATTACCAGTATTCTATTGTAACATATAGTGACATATTACATGATTCAACCAGCCCTAGGGCTGTGGACAAGTTACGATTTTCTGTATGGTTTTAATATATATATATGTATATATATATATTTTTACAAAAAGAAGATTCCACTAACTTAAATATTTATATGTTTTCGAGGTTGGTCTGAAAAATTCACGGCTTTTATCAAAAATAGCGACGCCTTCGGTATATTTCGTGATTATTGCTCTGTATGTACAGATATACTTTTCGTATGACTTATTATTAACACCTAGAATAATCAACAGTGCCGTGTGCATTAGAGGCTGATACCTTTTCAATTCCAACCTCGTTTCCTACATTGTAACTAGTAGTATCTTATAGTACTACAGTGGTATGGGTACCAAGAGTGTTTACGTTTGTCACAGGAGAGGCCTGTCACCCATACGAACCATTCAAATGCCCTGGTGGTGAGGGAAAGGGAATCTGCATCTCGATCCAGTACCTGTGTGATGGAGCTCCTGACTGCCCAGATGGCTACGACGAGGACACGCGTCTCTGCACAGCAGGTACTTTGCTGTCCCCCTGCCCCGTATGGTACTGTTCAGCAACCCGTGCGTCAAACAGCTCCCCAAGGCTTCCGCGTAAGAGGTGTGGCTACCTAACAAATACGAGACTTTCTCGGAGTAGAATATGAATAAAATCCTCTCGGACAACTATCCGAGTGAGTCCATAGATAAAACACAACTTTTTGGAGGTCAAAATCTCTGCCATGATTGATACTTTACAACAGATTATGAGCGCCAAAGCGTCGTGTTTTATCAGTGGACTCACTCGCCTAGCTAGCCGAGAGGATTTTATCAAAACACTATCCTCTATTTTTTTTAAAAAAAATCCCCCTTATTTTACGACATGATAACGTGTCAAACACGTTTGATAGTAGCTAATGACATACGTACAGTTTAATGTACAAAATTCAGTACTATCCCACATATCTCAGTTTTTCTTGTATTGCATATCTTTCGTCACTGGTCACCTTTCACATTGCTACAAATTTTTTAATGAAACTACTAAATCCAACGAAAATTCTGCAAGTAGGCTAATTGCGAAGTGTGAAATAGTACAGAATTTTATACACGAATCCTTAGAGTTCGTAACTCTTAAACGGTTGCTATTGTGTGAGCTACTTTGACGCACGTTCTATTTATAGACTGTAGAATAGATACTATAAAAGGCATCCACTTAGATTTAGGTTAGAAATGCTTGCTAAACATGTTTTCATTTCACAGCACCGCACGTCAATTTCTTCGAGGAAGCAAGTAGTTTTTGTTTGGATTCCGACAAGAAACATTGGCTCTGCGCCACCAACAAAGTCTTGAATAATTGACGGGATAGATCGATAACGTATACACTGCAGGCACGCCAACTCCTAAAAAACACCTTTGCTACCGCGAAACATCTGCTTCTACTCATCAAAAAGGGTGCGGTAAAATTTTGACTCACCGAGTTCAAATCGAGCTATGTTGACAACTTCTTTGCCGTCAGAAATCATTTTGTCTTGTTCCGCCTCATTCAGTGTTGATAACTCAAAATTTATCATCTAAATTGTGGATTTTTAATTTTTGTTTCACTTCGGGTAAAATAAATTGCACCCCATTTAATCTTCTTCGATCCTCTGAAGGAGTTTCGTTAAGAAGAATCTCTATACCTTTACGTGGGATTCATAACATAATTTAGGCGTTAACAGAAATAATCCTAATCTGATTAGACAAAGGTAGAATGAGAAACAGCCTTCAGTCACTAGAATACAACTTTTATTGTATTACACAATGCATTTCGGACCCTGCGGATCCATCTACAGGTGACTATGGTATTTGCATTTGGTTTTGTATTTTCCTTAAGCGAGATTCATGCCTATTAAAGTTTGTTCCTGCGCTGAAAAATGATTTCAAGTAAGTGTTACTAACGACATTCAAAATAATTTAACAGTATTACATATGCAGTCCAATGCGAAGAAAATTGATCTTTTAGAACAATTAGAAATATTCCTCCACAAGATAAAAAGCCCAGAACATATGTTAAATGAAAAGTAGACTTTACTAGCCACTATTACTTTAATATTTTTAAAGATTTATTCCCTGTTTAATTTTAAGTACTAGAGACAAGAAAAGATCACCGATACTATATACTTTGACAACGAATAATAATTTTCATCTTTGAACAACTTGTAGTACACATCATCTTTAAACTGTTTTGTTGTGTTTATATAAACATGTGCACCTTATACGACATCGTGTCTAGTACAGTGCTCCGCCGTAAATATTTATACGAAGCTAATTATTTAGCATCTCGTCAATTCTGGTAAGGTTTTCACAATGTTTTCAAATTTAGTCTTTTCTCTCATAATAAAACGTGTTCACGACACTTACTTTAAATCATTTTTCAGCGCAGGAACAAACTTTACTAGGCACGAATCTCGCTTAAGGAAAATTCAAAACCAAATGTAAATACCATAGTCACCTGAAGATGGATCCACAGGGTCCAAAATGCATTGTGTAATACAGTAAAAGTTGTATTCTAGTGACTGAAGGCTGTTTCTCATTCTACCTTTGTCTGATTAATACAGTCACGTCAATATAGAGAATTATGGATAAAATTAAACTAATCTGATTAATTGCGTCGGTTTTTACACACACTCAATTTTATATATCCATGATTCGCATACCATGGCCTGTTTCTGATAAGATCAAACCTGTCAAGCTTTTTCACCACAAATCCTTTACAATATCTCTTTCCGCTCTCAGTTTTTACATATTCGAAGGTGCTCATCAGTTTTTGACTGTTAAGAGTATTAAAAGAACGCAGTTATCACACACGCCACGTATTTTCAGTGTGTTTCTACGGTAAATAAAGCAGAAAAATTGGAACATTTATGGTATACTGTCACAAATTATAGTAATACATGTTCTCTAGGATTCATTTACAATTGTACCATCTGAACTATAGATTACCTTCTTAAATGGTCCTGATAATTGTTTATTATTTTTATAACTTGTCTCCTCTGTGTGCATTAGTTTTCTTTTCATTCAATAACTATCAATCGATACAGAAAGGACAAAACAATTACTCGCTTCTTCTTACTACCATGCATTTCTGAACAAATTTTAGTTCTAAGATGAAATTTTAGAAGTGGAGACGGAAAAAAAAATCAGAATTTTCAAATGCAGCGTCCCTCTCGAGTATATAGGTTTTCCAGCAAGTATAGTTACAATTAAGTCAATTACATTTTGTTAATTTGCAATAATTTTTTCTTTTAACTTTCCACTTAGAAATTGATCGTTTAACATATCATGTGGGTTCTTAGAAACGATACGTCTTTGATACTTTATATATTCTTCTGTAACTGTGATATATGAGAAGAGTATTAAAATTGGGACCACTTGCACGAGGCCCAAACTTAGTTGCTTGAGTAAGCTTAATAAGGCGATTAAGTTCTGATGTACAATGTAGCTAGTTACTGAGGAATGTACACAGTATGGATACGCGGTGACAGGGAGGAATCTTTGCGAAGTAGTTTGCGGTGTCTGCGTAGCTCAACAAGTCTTGCATGTTGGGAGACCTCGTTAACTATTCATAATGCAGATAGCGCGCACCCTACCTGCCACATCGACCCTCGCCCTACTTACTGCTAAAGGCCATCGTCTCTCAATGAGCGCCACTGTCAAAGGGATTATCTATTTCTTTGAAAAGTTTATAAACTATTGAATCTTTTCAAGTAATAAGGCGGCAAAGATTCCTAGCGGCGAAGGAATGAATTGCCTTGAGTAATGAATCTATCCTTGTAAACAAAATTCTTGTTTGAATTATTAACGTTTTTCACGATCACGGTGATTATTCATAATGAGAATAAGACATCAATTAAATTCAGAATATTCGTACGGCTCAATTCTAATTCGAATTCCATCCTACATTCCATTTTTTTCAGATTTTCAATTCAAATTACATTGCAAGTAAAACACTTCAAACAAAAACTGGTTTAATAGAGCCAAATAACGATGTATTAAATTTTTTTAAACGTTCTTGGAATATACTGACTATTAATGGGCAATTTCTTAAATAATAATCGCAAATTTCGTTGTCTAATAATACTTCAAACATACTTTCATAATTGGAAGCGGTAAAAACCAAATGGTAAATAACACCTTATAAAATAATGCAACCAAGTCAGTAACAATGAAAATCCTCTTCACTTTTTTTTTAAAGGTACTAATTACTTTTAACAGCGAGGAAATGATAGTGAAATAAAGAAAGCGGGAACACATTTTTTTAAAACGTAAAATCTGACTTCTGAGTTTTATCTGGAGGATTAACCCCATATTACAGTTAAATAGGGTGCTAATGACCTCATTGTCGACGCGCCCGAAAAAACCAACAACACCAACAACATCAACACCAACAGCAACAACACCACCAACAACAACACTACCACCAACAACACCACCAACAACAACACCACCACCAATAACACCACCACCAACACCACCACCACCAACAACAACAACAACAATAACAACAACAACAATTACTACTACTACAGCAACAACAACAATAACAATATACAGGTAAAGAATTATTTTACAGTTATTTCGTCAGCCAATGCATCATGCATACTATACAACATCCTTTTACATAAATTACCGCATCTGAAGAGGATGAAGAAGTGAGAGAGTGCAGTAGCTACAGTTAATACATCAGTTCTTGGTAATTCGTAACAATCGAGGAAATTGTTCCGTCTTAATACTTGTAAATCAGACGAAGTAAAGTATATAAGTTGTTCGACTTGGAGATCCGAGACCACCATCTGCCAATCATCGAAAAAGAGATGTCTTCTTAAGGGGGAATGTAAGATACCTTCAAGTATTTCAGGTGAAAAAAAAAAAAAAAAAAATTCAAAATTCAGTGTCTCAATATTGAGTTTAAACATTTCCAGACAACCGAAAATCTTGTGAATGTGGTAACTAGTCTATAAACGCGAAAAGAAAAGACGATAATTAGTGCATCTGTTATCGAAATTAGTATGTTGACGAAAACATCAAAGTTTTCTTTCATCGGTGTATAGGACACACGCAAACCAACTCAACTCACATCAGAGACGAATGGATGTAGTCTTCTTGAGTAAAAAAGGTGCTTCCATACGATATTTTGGCGATCTCACCCTCCGTCGCCATCTTCTGGAGAACCAGAACACTTTTTTACTCGGCTAGTCTTCCGAGAACACTACATCCGTTCTCAACGCCGAGAAAGACTTCGTTCCTATATATCAGAGACGAATGTTAGAGAGTATATAAAGAAGCAAAGTACACGTAATTTTACAACTTACTGAAAACAATGAACCCCTTAATATCTATTTACGGTTGCTGAATTCAATTCAAAGAAGGAATGCCTTACAACCGCTTCGTCAGATAAATATTATCAAATTTAATAGCTCAATTCCTTTGATTTAAATCAGGTTTCATATGACTCGAAAGTTTCTAAAGATTAGTTTCCTTGAAAAACATCGAAGACTTTCCTCTGCATATCTAATTTTCTATGACAGTACGCGAGTTTATATTTTGTAGGTGATTGAGGTGGATGTTTCAGTAAGATGTTTGTATTGATAGGTCACCGTTATATAATAGAAGCAGTTTTCAAACATTATGTTAACGGTATTCGCTTTAATAAGTTGATTTCACTCTTTCGAGTAGTCTGGTGGCTCAGTTGGCTAAGGCGCTGGATTCGGGTATCCGAAACCTGGTCTAATTTAATTTTTTAGGATCATAAAACTGATTGTCACCTTTTGGCAAAGGTTTGTTGTGCAATGTGAAGCAAGGCCTACGCTAGAAAGCTCCATGGTTCAGATTCCACTCAAAGCTTCAGGTCCGCTTTAGGATCCTTGGGATCTCCAGGCTAACATTACCACGAGCATTTACATTTCCCGTTTGAGCTATTGGAATACATAATGAATTATTTTCATAAAGGGGGCTGAACTATGCTTTAGAAGAAATTCTCAATTATTCCATAATCTGGAGCAAATTTGAAATCATTGCTGCGTGCGGATAGTGAAATGACACATACATTCTGTTAAAATTACAGTAACTGCTTCGTGCGGTTCAAGTTTTACTTTCTGAATTTTATACTGAATCCCTCATTTCCATTGCACTGCAAATACACGGAACCCACCAGTTTTGCTGCGCGCGTTAAACAGCCGTAACACTGAATAGGAGGCTCACATATCGGTAACCATCTTCGCCAATGCTGGAAAATTCTCCAAATTCAGCCTCAGCAAATACACAGTTCACAAATAAACTAACACAAACCACACAGAACCAAGTTTACATTGTTCGCAGGTAGATGACGACACATGTTCTCCCCCTAGCGGCCAGCACAGGTAAGCAAGCCAGCTGTTGACAGAGCAGTTGTCAGGTTTTTTTTTCTTTGTTTTTTAGTTATTTAGTCAGTTTTTTGTTTTTTAGTTTTGTTTTGTTTTTTTGTTTTGTTTTTTTTTTTTTTAAAAAAGAGGAAATGAAGTGTCATCATATTATTGTGAAACATATAACCTATGTGCTGTATGATGGGTGTCTTTTTTTTGAAATGCGTAATCTATTTCGCTTAAGTTTGGCACCGTCCCAGCATTCGCCTACTTAACTATGAGAAACAGCCTAAAAACCTTAAATAGGACTGGCAGTATATTGTGCCAGGGATTTTAACCTGGGCCCGTTATGTCACTCCAAACTATACCCTGTTCACTCCGTGCTGCGGCTCAAGGTCATATTACCCTGACCTCGCTTCTCACCTCACCACCCCCTCCCCCTCCCACCCTGCCTCTCCGTGATGATCGCTGTGTCCAGTCGGGCAATTAGTAAATTTCCCCTTCGCATAAAGGGGTGAGGGCAGCGGAGTGGGGATAGAGCAGACTGACCTTGAGCCGCCTCTGTTAACTGAACGCGCTGTAGTGGGGTGGTGCGTTAATATTCACAGCCACTCTGGTGGCGTGATTTCCACTACTACAAAATAACGGATAAATACCAGGAAGTAGTAGAATTAACCTAAGAACCGGCTGCATAATTTCTACATCCATCTGTTATTTAATTGAAATGCAATTTCTATGTGTAATTACTAGTAGCAGAATACGATTCTGCCGAGTTGCCTGTCAAAATATGCCCGCACGTATTTTTAATTAAATTTTTAAAAAATATTCAAATATTTCTTTTACTTGTTTTTAAATAAATTGTAGTTCATTTCAAAGAGAGGCATGTGACGAACATAAAAAGTTACGGTTACCTGTGTAAAAGTGGCCACAAAAAGAGATTTCCAGCTGCTAAAGTTAAGACATCGTCTGATGGACAGTGTGGTGCGCTTACTCTCTCTTGCTCTTATATATCTTTAAAAGCTGGCAATCCCTACTTGCGTCCACTTTTACATTCACACCCAAACTTTTTATATTCTTTACACATCTCCCTTTGAAATGAATTATAATTTATTTTAAAAAGCGAACGATTTTTTTTAAAAAATCATGAAATAAAATGCATGATTTCTTTCAAGTTACAGGTGATATATCATCTGTTCTTTTGAACCACGTTTTAGCTGATCTCTAAAATTTCATCTCTGAGCTAGTTTTACCTATGTAGGGTCTTATAACTACCGGGATGAACATAATGCCATTGGATGGTACTAAACTTCAGAAAAACTGTGAGACCTATTTCACTACCAAAAATTTCCAATAAAACTTGATCTTAAGCTTGTCACCTACGTATAATGTATATGGAGTTGTAAATATGAAGTGAAATTACTGACGTGTAGTGACGTCACTGGATGAACGAGGCAGTTATCGGTCTCATCACTATCTATTTTAGTCCGTTATTGCGACAGCGTTCAGAACAATACTCAGCCATAGTGATTTCCTGCCAGACTTTTAATTATAATGCCGTTGTTACAGCTGCTTTTGTGTCACGCGAGACCGCTTTATTCATCGCTGTTTATGCTGGCATTCAATTTGCTATTCGCTCCAGTAATTACGAAGATGTTTATTACACTACATATATACTGGCACAGAACTTTTTGCTGTACGTTAATAATTGGGAGAAATCAATTCAATTGGTGCCACCGGACCAACATTTTCTTGTACACTATTCTATCACGCACTATTTCGTTTGTCGGGTGAACAGAATTATATGCTTGTTTAGCTGGAGCTATATTTGTAGTTAGGTAGTATAAATTACGACAGTATACACATTAATATGATAATTAATATTCATTACCGTGCTCACGCGCCAGAAAAATACGTCAGACACATTGCACAAGATTATTAAATTGTCTCCATACTGTATACAGTGAGATAAAACAGAGGTGTTTCCGACTCTCAGAAAAAAAAGCCTCCAAAGAAATGAAACATGTTTTAATTAATACATAATTAAATAGGCCTTTGTTGTTGAGGGTTTTCTACTATCTCCTGGATAATTTATAATTTCCTTCTAGGGATTTTTTAGGAGTTTTGTTACGTAAAAAACAGTTTTTCATTAAGTGATTTGTTAGTTAAAGTGAATCATATCCGTGGTATAGACTCTAGCTGACACCCACAGTGACGTATTACCGCGTTTGTCACAAGGGGGCAGCTAACAAAGCTTGTCTTCTCCGTTGTTGACACCTTGAATGAAATCGATATTACACAACACAGTTGTCTCACAGACTGTTGTCACATCGTTCACTCAACCAAGACAGTCCATCAGGAGCAAACTTGCTGTATAATGTTATGACTCCCGTGCTGTAGACTGGACTGTTTGTTACCTGTTGGCTTGTTTCCACCTGTTGACCTGGCACCTGTTGTGCTGAGTATAGCAAGCTTATGGCGGAATATGTCGATCTCGACTTTCTTTCTTTCTTCAACATCAGTACACACAAATTTACAGTCACTACAGAGGAACGCACCATCAAAAGGGGAATACAACACAAAAATCTGATACATATTCTTTCATAAGGCTTTCTACACGTATCAGAGCTATAAAGTGGATTACACAAAGTTTAGTTATAAGCATAACATTTTTAACATTGTAATTAAAAAAATCTGATTGAAAGTGGTACATTGTAGATGAATCCTAGAAAAGCATGTATTCGCTTTACATGAGGCATAGCATTAACAAGTGCCGTGAGTGTAAAAATATCCTCCTACGACACATTGTTGGCTGCATGTAGACAAACCTTTGTAGTTTGCACCTTGCACCTTGCACCTCGCACCTTGCACCTTACGTCATGCGCCTGTACCTGCTCCTAGTCCTGTCCAGGTCCCTCTCCCGGCGGGAAAGCTCAACACCTCCTCGTGGTTCCCGCTGGACAGGAAGGAGCGACCACTGCACTATGCACTATACCACCCCTCTACCTGCATGCGTACAAGTCTTTTGCTGTGCCAAAATTAGTTTCGTTGTTCTATCAATCTAATTAAAAAATTATAATACAACTTTAAGAATTATTACTAAAAATGAAATAACTCAATTGTGATTATTGCATATTTCTCGTTGTTTTATACGCCTGCACGAAAACAGCATAGTGAAACTAAAGTAAGTATGGGGTTCTGCATGGTGTTCAAGACTCCTATAGGAGTCATAATAGGACTGATATGAAGGTAGGATTGCTAGAACCTTCCTCCATGTGTCTAAAATTCGTTGTATGTATGTAGACAATTATTGTTACGTTTAGTTAGTTATTTGTGACATATGTCTTAAAGATAGTAGGATCAGACAGTGTACCTTACCTTGAAACATTATTTAAATTGAGTCTGGATACTGGTTATTTACCAGATGACTGGAAAAGTGCGATAGTAGTACCGGTCCATACAGGAGGGGTGACAAACAGGGTCGAAAACTATAAGCCAATCAGCTTGACATCAGTGGTACGTAAGTTAATGGATAAATTAACATGCAACCATATTAGAAGTGTCTGTGAGGAATATAAGTGGTTTTCAAGTCGGCAACACCGCTTTAGACAAGAATATTCACGCGAATCTCAGTTAGTAGCCTATATGCAAGATATTTCTGATGAAATGGATAGTGGAGGTCAAGTTGATAGTGTAGCACTACATCTTCCAAAGGCCTTTGACAGAGTGAGCCATAAAATGGTGCTAAATATGGTAAAGACAATTGGAGTTGATTAAAAGGTGATTTCCTGGGTAGAAGAATTCCTAAAAGGGAGAAAGCAAAAAGTTAGGGTAGGAACACAGCATTAAGAGAAGTAGGAGTAAACATGGGAGTCCCACAAGGTAGTGTATTGATACTATTGTTATTCGTTATTCTAGTGGATGATTGTGTTAATGTTTTACAGTCAGAAGTTTGATTGTTTGCAGATGACATAATGTTCTATAAAAGGATCAAAACAATAGAAGACTATAAACAGCTGCAGGGTTATCTAGATATCATAACTAGGTGGGTGAGTCGACATGAGATGAAGATAAATGCAAAGAAGAACCAGCTTAATAGGTACACAGATAAAAAGCTAAAGGTTGATTACGATTATAAAATGGGGAAGGAGCTACTTATTGAAGACTCGAAATGTAAATACCTTGACATAACTTTTGAGAGCAGACTTAACTGGGCAGGGCACATTGGACAGAAAGTAGGGAATGGGTCCAAAATCCTTCCCCTGTTGGAAATAGTGATGAGGGGATGCACTAGAGAAGTAAGGGAATTGGGGTACAAAACTTTGGTCATACCGTTGCTGGAATATGGTGGGGAATATGTTTGGGACCCACATTTTGGGTATCAAATACAGGAGTTGGAGGGGGTGCAGAGGAAGTCTGCCAGATTTGTCTTTGGAAATTGCCGCAAAACACAATCGGTAATTAATATGATAAAGAAGCTAGAATGGAATTCATTGGAGGATAGAAGGAGTATGAAAAGAGTCATGAGAGTGAACAGGGCCTATACTGGTGATGAAGAATGGAAAGATATCGATGGGAAAATTAAGAGAAGTGCTTGGAAGGGTAAAGTTGACAATGACCACAAGCTGACACTTGATTTCAGGCATAAGGGTGTGGGAAAAATTTCTTTCGTAAGAAAGGGTGTAAGGGACCGGAATAAATTGCCAAAAGAAGTGATGAATAATTTACCATAAACACTGAAAGAATTTAAAGTAGAAATTAGTAGAGGGCAAATCTAGGTCGGAAGAGGAAAGGAGAAAGAGGGGTGTTTAGGGAGATTGCCACCGTAGCGGGCGCTCCATTGTAATTTTATCAATTATTATTATTAATTGTGAAGTGATACATGTGTGAAGGTGAAGGAACGGAAATGGTGAAACTCGACGACTGTTCAGGACTACTCTTCGAAAAGACACCTGTGCCGCCAAGCTTAACATCCCATCCAATGGAGGAATCTCTACCAACAATATCGCTTGCCCTCATTCCATACGCATTGAGGAGATTTGGGATTTTACCAAGGATAATGTTACACAAGCACCACGTCTCCTACTGTGTTAGTCAAATACCGAAAGCTGAAGATTTATTTAACCTCAGGTGCTGGAAACAAGTAACCCCGTGGCATGCGCCTGACACAAAGACCTGAACCAAACGAACGTCGTAATAAAATTAAGGACTACTAACTCATACTTTTCAAATAAAATAATCTGTATAACGATTCTACTTAAGATGTATTTAATCTAAATGTAAATGCAGCATATAAAATACTACTCAAATATTCGGCCAGACACTGGTATATTAAGTTATATACAAAATTTCATTTTCTTCATCTCAATAATGTTACCTCCACCGTATATTTAACAAAAAAAAGCGACAAGCGTGTTTGCACAATTCAGAAAATTTTTATGAGATGACAGTAAGAAAGGTGATTTGAGTTGCTGTATTTCAGTCTCTTGACAGGTTGCACTGAGAAATTTTTAGCTAGATTTAACTGCTGTAGTTCAGCGATAATTAACATTATTGATGCTGTGTGTCCTGTTAATATGAAAAAAGTATATCATGTAGTTAAAACTGGTCCAGAACTTACAATAACTATTGAGCACTCCCAGTAATTTGAAAGCTATTTTCCATAGATTGAGGTTACCATAATTAACCACTTCAAAATAGTGATCCTTTTATTAACTGCCACCTTGATGATTAATTTATAGAAAATTATTAACAATTCACGTACGTCTATTTAACCGACGAGAAAACACGCTACACATATCTGAGGGAAAAGAGAGAGGCTAAAGAAGAATACATCTTCATAAAAAATCGATTAAGCTTAGAAAACAAAACGCAAATGGTCATTACACGTGCTGTCAACCATTATATCTGTTAAGTTGCAAATATTACATCATGATTAATTGTAATGAAGTTATCATCACATTAATAAATGAGGAATGAAGTTGTATTCAAGTTTAAGAAATTATTTTTAAAGAAACTTAACTGCTATACATTCATCCCAGCAATACAATATTAGTGTTGCAGCAGAAAATGAAAGTTTATAGAAAGTATCCCTGCAGCACTACGAATCAAACAGTCAAGGAATCATTTCAGAAATCAATAAACAGCTGTCTTTGATTAATATAGAAAATGTTAGATGCACAGTATTAATTGATCTGGAAGAAACATTATCCTACTAGACGAGATTTATTTTTACCCAGTTAAAAGAAATCTGCTTTGTAATATATCACAATAAAGTCTACAAATGTTTTAAAATAAATTAACAACCAACTACTTACAAGTTTTAGTTTCCTTGGCCGGTACCTTCTGTTGTGTTCCCAGTTGTTGACGGTTATGACTAAATTCCTTTCCGTTCCTCGCCATACATTCCCAGCTCTTACGACCCCGAAGTAGATGACTCGTAATACCCTAACGGAAAAATTGGTTCTATTTTCTGTGTTATTTTTAAGCAAATGAAAGTGCAGACAGTGTTATCGGAACTGTGCTAAATCATTATCACGCAAATGGTTAGGCAGCAAAACGCATTTGGAAAAAACAGTTAAAGTCTTTTCAAATCCAAATTCATATTTTTGATGCTGTAAGAAATTTTAGATGAGCTACGCCAGACGCGCTCTGTAATTGTCATTGCGCATTAATCTTCAGATACCTCACACCCAGGAAGGTTATCGAGATGAAGCAAAGTCCCTAGATTATTATTATTATTATTAATTAAATTGCTATGGAGTTAACGCTCCGGTGGCAATTCCCCATGTCATTCCGCTTTTTTAAATTATCTTTTATAATTGAAGTGTGAAATTCCTCCATCCATTTACTTTCCCGATTTAGAAGTTTTGGTTTTAAATTCCTTAAGCGTCTTTGGTAAATTATTCATCACTTCATTTGGTAATTTGTTTCAAATCCTGACACCTTTACCAACAAAAGAAAATTTTCCCACTCCCTTATGTATGAAATCAAGAGAAGCTCGTGGTCATGGTCATCTGTCACCTTCCATGTATTATTCCCAACTCTTCGATCAATGTCTCCTCACGTCCCATCTGCAACATATACCCTATACATTAACAGCATTCTCTTCACCCTCCTCCGTTCCTCCAATGACTCCCAATCCAGCTCCTTTATCATATCATTTACTGACTGGGTCCTGCGATAATTTCCACAACAAATCTAGCTGCTCTTCTTTGCACACCCTACAACTCCTGCATTTGTTAACCAATATGTGGGTCCCAAACTATACCACCAAATTCAATCAATGCTCTGACAAAAGTATTTTAGCCCAATTCCCTAACTTCTCTTTATCAAAGAAATTACAACCACCACGCAACATAAAACAATCTCTCACGAGGCATTTCAAATCTTGTCGTATAGAAGAGTACCGGTAGATTAAAACTGAGTCGAATACGGTTTTCCGAAAATGGATTGCTGGAGTAATATTTCTAGTAATTTAACGATCAAGGCTGGTATTCGGAGAATCTCCCTTCATGCTGGCCATCTAGTGTTCAGGTTTCTGGGGTTTTTCCGAAATTAAGCAAATTCTTGGATAGTGTCTTAAGATGGCCATGATCGAATACATTGCCGTTTCTAATTGCCAGGCTTTTTTCAGCTCTAATGACCTCGACGTCAATGATCCGCAAATCCCAACAACCCGGAAAAAAAATAGAAGTGCTTCAATTACATCAATGACTTGATTTTTAGTAAATCTAAACATTTATTACATTTACTCCAGCAAAATTCTATTTACTGATCAAAAAAAGACTTACTAATCACATAGACGGTGCTCACAATATGATCATCATTAAAGAGAATAATGTTATAACCACATCTATAAAGAACAAAGCAAAACAGGGAAATTCGTTTAGTACAATCCTTTCCAGTCTTACGTTATTTTTTTTTCTGTCATCAGTCTCTCGATTGGCATGATGCAATCCTCCATGCCTTCCATCTGGCGCTAACCTCTTCGTCCCAACATACCGCTTACAACCCACATCCTTAATTATCTGCTTCATATATTCTAATCTCTGTCTTCCTCTACAGTTCTTACGTTCGACACTACCGAGTAGCAGAATTCACTTATTTCTCCTATCTAATCCGATCTTGTTTTTATATTAAATCTACTATTATTGGTATAATTTCTACTACATTTCATCACTATTGTCTTGCTTTGGTTTGTATTTAGTCCAAAATCTTCCTTCAGTATTTTGTTCATGCCATTCATTAACTTCTTAACATCCTCAGCCTGTTATGCTAACAACACAATGTCATCAAGAAATCGTAGCATACTGATTTTTTCTCCTTGTACACTAATGACACATTCAAAATTTTCTTCCACTTCCTTTCTCTGCATACAAGCTGAATATTAATGGGGATAGGCTACAACCTTGTCTCGAACCCTTTTTAACTGATGCATGTTGCTCATGATTCTCTGCTTTTGTTAGAGCCACTTAGTTTTTACATAGTTTATCCCGATATTTTAAAACTTAACTTAGTCCACAACCCGAAGGTTGGTTGGATCCTCCCGAAGGAGGCATACTAAGCCATTGTGTCAGAGGTAGGACGGCCAGTTCCTTTCCTCTGGGACCTACAGTTTAACGTGGAATCCGAACCACGGAGCGTCCTGGCATAGCTCATATGATTAAACACAACTCTACACCTGTCTTATTTCTAATTATCCTTGAAAAGAAAAGTTCACAGGATTCTATTCTGTCCTAAGGCAATTCAAGTTTCCAATACGAGACGTACCATGCCAGGTTCAGAGATTAGGTTGCCAGCTACTTTTATCTGTGAAACGAATTGGTATTATAATGTGCGGTTGATTGTAATAAAAAACTGGTGCCTTTTTAGTATTAAATACAGAAATTAAATAAGGGAGAGTGTGGAAGCCGGATACCGGAATTTAATACGAAAATGTTCATTACCAAAAACAGTTACGAGGTGCTTCAAGCCCTGTCAAATGAAAGCTTGTAAATAGACCAAGATAAAAGAGTTGGCAATTATATGTGTCAATAAGAAAATTACAAGCCACAGTAACACGAAATAAAACACAATAGATAAATAGGAATTCTTGCGATCTTAAAAGAAGTGATATGTAAATAGAATCTAGATGAAAATGAGAAACTTGCTGCAATATACAAAAATCTAATTAGAACAATAATAATCTACGGTATCGAATCTAGTTCAGCAACAGATCAGGTAAAAGGATTACTTATAAACCCTGAGAAGAAAATCCTTTGAAAATGTTAAACAAGACAAAAAGACACCCAAAAAATATGATGTAATGCCAATTCCTACCAAAGTAAATAGAAATACGGAGAATGAGCAAGATAATAGGGAACAGGAACATAGAATAGAAAATGTTGCAGAACACCAGAACGCAAAGGAGAAGAGCAAATGTAAGACCAAAAATATTAATAGGTTATCTATAAAGAAATAATAATTAGCTAAATATAGTGGTTAAAGATATTCTGACAGTCTAAAAAATATGGAGGTAAGAATATAAATTTAATACGTAGAAATCATAAATCATGTTTTTAAATATGAGATAAGAAGGCACAGAAATGAAGAAAGAAATATGGTATAAGATGAAGATTCTACGTCTATCAAACAAAGAGTGTGTGTGTCTAATTTTTCGTAATAATTACGTAGATTTATGTCTATTAATTGTTACTTATGTTAAACAATAATAACAAGAAAAATATTGCTTGGTTCCCTAAACGGTGTCGTGACAATAACGATATTAGTTTAGGTTAGTATTATAGGAAGTAGCAGATATTATTCGTATAAATTTAAAGGCTCAATTTTTAATTCTGATAATACAAAGTTTCGTTAGTTAATTCTATTTCCCACGTGATCGCACTTGAAACGAAATAATAAAGCAGTTAGCAAATGTGTGAAGTAAAAAGAATTTTGGCACAGGCAAAAGACTTTTCGCAAATTTTAACTTAAAATGTATAATTTCACGTTTTAAATTGTACTAATTGCACTAGATGTTTCTGGCATGTTGCATTTCTGTATGTAGTAACAGAGATAAAGCACTGTGAAAATTTGAAGTTAAAGTGGTTGCACCGCCCTGGCAAAGTTTGAGCACTTCCCCTGTAGCCTGACAGCAGCGTCAATCAGCATGTTGGTAAGTGTTCTGCAAGACATTTAAAGCTCTTTCTTAGTCTTACAAACATTATATTAAACTTTGATATATTCGCATAAGTGAATTTATATTGTCTTAAATGTTAAAATATTTTTGTAAGTCCGTTTGTGTATTTTTACACGTTTTATATTAACTTGACCTGTATGTATGTGTACATTAATGTAAATGAATTTTACAATTCAATTTTACTCCACTTCAAGACTTCTAAATTGCTTGAAATTTTGTAGACGATTTAAGAGCCGATGACAACATTATAATCTCATAGCTATATTCTGGTATTCTTATTACTTTGACAGTAATAAAAGAAAAGTGGTTGACTGTAATGTTAAATTGCAATTCAATTTTCACCCACTTCCAGAGGTCCAAATTGTTTGAAGTTTTACACACGTATTAAGAACCGTTGACAATACAATAATTTCACAGCTTTGCCCTGATATTCTTATTACTTTAACAGTAATATCTCAAAAGTGGTTTTCTTGAGTAACCTTCTGTGCATCGGCACTTAGTGATACTTTGATGGAAGTAGCTGTCAATAAGGCTCGTGGTAAATAGCGAGTATTCCCTACATCGTTTTGAATTACTTCAAACTATTGTAGCAGAGTAATCTTCTACGTTTACACTGCTATCGGACCTATTGTAATGTAGAACATTTATCTGTCTATTGCAAATTATAATGAAAGATGCAACTACAACAGAAAGTAAAAGAATATTGGAGAAGAAAACCAAACACTAAATCTGAACTCCAAAGTTAAAAATAAAGTTATAGATTAGAAAACTAAAACCAAGCTTTTGTAGCAATGTGAACTAAAAAGCTAAAAATTATCTTTAAAAATAAAAAAAATTGTTCAATTGGGATTGGATGTCCCACAGTTTATATAAATTAATTTTGACCCAAAAATAAAATTTATTGTAAAAATTAATAATAATAATAAAAAAATCATAGAGTGCTTTCTACTTACTGTTCATAATGACTTTACTTTTACGAGTAGGTGGTGACAAGAAATATAAGACAAATGACAGTCGATTCCAACTGATTTATTTCAAAACGTCTTCCGTGAACAGGAACTTTCCCATTTATTATTATTATAGTATAAACCAAGGCTGCCCAACCACTTTCGAAGATGGGCCACAATTTCGATTTTACGTTAGTCTGCTGGCCACTTAATACTTGTCTATAGTTACTATACAAATTTAAGTAGAACAAAGATATAAGTACCATAAATCACAATCAAAAAGCAAAACCCATCTATGAGACCTTTGCAGATTTAAAAAAAAAAAATTATAATCAAAAAGTAAAAACCATCATTGAGACCTTTGCAGAGGTTATTTTTTAATCGTAATCAATAATTAAAAACCACCAGTGAGATCTTTTAAGAATTTTTTTTATTATAATTATAATCAAAAAGTAAAAAATCAGTAAAAGTAAAAAAAAAAAACATCAGTGAAACCTTTACAGAGGTGTTTGAGCTAGCATATTCTAGACCGCTGCTGTTGCCCGGCAAATGCCCTGGCCTGGGGCCTGGGTTTGGGCATCCTTGGTATAAACAATATTTTTCTCGGAAAATTCTGGTATCTTCGCACTCGAAATATAAGACCCATTACTCTATTCTGAACGACCAGTCAATTTTTATATTTGTCAAAACTCTATTTTATTCAGAAGATAGTAACAAGAGGAATTTAAAGTTGGTGAAACACTTTCTGTGTAAAAAGAGTTAGAACATTGATACTAGTACAACATACAATCTTACCGCAACAAGAAAACTAATTTCATTATAGTTGTGTTTATGCATGTATTTAAACTCCCATTTAAAAAAAAAATCACTTGAGGCGCACAGATATATTGATGCATCAATTGGAATGCTAATAAATTAGTAACAAAATTCCGCGGAGCATCCATAATATGAAACGCCTTTGGTTCCAGAGAAAATTCCATGATTCTCATTGCGCCGCATTTTACTGGGTATCCACACTGCTGAACTGGCGGGATAAAATACAATTATTTGAAAATAAGAAAGTATAGCGTCTTTTGCGAATAACGGAATTAGGTATTTCTTCGAATTTTCTTATGGTGCTTACATTTTTTCGATAAGAAGAAAACTTGGAAGAAGACCAACAGATATGTTAAGAACTAATTTCGGTCCCCTCGGTCTCCGTATATCTATGTTAGTCATTTATGGGGACTAGTTTTTGAGGTATTCGCGTGCAAGAAATCCCAATGGTATTTAAATACTAGAAGTATTGCTAGTTTTTGAAATACTAACATGGTGCAGACGGTAAGTTGCTTGCTTAGTATTTTGTGGACCGTGATACTAATCCCATCACTGATAAATGTTTTCGTTTCTTTTTATATTCAGAAATTATTGAGTATTACTTTAATTTTATATCAAATTAATTTACATAATTTTACTATATGAAATGATATTTAAAACAAATCACATTAGTTACAATAGATGCAACAAACAATTTTTATTACAATGCCACGCCCAAAAAACAGCTGTTTTGTTAATTTTCCATTTCCTCCTTTGAACATATTTGTCAATCTTAACTTTCATAAAAATACTCCAAACAAATTTGCCACTTTGCCGTATACAATTTTTTTTCTTAAATATAGAGATTGAGAAATAAATGTTATTAACGTTCCCGAAAGTGCTTCTTTCTTCAGTTAGTTTCACACAATACTCAAGCATTTTGTATTATTGGGCTGAATAGCGTTGCAGACAGTTGTATGATTGAAAATGTATTTTAATCACGTATTCTTTTTGTAATTTCAGTAGAGATGGTACATTCTGGATTATTTATCGAAACATTTTATTTGTCTATAAAAATAAACATCTCTCGGTTGATATATCAGTGTACACTTGGGAGGAATTATTTTCAGTGTGCTTGTGCATGCCCCATCTTCGTTCTCAAAATTTCACTGTGTACCATCAAGTCAGTTTTTCCATCTCACGAATCAGTAACCAATATTCTTCTCGACATATGGCAGTAAAATATTAATTAAAAATTCTTAATAGATTTCTCTCGACAATTTCACGCAATTTGAACAGGTTGCAATTACGTTTCTGTATTTATCACGTAATTCTTCTACTTTTTTTTTGGACTTGTGGCCTAACGCATGCGTAAAAATACATGGGAGAGGATTATTTCTGATGATGTTATGGAATACTGTGTGTATAAGAATTAGTTAACGTATTCAAAATGTTTTTGGTGACTTTCGATCCTTGGTGATGTTGACAACCGTAATATAGGTTTTAATCCTGAATCAGCAGTTTCGTCTCTAGTCAGAATTTTTCACCACTCACTATCATTTCTTCCGATATTGCATGTTCCCTGCAGCTGACATATTTTGTAATTCAGTGCTGTCGTATCCCATGTTTCTTTTTAAATCGTTCGACTTAAGCCGAGCTGGCGTGGAAATTGTAACGTTCCCATAAAAAGAGAAATTGCAATATTCATAATCCACTGTTGTGAATTCCTCGAGGTTATGTGGGCACTAGATTACCGTATTACAGGTTATTATTTTTGCCATCAACAGACTGGAATAATATTTTACCACATTCATTACGCTTACTTGTTCTATATGCTTCATGGCTTCTACAAGGAGGTCGTATAAGCCTTAATTTATGCTATGCTATGAATCAGAAATGATCAACGGTACGGAGATGCAAAAAGCAACCGGAAGCCACAGAATTAAAGACCCTAAGGGTATCCTGGGCCGTGTAACCCTCTCAAATTACATATAGTATGATGGCTTCTTCCTGGGTAAAATGTTCCGGAGGTAAAAAAGTCCCCCAATTGGATCTCCGGGTGTGTACTGCTCAGGGCAGAGTCATTCGAATGTATAGACACATTATACTAGTTGAAGCGTGGAATGTTAGAAGTCTGAATAGGGCTGGTAGATTAGAAAACTTAAAAATGGAGACTGGATGACTTATGTTTGATGTCGTTGGGATTAGTGAGATTAAATGGAAGGACGCACAGAATTTCTGG
Source organism: Vandiemenella viatica (assembly GCA_031002005.1). Classification (NCBI taxonomy): domain Eukaryota; kingdom Metazoa; phylum Arthropoda; class Insecta; order Orthoptera; family Morabidae; genus Vandiemenella; species Vandiemenella viatica. The sequence goes on from CM061921.1 coordinate 28,562,256, forward strand.
TCTGGGGAAGACAGGATCACGGTGTCACAGGTGTAGGGTTGGTAATGAACAAGAGAGTAGGGAAAAGGTTGAGTTATTATGAACAGTTTAATGACAGAATTATTTTGATGAGGTTAGAAACGAAACCCGTCCCAACCACTTCAGTACAAATGTGTATGACAACGTCACAGTAAGATGATGAAGAAATAATGAAAATATACGCTGAAATTGAGGAATTAATCCAATATGTGAAGGGGGAGGAAAATCTAATAATCATGAGTCATTGGATTGCGGTAATGGGAGAAGGAAAAGAGGGGAATACTGTAGGGAGTTTAGGTTTAGGAGAACGAAATGAGCGAGGAAGCCGATTGTTTTAATTTTGTGAAAGATATAAACTAGTCGTGGCGAACACACTATTTAAGAATCAAGCTAGAAGGATATACACATGGAAACGTCCAGGGGATACAAGCAGATATCAGCTAAATTATATCATGGTCAAACAGAGATTCAGGAATTAAGTTCTAGACTGTAAAACATATCCAGGAGCACACATAGACTCTGACCATAATCTGATAGTTATGAAGTGCAGGCTGAAATTCAAGAGAATAAATAAGCAATACAAACAGAACAGATTGGAAGTGAATAATCTGAGACGATCTAGTATGAGAGAAAAGTTTGAAGAAATGGTAGACATGGGTCTAAGAATTAACTCTGAAAGAAGCTCAATTGAGCACGAGTGGAATATGTTAAAGAATGAAAAAAATGAAAGTCAGTAAAAAAAAAATAATAAGCTTTAAGGAACAAGCCACCCGGAAACATTGAAACACAGAAGAAATTTTGGAGAATGCACAAAAATGCTCAGGATGAAGCAGAAAGAGAGAAATACAGACAATTTAGAATTAAAATAAACACGAAATGCAAAAAAGCAAAAGAAAAATGGCTGCAAGAAAAGTGAGAAGAAGAAAAGGAAATGGCCATATGTACAGTAGATGTGGCATATGGGAAGATCAAACAGAATTTTGGAGAAATAAAGAAAAGAGGTATAAATATTAAAGCTGCCGATGAGAAACCTCTTCTAAGATCAGAAGATAGAGCTGACCAATAGAAAGAATACATAGACAAAGTGTATGCTGGAGATGATTTGAATAACAGTCTATTGGGGAAAAAAACTGATGTCGACATTGATGACTTCGGTGGTCCTGTTTTGAGAAAAGAATTTGTTAGAGCTTTGAATGAAATGAAATCAAATAAGGCAGCTGGAATTAATGATAATCCTGCAGAACGTCTGAATCCCTAGGAGGAGAGGAATCCAAAGATTATTGAAACTTATGTCAGAAAGTTATGTAACAGGAGAAATTTCAACTGATTTTAGTCAAAGGGTCACCTTCACATTTCCGAAGATAGCACAAACTGACAGATGTGAGCATTATCACACTATAAGTCTAATTACTGACCCAAATAATTTAAGAAGAATGGAAAGTGTAATAGAAGGGATAGTAGGTGAAGATCGGTTTGGATTTAGGGAAAAAACGCTGGACAAGAGAAGGGATTCTGTCCTTAGGATTAAAACTTGAAGGGCGGATGAAGAGAAACAAAGATACTTTCATGGTGTTTGTTGATTTAGAAAAAGATTTTAAAGAGGTCGAGTCTACAATACCAAGATAGAAGAATACTTAATAATGTGTATAAAAATCAAGTTGCTATAATAAAAGAAGAGAATCATGAGAGACACGCATTAGGTAAAAAGGGTTTGACATAATGTTGTAGTCAATCCCCATTAACATTCAACTTGAATGTAGAATAAGTAATAAAGGAAATGAAAGAAAGATTTGAATGTGGCATAAATATTGAAGGAGAAAAATAAGTATGCTACGATTTGCTGATGACATTGTCTTTTTTTTTTTTTTATTCTTTTTTTTATCTGCTTAACGTCTCTCTAACAGCGAGGTCTTTAGAGACAGGAAAGGATGGGGGACAAGGAATGGGAAGGAATTCGCCCATGTCCTTTTGAAGGAAACATCCTGGCATTTGCCGGGAGTGATTTGGGAAACCATGGAAAACCCAAATCTGGATGCCCGGACGGGGATTCTAACCGCTGTCCTCCCGAATGCGAGGCCAGAACGCTAGCCGTTACACCACCACGCTCGGTATTGTCTTGTTAGCAGAACAAGTTGACTATATTGGGAAGTTACTGACTGTCATGAACAAATTACTGAATGAAGATTTGGGACTGAATATATACCAAAGCAAGGCAAAGGTGATTAAATATAGCAAAAATGATACCAGTAATAGTGGATTAAATACACAAATAGGCTCGGATGTCACAGAAGAAGTTAAAAGCAGAATAGCACAAGCAAAAAGAGCTTTCATGAAAAAGAGAATTAGTTTCAGATATTAATCTACGACTCAGAATGGACTTTTAAAACTCCTATGTGTGGAGTACAGCACTTTATGCCAGCGAAGCATTGACTTTAGGCATTCCAGAAATAAGGAAAATTGATGCATTTGAAAGGTGGTGCTATAGAAGAATGCTGAAAATTAAGTGGACAGATATAGTACGAAATGAACGAGATTTGTAAACGACGGGTGAGTAAAGAAGTTTGTGGAAGATTCTTACAGAAAGAAGAGACAGGCTGTTAGGTCATATTTTGAGACATGCAGGATTGGTTAACTTCTTACTGGATGGAACAGTCGGACTGCAGAAGAAGACAGAGATTGGAATATATGAAGCGGATAATTCACATGTTTCAATCTGCAACCGCCGTTTGCGGTTAAGGTTTTCAAGCTCCGTATCGGGTGGGAAATTGTAAGAGCAACGACTTTCTCATTGTATGACAGGGGTACACAATCCCGAGGTTGATGGGCGTATTGTTGTGGTAGGAAATTGGTGTTATCTTCAGCTATGCCTAAAATTGATTACGGTATCAGGAATTGATCAATTTATGTTTTAAAACTGAAATAAAACAAGTAAAATTTACATTTATAATTACTTACTTCTGTAAACTCGGATGATCCGTCAACCTCAATAATAAGTTTCCTATAGGAAAAAAAAAAAAAAAAAAAAAAAAAAAAAAAAAAAAAATTCTACAATGGCTTCGTAAACTGAAGTTGAAGGAATTTGATCAGGAGGCGAATCTGTAAAAATTCCATCTGAAAACCATTTTGCAATATGTATAAGCGTTTGCCACTACTCCTTTCATTTCTTCCTTAAACTCAATTTTTAATGATTTTTACGTCACGTATTTTCTTATTCGTTCACTCATATGCTACTACAACTCGGAAATAAACATACAGGCTGTAGAAAAATTTAAAAAAGATATTCACGCTGTTATGTATTTCCTTTAAAGTATTACTTATAGCAATACAAGAATATAAACGATGTAGAAGAAATAAAGTAAGAAAAATCATGCCTAATTTACTCGAGAACACATAGAAAATATAATTGTTGACAACAAACGAAGACGTAATGATTTTCCGAAAATAAAATTATGCTGTATTGCATGTGATGTGTTACGTTTTAAACACTATTTCGCGTAATAAAAATACGTAAGTTAATTAGAAATTAAATAAAAGCAACACTAAATGATTGATGAATATTAAAACGAAATAAAAATATTTGACAGTACGAAGATTTGATCAGGGGACCACGCAATATTAAACCACCTACATCAAGCTGGTCGTTCGAAGTAAATGGCAAAAATTATATTAATTGAATTCTATCGGAATTGCTTACATTCGAATATTTAAAAAGAATTATGGCCCATTTGAAGATATGACTATAACACAGACAAACAGAGTGAATACCCTTCAACCCTTCTTAACATGTGTGATGATCCCCTCGTTATTCAAATCCCCAAAGGAGACATACCAAGTTAATTTTCACAGGTAGAACGGCAAGTTTATTTCCTTCCTAATTGACGGAAAAACAGCAGAGTAGATGTAGAACAGCGCATTATATACTGTTTGATCAGCAAATCAGATGCGACGTCAGTTCTAAGGTGCAAGGAGGGTTCTTAAACAGTTTTTTTTTTTTTTTTTTTTTTTTTTTTTTTGCGTAACAACCTTAGAGACGCTAATCGAAGCATTTTAACATCATGAACGGGCGTCGGAATATCACATCAGCCGGTTTTCTCTACCAGTTTGGTGCAAACACGTAGTTTCGACGGAGACACCGCTAAGTTAACTCTTGTCCTCTCCCGTCGCCTAGACTATTTTAGAGGAGAGATTTTTTCAACCGTATCTTTCAGCGTTTTTGAATCACCAGATGCGTCCTTCCCCCTTTCCCAGTGACCCGTCATTCTGAGGATGTTGGATTGTGCGCCGGCCTAGTCTTCCAGATATCTATTATTCATATCTCTCGTCGCGAACGTCCACAGGATCGTGGCATGATGTCCTTTTACAGTAATAGTTATAGTTAATGATATCGTTAAGACCGTTAGAGTTTATATCTGTGAGTCTATACGCTAGTTGTGTTTCATCTACCAGAAGTATTACGCTAACATGTATGATACGAATTATGAGAGATTGCGGTTCGGATCCTGGGTGGGTTAGATATCAAGGTCTGTCATTCAATTGTTCCTACGCTCCGGGAGACTCAGCCCCGTCGTGAAGAGCGCTGGTTCTAACGGGACGACAACACAACACAGAAGGTGGCAAGCCACACGGCTCCAGCTAACGTCAACGTAAATACACTATTAAAATCCCTACAGCCAATTTCTTATCTTTCTCTACAGTACATTATACAGGGTGTCCAAAAATTAAATGGCCAAACTTTGGGAGCGTATTTGGGGCTCAAAAATAAACAAAAAGTTCCAAAGAAATTTTTCTCCATTATCATTTCTTACGGAGATAATCGGGAAAATGAAGTTTGGGATGGTAACTCAAGTACAGTTCTGTTGAATGAATGTTTATTTTTATTGGCAATAGATTTAAGTAATTATCTACAAAATACTTATACGAACCGAGTAACAGTAAAAAAATGCAAATAATTTTCAAATCATATTATTTATTACATGTTAATAATACAATGTAATTATAAAGCAAGAAACAGAAATAAAACAGACTATTCCATTAATGTAGGTGTTGTTCAAAGTGTTGTCCTCCCATGGTAATGTAGGCGTTGCACCGTGATATGACAACTCGTGTTGCTGCCAAACATTGCTCTGGGGTAACTCGCTGAGCTGCAGCCATGATTCGTCGCTAAGATGCTGTTCTGAGGTTATTGGTACCGAATACACTTCCTGTTGTAATGTACCCCATGCAAAGAAGTTCAGCGGTGTGAGGTCAGGTGAGCGTGCGCACAAACAGTATAGGTCCCCCTCGACCAATCCAGCGACCTGGATAATTTCCATTCACGAGTAGCTCTACCATAATGAGCTGGACATCCATGTAATTGGATCCACATGTTCAATCGTTCCTGTAATGTGAACTCCTCGAGATAACCTGGGAGGTCGTTCTCCAGAAAAGCCGTGAAAGTCTGTCCGTTCAATCTTGGTGGTAAAAAATTTGGTCCTACGAGACGATTATTGTGAATACCCATCCAAACATTAACAGAAAACCCTTGCTGGTAATTGGTCACCCTAACTGCTCGAGGATTATGATGAGCCTAGATGTGAGAGTTTCATTGATTGATACTTCCTCTTCTTGTGAATGTAGCTTCGTCTGTCCACAAGATACTCGATAGAAATTGATTATCTTTCTCGCACCTCTGAAGAAATCCATTACAAAAATTTACTAGATTCTGGAAATCCTGAGGCAATAATCCGTGAACTCTTTGGATATGATACGCATGACGATTATCGCCTCTTAAAGTACGCCAGACCGTTTGACGTGATATCCGTAACGCGGCTGACGCTCTCCGAATCCTAGTGTCAGGGCGATCATCAAAATGGTGTAGGATACGATTGCCTGCTGGATTATCTCTCCTCAAAGCTGCCTGAAATTCATTGCCTTCTCGGTGCAGGCTGGCTGATCCAGTCTCACGAAGTCTACGAAACGTTTGAATAAATACATGGCAATGTGGTACTACCCTACCCGCATTCCGAGTTGATATCTCGTAGCGAACGGACGTGTTTATCGAGCGCTCAAGATAGAACAACAACCTTGGCTAACGTGTGACGGACTTGATTCAGGAAACTTGGTACAGGAAACTACGCGCGGCAATAACCTACATCTAACTGCCCTCCTAGCTGTTAGGGAAATTTGTGTCTCAGGGACTATCCACTGGGTAGTATCCCGCGGGCGCTGAGGTTTAGGGTTGCTCTTGTTGCCGGGAATCCTAACGGTTACAACGAGGCACAAGAGCAACACCCCCACCATAGGCATGTCAGGGGTAAGGAGAGAAGAACAACCCAACGACGAAGAACAAAACAGTGAGGTGATGGAGGAAGAGAACGACCAGGATACTCAACTGACAACACAAGAACAGAACGAACAGTCAAATAGACAAGCATTTATATTTACTGGAAAACAGTTTAGTATAGGACAAGAAGGCGAAGTTCCGCAAGAAGGATTCAACTTTACAACAGTGTACGACAGAAGACGACGAGCACAAAATAAACAAAGAGAGGTACAGGAAATCCGACAAAACTCTCGAGAGAAGATGAAGTTGGACAACAGATTTGCAGTTCTATCAGACCACTCCGAAGAAAGCGATGGAGACCAAGAGGAGCACATGGATGATGCGTCACAATCAGGACAAGAAGAAGAAACAGAAGAACAAGGACCCCCACTTCCAAGGATACCACCAATTGTAACCTACCAAATAGGGAACTTCCTAGCACTAAACCAGAAGATAAAAAGCTTCATTACAGGAGAACTCAAAGTGATCTTCCGCGGAGACAGCCTAAAGTACCATCTTGAGACCATGGAAGATTATGAAATGGTGAGAAGTTTCTTCTTGAGAGAGAAAATAAACTTCTACACTCACCAGACCCCAGTTGACAAAAAGCTAAAGGTGGTAATCAAGGGGCTACCACCAACAACTCCAGAGGACATCATCAAAACTGAACTTATTAATTATGGTTTCGACGTACAAATGGTACACCAATTTAAAAAGAGAGATCCAGATACAAGGGACCTAATTCCGCTTTCTACCTATTGTGTAACCCTAAATCCCGGAGAAAAGTCCGAGGAAATATACAACATGAGAGGAATACTATACACTAGAGTAAGTGTGGAGAGTTACAAATCCAGATTGGGACCAAGTCAGTGCCATCGATGTCAGAGACTGGGCACACCGCAAATTATTGTCAAATGCCCAGTCGATGTGTAAAGTGCGCGGGACGGCACGCTACAAAAAATTGCAAAATGAGCCATCAGGAGAAGGCAAAATGTGTAAATTGTGAGGGGGATCACCCAGCCTCGTGGAAGGGATGCCAGGCATACCAGGCCCTTTTGAGACCAATCAAAGCGAAGGTCCAAAATGAGGACAAATCAAAGGACACTAGAAAGACAAGAAATCAGGAGAAGGAAAAATTTATCCGTGACAGCGACACAAAGCAGTCAGAAGACAAAAACAAAGGGAACGTGGAACCAGGAAGAAGCTATGCAGATAAGGTGAAAACAAACCAACAAAAGAAAATTTGCAGAAGCACCGAGAAGAGAAAGGAAGAGGCAGAGGAAATCAAAGACAAAAAGAAAACACCTTTATGGAGGATCTCAGTGAAATGGAAGACATCCTTGGAAGCATGAGTTTTAAAAAGGCAATCTACATCTTTATGACAACACTAAAAGAAATAAAAGAAGCCACAAGTGTCTGGGGCAAAATCATCGCAATAATCAAAGGATTAAGCGAAATGATAGATTAATGGCTAATAAGAAGGGGAAACTACTTGATACCAATGTATATATTTTCAACGCAAATGGTTTAAAAAGCAAGAAACAAGAAATCATTGACTTTTTAAAACGGAAGAAAGTGGACATGATGCTTATAACGGAAACACATCTAAAACCCACAGACAATTTCCGAATACCAAACATGAAAATTTACAGAAAGGACAGAGAGAGACAAAGGGGAGGGGGCACGGCAATCCTGATAAAATCAACCCTCACGCACCAACCAAAAACTTTGCCGGAACTTGAGAACATGGAAGCCAGTGCAGTGAGCATCAATGCAATAGATGGAGAAGTAACATTTATCGCCGCATACGTAAGCCCTCGGAAACAACTTACAGAGAATGACTTAAATAGTGCCATGTCAATATCTGAGAGGGTCATACTGGGTGGCGATCTAAATGCTAAACATCCGGCTTGGAATAGTAGAGTCACAAACGGAAAGGGTCAAAGATTAATAGAAATATCTGAAAGACTAAATCTAACAGTTATGGGCCCCGAGGAACCGACTTACATTCCTACCTCCGTTAGACAACAACCAGATGTACTGGATATAGTGATAGCAAAGAATATAAGACGAACTATAAATCTGGAAACCATAAATGACCTATCATCGGACCACAATCCAGTTTTGCTAAAATCAGGAAGTGGGCAAGCAGTCAAGAAAACCCGAAAATCCTTAAACAGACGGACTGGGATAGATTCACTAATTTAATTCAACAAAATATCTGTCCCACCATGGAATTAAATAATAAGCTGCAGATAGATAAAGCAATAAATACTCTAACAAAAATTATTAAAGAAGCAGAAAACATGCCTCAGTCGTAACGGTAATGGAGACAAAATGGAAGAACAAGGGTCAGCACTTATAGAAGAACTGAAGTACCTTAAGAACCAACACCGGAAAGCGCTGGCAGAGATTTAGGGACCCAGCGGACAAAAGGGAAATGAACAGGTTCGCCAGGGAGATTAGGAAACGATTACTGGAAAGAAGAACCGAAACAATGGGAGGACAAAATGTCCCGACTAACCCTCCAACACTGTGACGCATGGAGCCTAGTGCGAGCACTTAAAGAACCAAAACCAGGCAACCAAGCTATCATGGGTCCGAATGGAGCGGTCTTTGACTCAATGAGCCAGGCAGAAATTTTAGCAGACCATTTGAAGCACAACATGCAACACCAGAAGTACAACTAACTATGGCCCAACAACGGGAAGAGGAAGAAACCAAGCAAATTGCCGAAAACATCAGGAAGTGTGAGGATCCAGTAAACCCTGAGCTAACGAGCCCAACAGAGATAAAAACAATCATCAGGCGACTTAGCAGCAACAAAGCACCAGGAGATGACAAAATCTCAAATATGCACCTTAAAAAACTGCCAAGAAAAGCAATAGTGTTAATAACAAGAATAATAAATAGCTGTATGCTACACTGCTACTTCCCAAAAAACTGGAAAACGGCCAAAATCATAGCCATCCCCAAAACAGGGAAAGCAAATACAGACCCAACGAATTATAGACCAATCAGCCTGCTCAGCAGTCTATCAAAAATCTATGAAAGGGTACTGAAAACAAGAATTACTCGACAACTTGAAGAAAATCATACAATACGACTGGAACAATTTGGATTTAAAGATAAATTATCGGCAACGCTACAACTATACAGAATGGCCGAATGATAAGCAAAGGTTTCAACACTTCCAAGTCAACAGCGGTGGTCTTCCTGGATATCCAGAAAGCATATGATAAAGTTTGGCACGATATGCTGTTAAGGAAGCTACAACAAGAGACACAGATAGATCAGTGCTACATACGAATAATAGCAGACTACCTTACAAATCGAACCTTCTACGTGTCAGTAAAAGGACAGAGATCGACAAAACGACTAATGACAGCGGGAAGTACCACAGGGATCAGTCATATCACCACCATGTTTTAAAGTCTACGTTAACAAATTCCCTGCAATTCCGGGAATCACCTTAGCTCAGTTCGCTGATGATACAGCTGCTATGTGTTCAGGACGTCAACTCAATGCAATAATTAATAAGATGCAGAGACAACTGCAAGAAGTAGAGAAATGGTGCATAACAAATAAAGTGTGCATCAACGCCAACAAGAGCGCGGCAGTATTCTTCACAAAAAAAGAGAAGGAAACCGGACACACAATTACAACTCGCAGGACATGTAATCCCCTGGAAAGAAAAACACAAATACCTAGGAGTGATATTAGATTCAAAACTCCTGTACAACCACCACATCAAGGACAAATGCCAAAAATCCCTAGGTATTCTAATGAACCTATATCCGATTCTGTACAGTAAGGAACTGTCATTAGAAACAAAAATACGCCTATACAAAACCATAATTCGACCAACCATGCTCTATGGATGTGAAGTATGGGGAACGGCAAGTAAGGTCCACATACAGAAAATACAAATAATACAAAATAGAAGCCTACGTATAATATTAAAGGCAAATAGATATACAAGAATAGACGACCTCCACGATTGGACAAATATACCAAGGATACATACGGCTATTTTCCAACAAACTGAAAGATTCCACGAAAATATGACCAGAACAAGGCAGTCAGTAGAAAACTTAAGAGACGTTGGGAACTACAAACCAAAGAGATGGCATAAGTATAAAGTCCCCCTAAGCATACTTTACCAACCAGAATAAGACAATAAAATAAAATTATACCTAACCACAGATCCTGTCCAGTATATACAACAAGGAGGTTTTCCCCCTGATAAGGGTTTTACCCTCCAAAGTGCACACCACAAAAAGAGAGAACAAGTACAACTTGACACGAAGAAGCAGAGCTACCAAAGGTAGCGGGGCTTGCAAAAGACACAATGTGACACAAAAAAAAAAAAAAAAAAAAAAAAAAAAAAAAAAAAAAAAAAAAAACCTACCCCTACCCGGAGATCGATACTCTCGTACGGCTGCACGTGCGTTACCGTTGCAAAAACCATACACAAAGACAATATCGGCGTATTCCTGGTGAGAAAATGTGCGAGGCATTGTGTACGGTGCTCACTCGAAACACATTACTCACTTACTGATTGATGTATGGTATATCGAATAAACGGACTAATTTGCCGCTTATGGTTTATTTACGTATTACGTATGCCCGTTATACCGCGGAAGGTCAACATTTCGAATAACATCGTCATTAATCGAATAGTAGGTTTTATTTCTGTCTTTTATTTTATGGTTTATTAATGTTAGTCGGTCATTTTTTAGCCTTGCATGTGTTTGGTTACTTACATTTAATGTCAATCAAAATAAACATTTATTCAAATGAACTGTACTTGAGTTTACCGTTTCAAACTTCATTTTCCTTATTATCTCCGTAAAAAATGAAAATGAATAAAAATTTCGCAGGAAGTTTTTCCTTATTTTTGAGTCCCAAATACGCTCCCAAAGTTTGGCCATTTAATTTTGTGACACCCTGAATAACCTTCCTTTGACAAAGACTCTACACACACAACTACTTGTCTGTTGTATATCTCTGTGAAGTTACCAAACAAACCCTGATACTTTGTGTTTTGTACTCCTACGGTTCACTAATAACATTCTAAAACTGCATTTGTGTTGTTTTATTCCGAATTACCCTTAATGTTTCAAGTTGTGACCCAATCTTTTATTGTTTTATTAGATTCAAAATTCCTTTAATACTCATTTTTTTCCATCGTACATTTACAATCAGTATGCCTTTAGTCCCTTAATTCAGGTATTTCTCCAATTACAGATATTTCTGTTTATATATTTCATCAATTCATTTCTACTGTTTGTCCATTATTTGTTGCTCCATATTAGGAGTAGATCTTGCTCCTGAATATTTTGAAACGTGCACTATTTAGTTGCAGTGGAAGTGAGGAAAATAACTGAAGGTATGTCTTGAAGAGCGCGGGTCTGGCAGCACGCCAATGCGCATGCGCTGTTTGGCTTGCCACCTTCTGAGTCGTGCTGTCATCCCGTTATATGCGGACCTTACACGATTATCAATCAATGCTCTCAATACCTTGTTATTCTGACCGCAGCTGGCAGCGCACCAGTGCGCATGTGCGGTGTGAATTACAACCTTCTGAGTTGTGGTATCATCTTATTATTTACGGACCTTAAACAATTATACTGACAAATTGTTATATTGGCAATAATACTGACCGCGTCTGGAAACGCAACAGTGCGCATCGAGGTGTGGTTTGCCACCTCCTGAGTTGTGCTGTCATCCCGTTACATACAGACCTTACCGATTATTAAACACTGACAATATATTGTTTGTTATGTTGACAATAATTATACTACTGACCGCGGCTGGTAACGCGTCCAATGCGTATGTGCGGTGTGATTAGCCACCTTCTGAGTCGTGCTGTCATCCCGTCACAAGCGGACATTACACGATTATTATTATTGACAATAACGGGGATGATAGACCACGTTAGTGTACATGCATGGCGGGGCTTTCCACCTTCTGAGTAGTGCTGCCATCCCATTATAAGCGGACCTTGCATAATTAATCAAAATTTAAAATACCTATATTGTTAACTGAAATTGAGCATCCTTGGCGGTCGTTATGGTAAAGAAAATGTTTAAGAAATCTCCTCGCTTCTGATTGGGTAAAGAAAACTATCTGACAGTGATCGACGCATATTATTGGCTGAAAGCTGTTTACAAGCGGTGTTCTACATCTACTCAGAGCGATCATGTCGTGCGTCATATACATAATGCAAATTTGTTTGAAATAAAGGCCTGTTAAAACGCCAGCCGTACCTTCACTTCTCAATGAAAACACTTTGGCAATGAGCTACTGGGTTGCTCCTCATCGGTTTAAAACAATATTTTTCACTTCCATTTGATGAGAAGTTGCGTAAAATGTTAAATTAATCTTTAAATATAATTATTTTGTTCAACAGCAACAAAATGTCCCACAAATTATTATGCGTTCTTTGCACTTTTCAAGTTTCCCTATGGGTATTCTTAGAGTGTCCAGGTCTCATAACGGTAAGTCAACAATGCATTGGTCGTAAACATTTGACTTGTGTATCCTACTTCCAAGCATATACTTTGTTATTCAATTCTGCTGTGCTGTTCCGTGGAATGATTCAGTAACTGTGTTTCTCTTAGTGATTCGTTACATTCTTTTCTTGTCTGATGCTCTATGACTTGATAAAAAATCAGAATATCGGATTAAGACAGATGGCTTGAATTCAATCCTCTCCAATATCGACCTGATGTGTTCAATGCCATATTTCCATACGTAATGGAGGAAGTTGTATTTCTATAATCATAATGTAGTCAATATAATTATTGCAGATACTATTCTTCACATGGCTTATCATTACAAAGATGGTAAAATGGAACCTCCTGAGGATACTCACGAATTACTCATTTAAACATAATGTCGATTCGGTACAACAAGGGCTTTGTAAAAACTCTATACTAAACATATAGAGACTACATAAGGCTAGACAAGATGAAAGGACTTTATACAAGTAGTTGATAATTTCTACACTGGTTAGTTTTTTGCATATAAACAGAATACCGTCGCTGCAGTTCTATTTTTCATGCTGTCAGCAGCATATCTGAATTCATAGAAAAATCTGTCTGGCAATTTTTATTAGGAGTAATAAATAGAAGGGAAGAAATGACCATAACCATAAGTTGTCACTTGATTTCAAGCGCAAGGGAGTAGGGAAGTTTTCTTTCTTTATATAACGAAGTCAGGGATATGAATAAATTACTTATGTAACTAATGAAAAGTTTTAAATCAAAATTAGTAAATGGCAAATGTAGGTGGCGTTGAAATTCCATTTATAGAATTTAAAATTAAAAAAAAAATCTTAAGATGGGAAAGTGGATGTGTAGGGAAATTGCCACAGCGACGTATACTCTATCGCAATGAAATTTAAGAAAAAATTAAATAGTGATCTTTATGGTGGAGTAACAATTTCAACCGCACATTGGACATTAGGATACAACCGTAACTGAGTAAAATCATATACTCATCATCATTCAGCCATGCTTTGGAAGGAATGATTACAATTAAATTTTGAGGAACTATTTCTATATGCCAACAAAGTAAGCCCAAATACTTTAATGGTTGGTTGGGTACAATGGTTACAATGTTCCCTGGCTTTTAAAACATAGCCACTGTTTGACATTTGTTGTTATATGATTAGACGAGATTATGCGAAGTCCATGGTGTAAATGCGAATTCAATATTAATGAACTTTGACCACGAAAAAAGCATAAACAGGTTTTACGTGTCATTACATATAATCTTTGAGGGTTAGTTATGAAAATATAGTGATGACACATACTGAAACAATTAATCCTTATCAGCTCTCTCAGAAGAATATTACTTGTAACAAATGTAGTGCTAGTAGTAAAAAAGGTCTCTTCTTGTTAACACCTGTCTTGCTATGTAAGGGTTTCTCATGTGTTAGTAGAACGTTGTTACGATTAGGAAATAAAATTACTTCTCCGTAAAGCCATTAAAATTACAAAAAAGTAAGTAAACACACGACTATCTGCAGTAACAGATTCTTTCTTAGTTAACGTGGAAAGCTCCACCAAAGAACTGTTACGGAAGTCAGTTTGGAGGAATACACGCTGTTATTTGACTTCTCTAGAGAAAATGTAATACTGTTTGATTCAAACGGTGAATGCGCTTGTGAGATCGTACATAACTAATTTTATTTCGCGAAATGGAAATTTGCATTGCAGCTACAGGGGTATCAAGATATCTTTTTCTTGTTTGAATATTCATGGTCCGAGTATAAATGAATAACATTTGGAAGGAAATTCAGATAGAGTGATTTTTCAGACGTAATTCTTGCTTCCTATGCACTGAAATGATACTTCTTTGGCTAAATTGAAGCAAAAGTTAGTATCTCCTTCACACAGCTTATAATCATTGGATAAAACAGTAAAGAATACAAAACCTTCAGCTTTATGAAATACATTATGTCTGCAGTGTATAAATATCAGTTATCGTATCAAGACAACTGGTAAAATGGTGTTTAACATCCATTCTAAAAGACTCAAATTCTAATCCTTACTAAATTATCTACGTATTAACATTCTTTGTTTCCTGGAGTAAAGTACCAATATAGACGACACAGATCCTTAATACAGGAGGTATCCGATTTAGATAACATTACTTATCTCTGGTAGTAATAACCTTGACGTTTACGTGGCATGGAGACACTAATCAGGAACATTTAGGTTGCGTGAGTAACACTTGGACACTAAATGCGTTAAAGAGCAACATCAATAATAGCACTTGCACCTGTAAAATGCTGCTCGCGTGACTCTTATCAAATTTAAGACCCGTTAGCTAACTTTAGAAATGTTTAGACTTCATGGAACATACCCTAAATGTTGTCAACAGCTGCCTGCAAAGGGATATCAGTTCCACAAATTATTTTACAATAAATTAAACCTCTTGTGAAAAGACAGATAGCAGACCTATGTAACATCCCATCCAAAATGTATACAGTATTAGTGTATCTGCCAAATAACATACGTTGAATTCAAATAGGTTACATAAAATTGGTATACGCTCGGATATCCAGAAATAACGGCAACCCAACCGATCAGACGTA
Source organism: Vandiemenella viatica (assembly GCA_031002005.1). Taxonomy (NCBI): domain Eukaryota; kingdom Metazoa; phylum Arthropoda; class Insecta; order Orthoptera; family Morabidae; genus Vandiemenella; species Vandiemenella viatica. The sequence goes on from CM061921.1 coordinate 28,577,684, forward strand.
ATGATACAAGCAGACCGTAGGATAGTGTCACTCATGAGACCACAAATTCTGTTACTTCAAAACATTATATTACCTTTACAGCATTTGGAATTGAACAGAAAGTTCGGAATCAAATGCTAGTTCCACACTGCTTCCTGACGCGAAGGCCCTCCTTCTTGTTTGTAATCTATGGAGACCAATCCGAGCATCCAGCAAACTTGTTGACTCAGTGATTCGCCATGAAAATTAACAAATTAAGGTGTTAGTTTATAACAAATATCTTGCAACACTCTTATTCGCAATCCACATTCACACATCTTTCACTTCTAGTGTCTCGTGCCCCAATGCCTAGAACCAAACAAGTGATTTGGCATTGCCTAGCTAGCTAGTCAGTTTTTCTCACAGGCTACTCTCACCAATTCTTTACACATAAAAGCGGCCGGTGTAAATTTCAACCCAGGATTTATTGGTGCAATTTCCACTCTGACAATCCCCTTCGTATCATTATTCACAGCACGGCTTTGTATCCATTCGAGTTTTCACTAACAAGTTCCACACGACCGATTCACACCCAAGCACTAACACTGGGCTCGATAAACCTATTGTTTATTTGGATTCCCATTCTACCTGACTTAATCCTTCCTTTGTCCGCTGGCTACATCCTTTGTGCAAACTCACTTGCCTCTCAATACTTCGCTTCACGCGAAATCTCACGGGATCTTCGGTGCAACTTTTTTACTGATATTTAAATTTCTGATAACAATAATTAAACCTTAAACCAGGAAAATTTAACACCTGTGTGAGATGTTACAATAGGATTATTATAGGATTTTCTAATTTCATCACTCCATTAATATTTTGAAAACATAGGTTGATTTTGGTGCAAAGTAACTTCTGAGATCATTTTTTTTTTTAATCTGAGACTGTGGACGTAAGCATGAATATTTTTATGTTCTGAAGCCTATGTGATCAGCGGTTAGTTCAATTTCTTTTCTTGTTGTTATTTCTAACAGCATCCAAGCAACTTCCGCAATCACTGGTGTGATGTGAGAATCACTGTGTTGTGAACGTCGTCATTATTGTCGCTAGGTATATAAGTATGAAATATATCGTACGTAACTAACATAAAGTACTGTATTGAGAAACAGAACGAAGTCAACACTGGTAGTAAGAAATATTTTCTTTTTCGTTAGATATTTCTGGAAAGGTTAAAATCAACCTGCATGGTCTATACTGCAAAATACAATACTTAATTGAAATCCGTTATTGGATTTCAGCACTATTGCTTGCAGACAGTTCAATTTCAGATAAATTTCAGCTGAATGTACCAACTCATCGTCATTATTCCCGTCAATTCGGGTTAATATACTACCACAATTCGTGCAGAACATTCACATCGCAACAGACTTATGAAAAATAATGTTTGAAGTCAAAGATCCTAAATAAAATAGCATAATAACTCAAAAATATACCAGCATGGAAATATGATGCTCCCTGCAAATCTGATTATTATCTCTACTGCTAAGAATGACGGGCGGGCAGACGCTTTATTTCTTAATTGTTTAAATAGGTTGTTAGTATCTCAAATCATGTATTAAAATCAAAATTCTTAAACATTACTTCTCACTACTACCATAATGCAAATAAATAAAACAAAACAAAATTACACGGTTGTCAGTCATAGCATAATTTGTTGTTTCTAAAAATTGACAGTCTTCTCAGAAGTGGAACGTGTTTTGCAGATACTTAGTTTGAAGAAATGATTGATAAGTTTCGGAAAAATATTTGAACACGCTATCGAAAAATTTTATTTCGGAAATTATATTTACATCAAAATTAAGAAAATAACCTATGAGTATTTTGACAGTTATAAAGTAATTTTCATCTTTCATACAATGTGGAAAAAGTTGCGAACTATGAAGTGTAAGGTCCATCAGCTGCATTTCCTCTTCACATTGGGGGTAAACATCATATGTCATTCCTTCAGTAATAAATAAGCTGTTAGAATACGTTCCATAAAACGCTAGGCGAAACCAAAGATAATTGATATATCAGTTTTTAGATTTAATGAAGATATGGTTTCTCAGATGCGTGTGTTATTAAAAGATACTATTAGAAAAAAAGACCTTTACCTGACTTGGGCACACATTCTCAGCTGAAAAAGGTTTCGATTTGTTTCTAGGACGTGCTTATATGATTTCTCTCTGTATATAAATTATGCACAGTATACACTCCATGTGATTAACGCAACATTAATTAAAGTCGCACATGCTTTATGCCGGTATAGAACTTACGACCCCATCCATGCTAATCTAAGTTCTACTATTTCCCTCTTGATGTTACTTGTTAGGTCCAACCTGAATCTATAGCAAAATTTCAAAATTGACGAGGCCATTTTAAATAGCAAGGTTTTTCAACTCGTTTTGGGCCATTGCTTGGAAGATATACACGTTATTCTCTCGTTCCTGGAAATAAGCAACATTTTCTTCTCGTGTTATAAACAACATAGGCGAGATTTCTTAAAAGGGAAGGGCGCCAAGATTGGGTTACGGATTAATATGCAAAAATTTATAAATACAAGATCGGGCTACGGATTGGGATGCAAAAATTTATATAGGTATGCCTGGGACCCATAACCGAAATTTCCAGCTAGTTCCAATAACATTTCGATAGGATTACCGACCGACAGCGCAGTTACACTTGTGCTTTGTAATACTATACCTTTCCACTTTGTTTTACTAAGAAATTTTTTGTAGTTGAAATTTTCTATTAATTCCTGCATCAAATAATTTTTAAATAAAATTCTTTTACGATAACCGTAGTTATGCCATGATTTCCTGCACTGTTTAATAGGAAGTCACTGAAGTTAAGAAAACTTTAACTCGTTTTCGAAGGTTCCATTTAAATGTTCGTTTTAGTTGTTAAATTCTCATTAACTGCTTTTTGGACACCTGGATGTGGTTTCAAGGGATTTTGATATTAAAAAATAACCCGGTGAGCCCGCTAAAAGCGTGTCATTAGCGTTTTTACGTCAGTCCTTAATGTACCGTAGGAGCGTCTTCACGTGCTATAATTGTTTTGTTAGGAAAATATGTAACTGTGTACATTGCAGTCAACTCTCTTTCTAAAAATTGATAAAAAAGCAATATATAATCAGTGGAAGGTTTGAATAAATAAAGATAAATTACGTACTAACTGTAATTAACAAATATTATTTTTTCCCTGACTTGAGGTACATTATCAAGGCCTCTTGAATGTAACTGGTTCCGTATTGTGTCACATAATATCTGAGCGTTTACCAATATCTGGAATCCATATTTTGCACGGAGTCTAAATCGTTTTCATCAAATAATGTCAGTGTGTTAACTATTAGAACTGTTGCACGAACATAATATCTGTATTTTTAATATTTTGATTCCGATGTAACTTTTAGGAACACGTATTGGTCTAAATGTCACCTCCGTTATACTTAGGTACATTTTTTTCTATCTATCCGCAAACATCCCTTTCGTTTAAAGAGTTTGGATGTTTCTGTTTTTTAGTCATTAAAATTAAAGGGAAAAAAGCACATAATTAAACGAATACTTGGTGATTCCTAAGTTCTTTCACAATCTCCTCAAGATCGCAAAGTGTAAACAGCAAACAAAAAACCCAATTTCTAAAAAAAACAGTAATTATGTGGATTATCTCCCTAATAACGTGAACTACTGAAGGACTATATTCAAGCAGCGTACTAACATACTGTTTTCCAATGATTGATTATTTCCACCACCATCTGATCCGTTAGTGTTAATTGATCAGTATCTCTACGTAAACTTTGCATATATTTTCATATGCAGTTTGAAATATGTTAGTTAAATTAGCTTCCATAAAATTTCTTAAGCTTCAGAGAAACGTACATAGTATTTTTGCACTGTGCTAAGCTTCCGGCAAATGTGGAATTAATTAAATGTCAGGAGGCATGGTCTTCAAATGGAGTTAATCAGCCAAGGCTCTTATCTTACAACAGTGAACAAAATTATTTCGAGTCCAAAATAATTAACATTTTCGTCTCTGTACAACTGAAAGAAAAGGGAATGAGTTAGTATGACCTTTGGATCCTGGAAATGTTGATTAACATAAAATAATGAAATTTATGATGGAATTTAATTGCACAAAAGTAAAGTACAAAAGTAGAGCCTTATTTATTTCGTTTGCTGAGGTTCTCCTTGCTTTTATCAGACATCCGTTAAACAAGTACATGTTGCTACTGATTGGCAAGAGAATGCTTCCACTCGCAGTGCCGCTGTAAAGCAAGAATTAAAATTTTAATTACGTTAAAATCCCCTTTGACAGCATTCTTTCTGCAGACAGAAACTTTAGCTACTTTACTACCCACATGCAGACATATATTTGAGTTACGATAGTAGTAACATAACTCCAGTCACTTTCACCTGCAGATGTGGTGGTCTTTATGTGATAAGGGGCCGTGCAGTCCAATTCGTGGGCATTATTATTGGTTTTGAGGGGTTCATAGAATTGATCTTAGGCTATCTTCAAGATTATAACAGATTATACTACGTGGGCACCAAGATGTTAATTGTCAGGATAAGGATATTTGACACCAGGGCGATATTTGTGATATGTTTATAGTTCTTACTTTGTCGATATATCTCAAACTCTTCCACACAATTATGTGAAATAACCTGCGTTCTAACCTAACGACTGTAAATGACTTAGCCGACACAACGGATAATTTAGACCTATTTTAATTACAAAAACTTAACCATACGGTTTTTCGCAAATCTACCTAAAACTGTGGTGCAAGGAAACGTCATGCCAGCATGTTACTGGCATACCAACTTACTAAATGAATGACTAGCGTCTTCATACGAATATAACTGAAACAAGGCTTACTGAATTAATACCTGAATGACTGAATGATTAACAGCGGTCCAACCCGATATTAAAAATTAAGATTGTCATGAAACATTATTACAAACAACGGCAAACAACTCGTTTAAGTTTCACAGACTGAATAATTTATCTAACATATTTTATCTACCCAATAGCTAACTATATGAGACAGGACTATAGGCAAAGCATAGCTTTAACTATTGCCAAAGGCACACAGACAAGTCACATGTCTTACCTTTTACATGGCTGCTGGCAGAATAGACTGATTCAAAATGGCGACAGGGTTTTTATGGGTTCTAGTTAGGTGAGTGAACACTGTTCACGTGCAATGTCCATGACTGTGCGAGCGCTACGCACAGCCTTGGACTTCTGAACTTTCAATTCTGCAGTTCTGCTGTTAGTACGCATCTCGCTCGCTTCACTGAATAAAATACCAAAATTCCCAATTTAAGCCCCCCTGACATTAAAACGAATGGGCCTTGTGTATGAACCGCTTAATAGTATTACAATTGGATGAAAACTTGCTGTACAAATATTTCGTTCCTACCTTTTAAATATACTTCTGATTCATTAGGAACTTCCACATGCTCAAATGTTACATGAACTGAAATTAATAAAAAATAATTGATCATATTGTTATCAGTATACAGAATTAGGAACTACGTCCTTTCTCTTATTAATATAATGTTTCTATACTAAATTTCCAAGTGTTATTGACAGTTTTTTTAATTTTTTTTGATTCGCAATTTGTAAATTTACAAAATAACTAGACAAAGTCAAGAATTTTATTTTTAGTTGTTCGACAGTAATAGCTATATCCACCAGTTTTGGACTCAAGTTCTAGTACGAAACATTCAATTTGTAGGTTTCATTTGATTTTTTGGTTCTTTCTGGAAGGAGCTTTAAACTTTTCCTTGGATTTCCTTAGGAAATATTCCCTGCAGGCACTATAGTAGTTCGGTTAAGTGAAAAGTAATGGAATAGTGTTAAATAAAAATATATTTCAGTTCCTTATAGCCATATGTGCAGTTTAACTGGGTTTTAATCAGTCACTACCCAAGAAATATACTGTTCAGGGTTTTACCCAATTTTCCCACTCCATTTAACTAGTGAATAGCAATGGAGCGTTTGCTTCGGTGGCAATATCCCTATACACCCATTTTCACCCCTTCCTCTTCCCACCTACTTTGTCCTTCTACTAATTAAAGCTTTAAATTCTTTTAGCGTTTTTGGTAAATTATTTAACATTTCCTTGGTAATTTTTTCTAATTCCTGATACCCTTAAATGCAAAAGAAAATTTTCCCTCCCGCTTACGCCTGAAATCGAGTACCAGCTTGTAGTCATGGCCATCTTTTCCATTCCAAGCACAACTCATAATTCATCAACTAATATCTTTCCACGCCTCATCTTCATATATAAAGATGAATGTATGTTTGTTTGTTTGTTTTCATACAAATCGACAGTTTTCATCCGATCTCGATGAAACTTTTCACACTTATACTTTGAAACAAGGAGAAAAATACTGTCTACATTTGGTTGAAAAATTATCTGTATAAATAACACATCTTGTGTCATAACTTCGAAATACGGCGATAGACAGAAACGATGGATATGGACCTCTCCGTACCGTGTTTCCGTGTAGTGGACTGGCAGCTCAGTGATTAAAGCATTTGCTTACGAACGTCGTGGTCTCCGATTCAAATCTCCGTTGAGGTTAAGATTTTTAAAAATTGTTTTTCATCGTAAGAGTCAGGCCTGGGCCGTAGGTTATTCGGATTGAATGTTAACTGTAGATATTAGAAAGTTAGGGGTGCAATGCGAGGCAAATCGTAGGTAGTCTTGCAATGTTGTAGGTGTACACTTTTTTAGGTTATAATGATCCCTCAGGTGTTGTTCGCAGTCAGTGTGTGAGTGTGAACCACAGTAATATTATTATAAATACGGAAGTATGTCTCCGTCTTTTTGTTACGTTTTGACGACTAAATGACTATATCGTTGTGATGGAATTTTATAAGGAAATCTGTATGAAGGGCACAGGATATTTTTTCCAGTATGATTAACAGTTGTAGTCACGAAATTTTGAGACCTTATCGAATGGTGACAGAAATATGTTGGAAATTGATTCTCTTCAAGAGACAGGTTCGACGGTGCAATGATATAGTGATAGCTTTCCTGTCATATTATTCCGACTCGATATTGTTTGGGACCAATCCTTCGTTACCAACAACTTTCTATATTTAATTCTGGCAAAAAAATTCTTAATCCACGCGTACAAAGTCGCGGGTACGAGCTAGTAACCAATATACGCCTTGTATACTTCCTTGGCTCTCTTCAACCTCCTCCTGTCTTCCAGTGAATCCCATTCCAACGCCTTTATCATATCAGTTACTGATTATGTTCTATAGTAATTTCCAGAGACATATCTAATAGTTCTTCTTTGCACCCCTCCCCCTCCCCACCGAACTCCTGTATTTGATATCCAAAATGTGGAACCCATTCTACACTATTGAAGTGAACTACACTTAACGGTTCCTTGAAGTTTATTACTCGGTACACAATACAACAGGTAAACCAAAAACAAATGTGGGTACAGTTATCAGAAGACCGTCGAGAATTTCAGCCTGGTCCTGATCCGGGGTAGAGTGACGGCTTCTACTTCTCGCGAACTTCCGGTGGTCTTCTGTAGTTGACGCTGGTTCAGCGGTCAGGCTGGAACTGGCGGTGGAGCGGCCGGCTACGCTTATATAGGCGGCCTGGCGCAGGAATTCCGTTGTGTGGTAGTACGGCGACCACTGTAAGAAATAGTCCCACTTAGCTTCTAGATGATTCTATTTGTTTTCCTGGTTTGTTTTGCGCCTGTTTGGAGTCGTATATGTATCCCGGCGTGCAGGCGCGTTGTGTGTGAGGTCTGCCTGGCAGGGGCCTTTACTGGCAGACTGAACAACTACCATATTCAAACAATGGTTTGATCAACAGTTTGTAACTCAGTTCCCTTACTTGTCAAATACATCCTCTCATCACTCTCTCGAACAAATGAAGGATTTAGAAACCTTTCTTTACTACCTGAACAATGTTTCCTGCCCAGTTGAGTTTGTCATCAATCGTTATGTCAAGGTACTTATATATCAAGTCTTCAACAAACAATTCTTTCCCCGGCTTATAACTATAATCAGTTTTTTGTTTTTTATTTGTATACTTAACTTGCTGACTCTTTTTAACATTTATCTTCATCCCATGTTGACCTACCCACCTAGATTTTCTGTCCAGATTTCCCTGCACCTGTTCACAGTCTTTTATCATTTTATCCTGTTATATACTATTATATCATCTGCAAACAACCAAACTTCTTACAGTAATCCACCAACACAATCATTCATTAGAATGACTAATAGCAATGTTCCCAATTCACTATCCTGTGGCACTCCCATTTTCACTTCCACTTCTGTTGATACTGCATTTCCGACCCTAACTTTTTGCTTCCTACCTTCTAAGAATTCTTCTATTCATCCACTCCAATCGCTTTGCCTTATTTAGGACCATTTTATGGCTCACTCTATCAAATATCTTTAATTGATCTAGTGCAACACTATCAATTTGGCCTCCCTTGTTCATTTCATCCGAAATATCTTGCACATAGCCTACTTAGCGCTCTTTATTCCATTAGTATGCGAGTTATCAACAGGCGATCTATAAGTTATCAGTTTCGAGGTTAGTGTTTCTTCTGACCGAGCGAGGTGGGTGAATAGTTAACGTTCTGGCCTCGTATTCGGGAGGACGCGGGTTCGATTCCCCGTCCCGGCATCCATATTTTGGTTTTCCATGGTTTCCCCAAATCACTCCAGGCAAATGCCGGGATGCTTCTTTCAAAAAGGCCATGGCCCAATTCCTTCCCGTTCCTTGTCCCCATTCCTATCTCGCCTCTAATGATCTTAGCCGTCGACGAGGCGTAAAACCATAAGTAAAAATAAAAGTGTTTCTTCTGGTTTCCAAAATGCTCATACTCTCCAGATTCGTTTTCTTTTCTGATCAGCTTATCGTTTTACCATACAGTTGGAAAACGATAGAAACCCCCCTGAATGAGAATCTAATGAAACCCTTTTATTCTAATAGTCATTACTTTGAGAACCTGTTAAAACAACACCTTAATGCTTTTACGAATCTAAGAGCCTGTTAAAACAATAGCTTAATGCTTTTACGAATCTAAGTTATTAATTAATATTGCTACGTAGATAAATACCTTTAAATAAACAATAACAGGAATCTTAAAATAACTTAGCTTCATATGTATCTGTAACTACATCTTTTATGTAAAGTGACATTACCTAACATTATTTTTTACAAACATTAGAAAAATTGTTTATCGCAGTTGTGAACAGTCATAGGAAAAGCTTATTACTGTCGTGTCGACAATATCACACACAACAAGAACGAATATATTTTATTTGTTTAAAAGTAAAAACATATAGGCTTAGTTTTTGTTACACGAAAAAAGTGGAAGAAAGCAGTGAAAGTAGTGTATGAGGACAAATACAAAAAAATGTCATTTTGTTGCGGAATCGTAGCGCTTCTGCATGCGACATGACATTAAAAGGAAACTACGGTTTGCTATAAATGGTAAAAAAATGACAAGGAATCTTTTTTGTTTAGATTTATGTGTGCATCGAAATAGGAGAATGTTTTATCTGAAAAGAATGATTTGATTAATTTTTCTAATTTTATTTCTTTAGCCATTCGTACCGTAGCGGATTTAATTTGAAATTATAAAAGTTTTGTTTAAATTCTGGATCTAAGATTCACCACGTTAAAGAAAGGCTACAGATCTAAAACATTTTAAGCTATAACACAATCATAGTGGTGTCAGTAATAAACAAGAAAGTTGTATAGTTTTTATAACTTACAGAATCCGCACAGTACATCCTAAGTTGAAATATATTACATAAAATCTTTTGATAAATCTAATATCTACTATAGTCCTTAGGAAATAAAATGAACTGAAAGATAAAACATAAATTCAGTGTAATAAGAGTGTATGTGACATTAATATTAAAACAGAGAGCTAAAACGTTTCTCAGGATGAAATAATGTAAATTTAATGAGATTCTTAATGCAGGTACACATAAGAATGTTTAAATAACAATAAAAAAAGCTGGCATCCACTAGAAATGGTAAGTAAAAAATCAGAGCAATTTAACAATTACGAGTATATTCTCGATGTTATTGACTAGAAAGTTATTAATTTTGCTGTTGTTTCTGGGAGTATTTTATTAGTATGTGTGGAAGCATCATAGCTTTATAACTTTTATGATTAATCAGTCAATATAATACAAAACAACCTTTGTTAAGTACCGAAGACACATGTTACAAGAAATAAAGTAATTATTTTACAAACAAGGTTTTTATTTTAGGCAGAAGAATTTTGAAGTACAATGGAGGGAGAAAAGAAACCACTTTTTTTGAATTCTGAACGTAATCCTAAAAAAGTTTTCACTAAAATTCTATACTGGTCTATGTTAAAAATAGATATCTGTCACAAGAATCGTTTCTAAGAACACCAGAAATTAACAATAAGCTTCGACCGTATATTCTAATGCGGGTACGACTTAGAAATATGTTGGAATTTTCGGCTACCAGTCGAGGATTTTCAAATCTAGAACTAAAGTATGTAAAGCTAGTTTGATGGCGAGTGTTGTGTTTCAGCGAAGCGGCCGCCAGTTGAGGAGACAGCTTCGTTCCTGCAGTCACTGCTAGCAAGCCACGGCCCAAACTACCTGGAGAAACTGTTCGGGAACAAGGCGAGAGACGCCTTGGCACCACTCGGAGGCGTCGAGAAGGTCGCCATCGCCCTCTCAGGTAAACTGGACCCAAGACAAATCAATTACTACGAAATTCAACTAGCATACTGAAAAAAATCATATTAAACATTTGTTTTTTTTTTTATGTGTGTTGCCTCGCAAGTACAGTAGAAGTTCGATTACCCGGGTAAACCTGGGACCGAGACCAGCTCGGATAGCGAAAAACTCGGATAACCGGAGGTCAAGGAAAGAGTTTACAATGAATCATAAAACGTATTGAAATTGAAATAATACAATTTATTTATAGTGTAAAACTAATTTTTGAAGCAATAAAGTAGTTTTTTGTACATTAATTACGATCACATGCCGAAAAAGCTTTTAATTGTCTTCGGTGTCATAATTTTGTTTCTCTTCTCAGCGGATGTATAGCGCCAACGCACATCATTATGTCGGCTGCTGTGCTTTCTTCCTGTTGCTCAATATACTCAAGTGCTGCTTATATTCTTTTAAACCTTCAGCATGAGAAATTTTTGGAACAGTTTCATTTTTATCTTCTTTGTTTTCTTCTCCTTGTCCGCTGACAACCATACTAACAATTTCATCATCGATAAGCTGATTTGGATCTTCATCCAACAACCACCCTTTTATATCTTCATTGCTAATTTCTTTTACGACTGGAAGTTGGTTGGCTAACTGTTTCTGTTCATTGACATCTTGTTGAGCTAGATCGTCCTTTTTAAGCTTTTCCATACCAAAACATTTCCTCCATGATCGACCTAACAACTGCCATTAGACGTGACTCATACTCGACACAGCAACAGGCGATACACGCAAGCGCTACGGTACCACGCTTAATATCGTACACACTCTAATTGAAAAATATTCCATATCTTCATAAAAGCTCAAGCTCCCTATCATATTTCAAAAAATTGCCTTGGTTAACCCGGCGGCTCGGATAATCGGAACTCGATAACCAAACTTTTACTGTATTCAAGTGAGAGTTATGTCAAAATTCATGATTATACGAATATTATTCAAATCTAACCATGGGGGAGGGGGTTGTAAGAAATCTCACGTCATCTTTTTAATTCCTTGAAGAAGAGTATAGGTATAAAAAAGGTCTACATACTACGTCAATCCCAGCGTTACAGTTGATCTCACCTCCCTTGAAAACAGGAAAGCTAAAAAAAAAACCACCATCTACAGCAGATATTACGAAGTCGTCTGCAAAAGGGGGGAGGGTGTCCCTCTCAGGATCTCACCTCACTAAGTATAAGGGGGGGACCAACCAGATCTTACCAAATCTCACCCTATTGTGGGGAGGTTTGGTCGTCCAGATTTCCGAAAAAACACTTCATGTAATTAATGGACGCCGTCGTGATTGCGGTTTTTAGGTGGTTTCCTGCAATCATCTAGGCCAGGGGTGGCCAGCCCGCGGCCCGGGAGCCGCATGTGGCCCGCCTTAAACATTTTTCTGGCCCGCGAGATTCGTCACACTTTTACAATATATATTTATTTTATAATGGCCAAAGAAGTGAAAACCAATGTATTAAAAAAAACTCATTATGTTTCAATATTTCACTCCAAAAAAATGTCTGTTGTGGGTCTAAGTATAATATGGGGACATATGATCTTATATGATCTTATATGCGGCCCTCGGAGTTATGATGCATTTTCAAAGTGGCCCACAAGATCGTTTGGGTTGACCATCCCTGATCTAGTGGAATGTTTGGATGATCCCCAATCTCCAACTCATAAACTAAACATTTCACAAACTAAAAATATACTCTTCGTTTTTTTTTTTTTTTTTAGCCTTAGGCTAATTTAGCCAGTTACATTGAATAATGGAGCTCTTGTATTTATATCATGCCTTTAGTTTTAGCCACATATAAGCAAATTAAGTTAATCGCTTTCTTATTGGGCGCAGAGTTATCATCTATATGGAGAGCATCTTTTAATATGGTTCTTTTGTATTCGCGGTGGCGCCTACATCTTAGCAGGAAGTGGTAAATATCCTCCACTTCGTCACAGAATTCGCAGTTTGGAGAATCAGAGACCTTCAGTAGAAATTTTTTATCGTTTAGCCAGGTGTGTCCCTTTCTTAACCTACTAAACAGCGTGATTGCCTTCCTATGAAGATCCACTTCCTGTAACCATGGTTTCAACGTTACTTTACTATCGATGGCGCGGTACCATAGCCCTTTTCCTTGGGCCTTTTCTTTCCACTTCCTTTCCCATGCGTTGAGAGCCCTTGCTGAGGCAATAGTTCTGAAGTCGATATAAGGCACTGGAATGTTCTCAGTATCGGGAACCTGGAGATGTCGTCGAGCGATTTTGTCCGCTAGCTCGTTCCCAGTCACTCCCACGTGACCCGTGATCCATTTTAGGCACACTTCTGAACCTCTGTGTATGGCTTTCCAAAGTTCTCTGCCAACTGCATATGTCAGGTAGTTTCTGCACTGGCCTTTAGGGATGTCTATGATAGCCTGTAAGGCACTTTGAGAATCTGAACAAATCACTGCTTTGGTCCGTACTGACCGTTGTACATATTGTATGGCTCTCAGGATTGCGTACATCTCGGATGAGAAGATTGAGGGATCTACCGGCAATCTACAAGTTTCATAAAAATATACTTTTTTTTTTTTAATGGCATTCGGCAACGGGGGCCATACAGCCAGCTCAATGTGTATTTTTTCCAATGTATGGACGCCACAGGACGGACAGGACATTCACACAAACACACAACACTTAACATCCATGCCCGCGGCCGGATTCGAACCGGCGGCCTTCGGCACGCGGAGCTAGCACTATAGCCCCTACGCTACCGAGGCCGGCAAAAATATACTTATCGTACAGAACACGTAAAGTTACACATTTCGCTGACAGATGGCAACCCTTTCCTGTGATGTCTGAGTTACGCCAGACCTATCAGACTAGGTTAGACGTCGGACAGGTACACACTCTTTCCCCTTCCCCACCCTCTCATGATGGTCCTTGGTGGCCCATTCGAAGAAAAAAAGTTTGCTTACACCCAGGGGCGGATCCAGGGGGGGGGGCCGGGCCAGGGGGCTCAAGCCCCCCCACCCAAAAAGTATCTACGTCCACCCCCGACACTGTAATTTTGGAGACCTTTTTTTTTGAGGCCCGAGAAGGCTATAAAGACTACCCTAAGGGCCGACTCAAGCCCCCCCCCCCCAAAACCAAAATCCACTGAAGGCAAGCCATCTGAACCAAATTTCATTCAAGCCAAGCCCCCCCCCAAACCAAAGTCCGCTCAAGCCCCCCCCCCTTACCAAAATCCTGGATCCTCCCCTGCTTACACCAAATTGAAAATAATAATTGCAGGGGATTTTACTTTGGTAATAGCTCTGTAATACAGTGACTCGCAAAAAAAAAAAAAAAAAAATCAAGTTAATCTCAGGATACATTAACAATTTTAATGTAGGTAAAAGAATGTCCCGGCAAAACGCAGGTATGATATGAAAACAAAAGGAGCATGAAACAATTTTGCTGACGTGAGTCAATCAGGGTTAGTTGCTGGGCGTGAAAGCTTGTTCATAGTTATGTTGCAAAGAGATGTATACCTTGCGGCGTTAAGAAAGGGCAATCTGGTTTCCAAAAGTGACTGTGCAGGTCGGCATATCGCCCCCCTTTTGCGGCCAATTGGCTATGATGCATCGAACAGAGTAGTTCATATCAACGGCCGTTTTGAAGTGAATCTTCTGATTGAAGTTCCAAAGATAGATGCCAAATCAACAATACTAGCAGAGTACAGCATAGAATTGCAACCTTCTCAAAAAATCTGCCGGAACCGAATAACACCTTCACGCAGAATCTGTCGAAACCGCATCCGATTTTCTTTCCCTCTCTCGTCAAGTTGCCGGTGTCTTTGTCTCGGCGGATCTTGATAAGCGACCACGTTGCCATGGAAACAGCTCGTCTCTCACCATTTTCCATGTGTAGGGAAAATACACATCAGTCTACCTTGTTAAATCACGTCGGCTATTTCATACATTCAGTTTCTCCTTCTCTGAAATACACCTTACGATTGGCTGGCATAACACGAGCTATGCTCCCATTTGGAAGAATAACATTTAATTTTCTGAAAATTACACCTTTACATTAAATATTGGCTTCTAATAAACCATCCTTGGTGTTTATACAAATGTGTTGTTTTATCTTTAATCTCCCGGTCAAAAGTTGAACTCACCATCGTTTCAGAGCGTCAACATAACAATTTATACGTGTCGTTTTCCGCTCGTCCAAGAAAACACTCAAGTCTCACAGCACCTTGCCATTCTTTAAAACGTTTGACAAAGCAAAGTCCGTTGCCCCCACTAGGGCAACAGGGATATAGCTCCCTCGCTATACCTTCCACTTCGCTCGCCAGTTACGGTTTAATTTTGTTTTCCAATCACTTACATGGGCTGTATTGCAGCGCCAATGAAATGACTGCTACTGTTTTATTGCACTGTGGTTAGTTTACGGTATAACTCTCAATACAACAATTTCGTAGAAGCATACTTATGATTCGAGTACGTTATGATTGAATATCTGACCTGAAATTTCTCAAGACTTACCATTTATAGGAATCCTGTACATATATTTCCAATACCTACTGACAGACACACGATATTCGAAACTAATCAAAACTTCATTCTACAAACATTTTTCTAGTTAACGATGTTAGAATATAGCAGTTTGACTATACTGATATATGAAGAACGTCATAGAAGGTAGAACGAACTAAAACAGTAGCTACAGATTTAATAGTGCTTAGTGTTATCAGTTCACGGTGTCTATTGTTTAAAATGTTCTGGCTTTAACATTAGACAACACTGTTAATTCAAAAAAAGTTATGTAGAACTAAATTCAATGAAATGTCTTAAAAGAAAGCTATCTTGCTAAATATATGCCATAAATTGAAGCTAATAATATCTTCCAAAACATTGTAATTTGAAAATAAGAGTTGCAATGAATGAGTAAAAAAAATATTGAGTTCTTATTAACACATAAATAAAAGATTATACAATACTGATTGTTGTATTTGGTTGTATGTCGCTAGAATCACAGACCATTGAGGACTTCGGAGCGGCTCTTCATCTGATGAGATCGGATCTAGAACATCTTCGTTCCGTCTTCATGGCAGTGGAGAACGGCGATCTGGGCATGCTGAAAAGCCTTGGTATCAAGGATTCGGAGCTTGGAGACGTCAAATTTTTCTTGGAAAAACTGGTCAACACCGGCTTTTTGGATTGAAATGAAGGAAATCTCCATATCTCAGCTCTCCATCAACGGATGGCGTTTCTCAACCTCAGCTAAACGTTCTCTTCAACAGCATTTTGCAATAAGTTTAGATACTTCTGCTTGTAATCGTAACCATATAACTATATGTATGGAAAGAATAGAACTAATATTAGTTCTCCCTCTCTAATTCTGTCCCCTGTCAGACAAGTTTCCATGTTGCAGTATATAGGTTAACCCTGTCATCTTTTTGGAGTTATTTTGCGAATAGAAGTTGTAATAAACGACACTGCATCAAATAAAGACTGCTTATTCTTCATTATTTTTAACTGAATATGTTAGTGTAGTGATTTCATCCGAGTTCCAAAACCTGTATTAGGCACTAAAATCTTAGTTCTTTTTTAAATACATATCTAACAGAGTTTCCCAAAGGTTGAGAGACACTATCCCGGCATTTTATATCAGAATTTAATAGAGGAACAACATACCACAAACCATTGAAATAATAATTATCGCTCGTTACCCATCACGGGATATTTCAATCAAATCTTTACTGACTGCATGAAATGAAATCCCATTCAGAAGACATTAACAACAACCATGACTCCCTACAATCCTCATATACAGTACATAGAAATTATTAATAAAGTACTTTTAAAAACCTACGTTTAATGGTAAATGGGTTATCGAAATCGGGTGACGATGGATAAAGGTTCTACCAGCCAATGATGCAGAGTACTTAAAGTGTTCAGATCTTTGAATTTCACAACACGTTAAGGTACTTGAAATTGTTGGTGTCTTTTATCTCATAATTTAAACAATTAAGTCTTCGTGAACCTACTATATTCAACAAGTGCTAAAATGTAGTTTACAAAATCGATGTGTGTAGATAGTTATTGTTATTATTTGTATCGTATATGTCAATTGTATTAGATCTTGGAAATTTTTTCTCCTTTCGTTGTTATACATTTCAATTAAACATGATTTTCTGCTTTGTAAATATAACACTATTTGAAAAGGTCGTAAGATATTCTATATGAT
Source organism: Vandiemenella viatica (assembly GCA_031002005.1). Classification (NCBI taxonomy): domain Eukaryota; kingdom Metazoa; phylum Arthropoda; class Insecta; order Orthoptera; family Morabidae; genus Vandiemenella; species Vandiemenella viatica. Next base: position 28,594,637 of record CM061921.1, read on the forward strand.
AAGAAGCAAGTAATGTATTCTCACAATAAATGTTCATTGAATGTATTATTGCTCTTTCATCATTGAAGAATACTTGTTTGGTAGCAGTTGAAATCCCACGACAGATTGCTGAAACTTGTATTATTACGAGGTAATTGTGTTTTCAATAATAGCCGTACATATATATTAAATGTTGCGCTTTCCTAATTATAACGATGTATCAAATACATACGCGAGGAGTACTGTACCTTTACCTGTACAGAAATTGAATGATATTCCTTGGTAAACTGAAGAACTAGCATTCAATCTAATGAATTTACAAACACCACTTCTTGAAAACCAAACACTTATAACAACACGAAACTAATAAGTGATCAGGCATCAACCCTTTAAGTAACATAGATACCTGGTCTATGGTAATATTCCCTACTTAATAATTATCAGTGGCGTGTAATCAGCTGACATTATCAGACTGTTCACTGTGAATGTGTAATGAATAGAACACAAACACGTTATTGATTATTAGTATTTGACTGCCTAGTAAACAAATTGTTTCCAATAATTGTATGTTCTATCCTTAATGATATACTGTATCGTGTTCAAAGTTTTTTTGGTGATATATACCAAGGTATTATATGAAAAAACCGCGCTTTAAACAAATAAGAATGTAAGCTTCATACATGTTTCACAAATTGAAAGTAATTGTTAGCATTCGAACCTTTTTGTACAGATTATTTAGTGCTAACTCTTTTATGTCAGGAAAGTTACTATATTTTACAAAATATGAAAAAAGATACATTACATATTTTATTTTGCTTGCAACATCGACGCTTCTCTTTCAATTAATAACATGAAAATTCGGTAAATGAAACGTAATATTTTAAAATAAATGATAGAAGTTGACTGACGTTTTACATCAAGTACTTTTTACTTCGGTATCTAATAAGGTAGTAATTCAGATTAGTGGAGCCTAAGTATTTACTGTTTTGTATGTTCCTGAGAACTGGGTATCGGCTTGTAATGTAAGATCGTCACTCAACTCGCCAAACAAAATCGCATCTAAGAGCTGTGGATGGCCCCTCCTCATGCAGTTAGATGCTGATTTATTTCAGTTTTTCTGTTAACTAGCAACCGAATGATCTATAGCACCTCTATCCTAGGTTTTAGACGCTTTTAGAAGTTTCCGTATACCGAAGAGGTGCTGTTAACTAAAAATTCTAGTGTGATAATCATGTGTTTTACGTATTTTGTCATCTTGGTGTACTTTTCAAAAAAATAGTAGATTTTAATGACATTGTTCAATCTTTGGATATCATATACACGAGAAATTTAGTAATGATGAACGTTTCAGTAATGCTAACTTTTAAAACATCTTTAGCATTCTGGGCAGTTGACTTAGTAACCGTCCTTCTAACTGGAAAATGATTCACTCACAGTGAAACTAGTAGTTCCCATTACTTTCCATTCAACAACTTTACTAGATAAACCTGATTGCTTCAGTAGTAATTCTTGCAATTCTTTAAATGTGGCTTTTTCACTGGTACGTGTCTGTATGTAGAAATATTTCTCGTGGTTGTTGTAAGTAACTTCCTTTACAATTGTAATATGTTCAATATATCAACGTTATGTGTAGGTAGTTTCATGTAGTGTATGTGTATCAGATAAAATGAACCTAAAGACAAGAATATATTTGTAAAATGTCTGTACGTATAGAAGATTTATATAAACATTTACCTAAAGCAGATAAAAACAGATGGTCTGTTAAGTATAAGATATGTGATTCAAATCACAAGCCATTGTAACAGATTCAGCTCCATCTGACATCAGTTGTATAGCAAGGCTGGCGGAATCATTCTTTAACACCAACAAAGTATCAGAAGTTGGAATGAACTACGTTTTACGTAATGTATTTTTTAACATTTTTGTATTAAATCTAGATAACGACCTGACACAATCCATCATCTAGTAAAATGCGTACTGAAGTACTATCCAACTTCTGATTCTGTATCGAGCAACATATTATTTTGGTAACTCATTTACTAAGTTTCATTTCCTAAGGGTCCTTTCCAATTTGGAAACATTTAAAGACAGGTCTTTAGAAATTTTAACATGGAGAGAGGGTAGCAACATTTTCCCACCTAAACACAAAGGTGGAGAGAAACTCATTAATTTAGATTAAGTTCAAACTAAAAAAAAGTAAAAATAAAATATATTTTTTCGAGAGTAAAACATAGTAGATTATTATCCTTGACTTACTGATATTTTTAATTATAAAAAAAGCTGGGAGCAACACCATTTTGTTTTCTTGTGTGTATTAAAATGGGATTTTTTAAGACGGTGTCTGTTGTAACAAGTAACAGTCTATATAACAAAAAATTAGAATACTTAATATCATTTAAACATACAGATAAAACATGTTATTAAAGAAAACCAAAGTATATTATATATAACACAAAAAATTTCTCAATTTTCAAATTAAATACAATTGTCTGTTTGTTTCATGTTACATTTAAGTCTTATGAATAAAGAAAACTAAATTTTTAGCAAATATTTATTGATCTTTCTTATTTACATATTCCGTTCTGTAATAAATTATCTAAACGCTTCATAATCATGTACCCAACCTAATTACCTACTTCACTTACAGTGTGGCAACAAAATTTATAAACATTACTACCTGAATATGAGAATTTTCTATTAACTCTCTTTGCGCGCGACTGTCCCATCAAAATGTATAAAATTTCGTTTACGAGTATGATTGCATGTATAAGAACACTAGCACGTTCCCGCAACTTCGTACGCGTGGATTAAGAAATTTTTTGCTAGAATTAAATATAGAAAGTTGTGGATTGGTCCCAAACAATATCGAGTCGGAATAATATGACAGGAAAGCTAACACTATATCATTGTAACGTCGAACCTATCTCTTGAAGAGAATCAATTTCCAACATATTTCTGCCACCATTCGATAAGGTCTCAAAATTTCGTGACTGCAACTGTTAATCATACTGCAAAAAATATCCTGTGCCCTTCATACAGATTTCCTTATAAAATTCCATCACAACGATATAGCCATTTAGTCGTCAATACGTAACAAAAAGACGGAGACTTACTTCCGTATTTATAATAATATTACTGTGGTTCACACTCACACACTGACTGCGAACAACACCTGAGGGATCATTATAACGTAAAAAAGTGTACACCTACAACATTGCAAGACTACCTACGATTTGCCTCGCATTGCACCCCTAACTTTCTAATATCTACAGTTTAACATTCAATCCGAATAACCTACGCCCCAGGCCTCTTACGATGAAAAACAAGTTTTTAAAATCTTAGCCTCCACGGAGATTTGAACCGGAGACCACGACTTTCGAAAGCAAGCGCTTTAACAACTTTTTTTTAAAAAATTTATTGTTAACAAACTGTTTAGACATCATAACACCAAATTTTACAAATTTGAATAAAAGAATTTCTTTCTGGGTTTCTGGTCATAACTAATCTAAAGGATTACAATTTGTCCCATCTCAGACTCTTCACTCGTTTTCGACGGGGCGCCCGGGGTGTATGGCAAGCTCGAGGGGTCCACTGTGGCGGCTGCAAGGCCTCGTGGGGGGTACTCATTGTCGGCGGTCCCTTCTTCCTCTTGCGTCTGTCCGCACTTCAGTTCGTTGCTGGGCGTCGGTTCTGACGTGGGAACATCTCTTACCGGCTTCTTTTCTTCGGGGTCGGTATCTTCCGTCTTGCTTCACCAGCGTTGTCTTTACTTACTGGTATCCCTTGATAATTGTGGGTGCTGGAACTCTTATTTCTTCTGTTGGTTTTATTGAGGCATTATCACGCTCAAGAAGCGTGCGAACTTATCTTTGTATTTTTCCCTTTTAAGTATTTTGTTGTGTTCGATGGTTAAGTAATACCGGAAATCGTCTATTGACATCTCTCCTCTTCTTCTGATGACGTAGTGGGTGTAGTGGGTGTATTTGCCCAACAGCCAAAAGTGAGCGTTTCTTTTAGTCGCAGTATAAATTGTAACATCTGGGAATAAAATATCTTCGGGCGTGAATTTCTGTAGAGTAGTTCTATTAATTATGGCTAGTTTGCTTTTCGTCCACCTCCATATGTCTGGAACTTCACATCCCAGCAGACGATGTTGTATCGTATCCTCTAGATTACAGCGTAAACACTGTGCGGAATAGGCTCACCGCTGGTTATGTTTAAATAGCTATTTTCTATGTAGAATATGCGAAAATGTCTTAAATTTGCATTTATATGGCTGATATCGACTGGTGCCGTACTGCTTCGTGGTTCTAGTTCGTTTAATGTGTACCCTGTTATCCTACTTTCCATGTCTCTACGGTGTTTGTACATGTTCCTCATGTAGATGGCGGTACATTTCGTTTGTATATCTACGATCTTCAGTCCTCCTTTGTCATATGGCATCTTAAGTATTTTGTGATGGATCTTAAAAATGTGTCCACTCTGTATGAACCAATTTATCGCCATTTCCATTTTCTTTGCTATTTCAATCGGTATTGGGAATATGTGAGCTAGGTACCACAGTTTTGGGAGGGCAACTCTGTTTATCAACTGTATTTTTTTGTATGGTATTTAGTTCTCTGTTTGAGAAATCTTTCATCTTGCTCCTAATTGCTGCTAACAGCGTCCTCCAATTTGCAGCCGATGCTTTCTGTGGTGTATTATTAAATTCAATGCCTAAGATCTTTATTTTGTCACGTGTTGGAATCCAGCTTGTAACGTCCGCATCCATAGTATCACTTATTTTCAGACGTGCGGATTTTTTTACATTGAGTTTTGCGTTTGAAGCCCTTTCGTATGTCCTTAGTAACTCCCGTATTTTCTGTATGTCTAATGAGTTGGTGGTGATAATATTTATATCATCTGCGTACGCGCACACCGCAATTATATTCTCTCGGATTTTTAATCCAGTAACCGTATTGTAGACTGTTGCTAGAAAGGGCTCAACAGCGAGTGCGAACAGTGGGCATCCTTGTCGGATGGATCTTGTTATTCTTAATGGCTTTGTTATTACCCCGTTTATGAGTACTCTTGATGTCGCTTGGTGTAATAGCATGTAGATTATATTACATATTTGCTGGCTGAAGCCCACATTTTCAATAGTTACTTTTAAATATGTATGGTTTATGCGGTCAAAGGCTTTATTGAAATCTAATGACAGGACGGATGCTTTTTCGTTTGCAGCCTTCGAGAGTGCAATTGTATCTCTGATATTTGTTATTGTTTGAATTATCGATCTGCCATTCCCAGTACAGGTCTGATATTCCCCTATTACTTTCTCGGATACATTTCTAAGCCTTATGGCGATAATTCGACTGAATACTTTATAGTGCGAGTTCAGCATAGTGAGTGGTCTGAAATTTTCTCTGTCTTTTTTATCTGGTTCTTTGGGGATTAATATAATTAATCCTTCTACTAGTTCAGTTGGAGCTGTGTTCATAGTCAAAGCTCGTTGTACATGTCTTCATATTCTTTTTTTATTAAGTCCCAGAATTCCATGTAAAATTCTATTGGTAATCCGTCCGGGCCAGGTGACTTCATTTTCGGGCTTCTTTTTATGGCATTTTCTATTTCTTCCAGTGTTATTTTCTGGTTTATGGTTTCATTGTCTGATCTTGCCTGACTCTTACGATGAAAAACAATTTTTAAAAATCTTAGTCTCCACGGAGATTTGAACCGGATACCACGATTTTCGTAAGCAAGCGCTTAAACCACTGAGCTGCCATCCCACTACACACAAAAACGGTACGGAGACGTCCACATCAAAAGTGTCTGTCTATCGCCGTATTTCGAAGTTATGAGACAACATGTGTTATTTATACAGATAATTTTTTTACCAAATTTAGACAGTATTTTTCTCCTTGTTTCAAAGGATCAGTGTGCAAAGTTTCATCGAGATCGGATTAAAACTGTGGATTTGTATGAAGAACAAAAAAACAAACATACATTCATCTTTATATATAAAGATTACGTAGCTTTGGATTCTTGAAACGGGCGGGAGGTGGGAGGAAAGTGTGTGTGCACAACAGCTAAAGATAGTTTAGACTATATTTCCAGCAGAAAAGGTAATAGCATCAAATAAATCCGATATCAATGAAGAAATAATTGCTTGCTGTTCTAATAACTGCAGTAGGTATGATTCCAGTGTCGTGACGAAAAATGTATGCAGAACTGTGATAGTCAATAATCAGTTGACTGTGGTTTTGGATAGGAATGTGTACCTGGTTGTAAAGATGACTATCTTCTTTTATTAAAAAATATATATCAATAAATCGTTATTTTCCTTTGCGTTTAACCATGTTATATTGGTAATCACCAGTTCATGTTGTTATTATATACAATAAAGGCAACATTGCATAGACACGATTCTTTATTTAAAATGCTTCTGCTTACTCGGGACTGAAATTACAGATTCACCAAAGCACTTCAGCTAGACCCAATTAACACATGACAAGAAAAGAAAATCCGTAAAGTGTTTTCTTTGAATATCGATGATGCATAACAGCTGAATAAAGGGATGTCCGAAAAGTTCTCGCTCTCAACCATGAAAGAGGATGCTATAGGCAAACAGAGAAACATGATGTTACACGAAATTTTCAAGATAATCACTCTCCAGCATCAAACATCAGTTTAGTTCAATATCATGTGAATTTATTTATGATTATATAATGAAATAATATACACTTGTCATCTATAGGCAAGACACAGAATTTTTCATTTCACAAATGCGTAAACTTAGTTGTTTCACAGCAGAATAGAAACAAGTTTTCTGAGTTGTGCAGTTCTTCATTTCCTACACTGTCATCAAACCGTTCCGTCAGAAGATTTTCTGTTTGTATATATACAATCATTTAAGTTCGGATTTTAGTGTTTTTTAATCTCAGTTAGTCAAAGTTATATGTTGTGATTACTATTGGGAATCTGTTTTAAATTGTTTACCAACACACTTGATTTACCAGATATTATTTATGTTTTGAAAAACTACCGTATTTTAAATTAAATCTAAAGTCCAAGTTTAAAGTTAAAAAGGACCACCAAAACGCTGCTTTTTGCCATACGGAGACGTCATATGCTAATATACAAAGGGTCATAATACGAAATTTATTATTTGTTTCTCTCACTTTGTGCATAATTAACGAAAATATGGTTTATATATGACATCATAGTGATCCAATCTACAATAACAATAACAAAAACTTTCAAAAACTGTAATTCTTACAATTGCTGAACGACGAAAAGTCACTGATGCTTGCTCATAGAAACTATACGAAGTTGCGACTAATTAAAATATCTTTTACTCTGAAAATCATTTTTTCGTAATTTTGTTGAGAAAAACGTAGTACTGAAACAAAATAATGATAGGAACCCACATTCAACAGAAAAATGATTCCCTTCTGACAAGGTGATGTCTGTAGTGCTGGAATCGGGATTGGGGAACTATCAAGGCAGATATTTGAGTATGTCAACTCAGATATTTCATCCTGATGCCTTTCACTCTGTAGGCTTTCGTTTAAGAGAACTGTGAACATTTATATACCTTATGTGTTACTGTGTTATGATATAGCCATTTGGCTTAGGACATGGTGCTAGCACTTGAAGTATGTTGGATTCTAGTCTCGCTTGATAATATATTTTAATACTTGCTGTATGCATTTTATTCGGCTACTTTTTGTACTACTTCTTTTTTATCGTAAAGAAATTTGTGAAGCCTTCAAAGAGATTTTTTTTGTGAATTTCTGCAAAAAAAAGAAGGATGTCTGGAATACAGTACACCCTATGCCACGCGGATATCTTAAGGTATTAGTTCGACGTACTTCTCTGCAGCAATATAAGTAAAATGTCGTAGTTTTTATTTCTCAATTTCTTGCAGACACAGCTTATCCGAGCAAGCGGTATTAGGATGAAATACCTTGTATGTTATCTTTCCTTCTCCGATTCCGTTTTCCACAGTGGATACCTAGTAAGATTGAAGGGAAAAGCATTCAGTAAATAAATAAAGTAACGATAAATTCAGTTATATTGGCTAACATCATTTATTACATATTTACTATCTGTAATTGAGGAAAATGGGCCACAGAATCCTGTTATTAAATTGTTATGCCTAAATAACACCAATATTAGATTACATTATTCTCGTCAACATAAAGTAAAACAATTAATTTAACTTTCAGTTTTGGTCATCCTATTGAGCAATTTCTTTGAATCAATAACTAAGAATTTAAATATAAACGATATGCAAATCTCAGTTATTATGTGTTCAAGCTTTGCAGAAATAAGTTATAAATGTATTTGACAAAAGCCCAACCAATAAGATGACTATTATCGGCTTATAAAAACTTAACCTCTTTTTTGTATTGAATGCGAAAACTCATTAATAGCAGGAAATAGCCAGCAATTCAGAACGAAAATAACTGAAAACTGGGAAAACAGGAAAAACACTATTCTCAGCCAAGACGTTTACTGGTGGGTGACGTTATTGAGCGTTTTCCATCTCGTAACCAAAGTCAAGAAATCATTTAATTTTATGTTTTTATAAGAAAATTTATATTTCCTCCCAAAATTACAAAGAATATCATCCATAAGCAGTAATCTACGTGCATGACAAAAATTTCTATTACTTTTTCAATACAGTTAAATAGCGTACTTGAACGGATGGGGAAGGGCAGCATTAACAGCCATCATTATCCTCATGCCCATGTCTGTGTAAAGTAGTAACTCCTCTTGAAATAACACGACATTTTGATGCGCTCACAAGCATTTTAAAAATGAGCTAATATACTGGAAATAGAAGAATATGTGAATGGACAAATGCTCCAACGAATTCTGGTAATAACCTTCTCTTCGCTAGTCACATTTATGAGATGAAATTAATTTTTCAACTTTTTACAGAATTATTATCGGGAATTACATCACTGATAGTAATTTTTCATTGATATAAAGTAAACTTTATGAGATACTATGAAATTCATTTCTGACGTCAGTGACACAATATTGCCTAGGATGCAATCCTTGGAAGTGAATGAAATGATAGTTGCAGACTAAGTACTTTTATTTGTGGTAAATATGCTTACAAAATTACAACCAAACTCTTAAAACTACACCGAAGGTGTAACGTGAGTAAATAGTCTGGTCATATGATATTGGCCGTTACGCAGAAATTCTTATACTATGCTTTGCTACCACACCAAAGGCATAGTCGTGGGAACATCATCAGATGAAATGGTATCACTGTTACCATTATTGCAATGTTTATTACCCTGCAACCTATAGTTATAAACAAGCGAAGTCAATGGTTTTAGTATTATTTCCGAATTATGTAAAAAGTTCAGGCGATTTCTATTTTTTTTAAAGTTACATTCAGGGATTTTAATGTCTTTACATTCTGTTCTATGGTTTTCGTCCTGCGGGAAAAACGAAAACTAGTCTAAAACTCTGTTTTTCCATGGGGTTGTAGTTATTAGTACGTTTGGTTAGCCAACAGCAACGAAGCGCAGGAAGATTTTAGGGCGCAGCAAACACAATTGTGTATTGCCGTTATCGTTCTCACTGTACATGAAAACATGGGCGTTTAAAATTGGTATTTTAATGTATATATATTCGAATGTCACCTTTCCCTGACTGACCTGCAATTCACCAACAAAAGCTATTAACAGTTATGAAATCCATTTATTTGGACTGGCATTTTCAGAATGTTTCCTGCGAAATAGGTAAAGTTTCAAAATGAGCAGGAGATAATCTCAGTCCCGAGTATGCTTCAGATCAAACCCATGGTCACCAAAGGGAACGAAGGCATGTTTGACACTAAACCGCATCAAAATAGGACATTCAATAAACACAATAACTCAGAACGGAGACTTTCCCGGCCAATACCTTCCGCCGATACCTTCAATAGAGACTGGAATATATACTAGTGAGGCGTGAAACCAAGCTTTGGTGAAATTCCGCAGACAGCGTGTTACCTCTGTCCAGCTGCCGCCATACTCTGCTCCATATTGGGGTTTGTGTGGTCGGCTCGGTACAGTTTTCCTCAAGCGAGGTTACGTTGGTTGTCAGTACAGCTTGTTTGTCGCTGGGTAAAGTTGCCCGGAGCGCAGCGTTGTACTGACATATCCAGTTATTCTAGCGCTTTAGCAAATTTGTCGTCAGACGGTAGAGATCCACCCGACCCCCCCTTTCCGAGGCTTTAGGGTGATACCGTCCCACGGCCCACTTCCGCGAGAGGTGGAACCCTCGGACGCACTGTGTAGGGTTCCTTCTGGTTCCAGCTACCCAGCGATATTAACAAGGAATCAGAGCGACACTCCCACTAGGATATACACGTGCACGGAACGCGATAGGCGTTTCGTGCACAACATGGCTGGTAGACGGGCGTCACACTCGGAACGGGCTACAGATTGTGAAGATAATTTGGCTTCTCCTTCGGAATCTGAAATGGACTGTTCAAGCTGCGATGAATCCTCGAGCTCTGATCATGAGAGTCCGCCACCACGACGGAAAAAGGAATCTCCAGAAAACAGAAGAGAGTATTACCTGAAAGAATTTCCGAGTCTCCCCGAACCCTCTGACGGGTTTCAAACAGCAAAGGGTAAGAGGAGACGGAAGAGTACTCCCAAGAAAAAACAGAAAATAAGTAAAACTGACTCTCAGATTGAGTTGCGAAATAGATTTACTCCTCTGGAAACAAGCCAACCTTCAGTAGCAGTCATAGAGAATGTCAATACCTGTCAACAGACCACAAATGAAACCGAAACTACACCTGCAACAACACCAGCACAGAGGAGTGGTAAAATACCCCATGTAGTAATCAAAGTGGTGAAAAACTATTTGGAATTGAACAAAATCATCAAAGATCATCTCACAGGAGGACTGAAGGTAATCTATAGTGGGGAAACCTTGAAATATTTTGTGGACAATAAAGAAGACCATAAAATTTTAACAACATTCTTCAAACAAAACAATATTGCCCACTTCAGCCATCAAATGCCTGATGAAAAACCATTGAGAGTAGTTATCAAAGGACTCCCGCCATCAGTTACAACTGAGAGCATAAAAGAAGAGCTCACCGAAAAGGGTTTTGAGCCACTGGAAGTGCACCAATTCAAGAAGAGGGATCAACAGACTAAGGAATTGATTCCACTAGCTACCTTCAGCGTGGCATTGAAACCGGGACCAGAAGCTGAGTCAATCTACAACGTTCGCGCTCTATTATATACAAGAATTAGAGTAGAACGCTATAAGAATCTAAATGGACCTCCTCAATGCGTCAAGTGCCGCGCCACGGGCACACTGCGAATTACTGCAACTTTCCTGCAAGATGTGTAAAGTGCGCCAGTTTGCATCCGAGCAGAAGCTGCCAAATCCCGAATAGCCAAAAGGCAAAGTGTGTAAATTGCTCAGGTGATCACGCAGCCTCCTGGAGAGGATGCCCGCAATACCAGAAGATCGTGAAACCTACAAAGACATACAAAAAAGAAAATGAAGACTTGAGACTATTGAAGAACCGTCGAACCAAAAACGCAGGCAAAATGGAAATTCAAAACCAAAACCTGGATAAAACCAAAGCTAGAAAGAAGCCAGAGACCCGCAAACAAAAGATTAGTGACTATCATTCCTTCGCAGAGACCCTAAAACGCTCCAGAGGAGAGAACAAAAAACCACATTACTCAAACGAAGAAGAAGACTCAGATGACCCTGTAGACTTCTTAGACATGAAGAAATTACTCTACACAATGAAAAGAACCATGAAAAAAGTAAACAGCGCAAAGGACAAGTTCTCTAAACTGTTTGCCTTTATGGAAGGTGTTATGGCGATGCTCAAATAATGGCCACAAATCCACAATCACATCGTGATCTAAGCATAACAATATGGAATGCTAATGGAATCAAAAACAAGAAACTTGAACTCCTAGAATTTGTCAACCGACATAATATTAACGTTATTCTGCTAACTGAAACACATCTAAAGCCTAACGATAAATTCAGCCTATCAGGATTTCAGATACATCGCACTGACAGAATAGGCCAAAGGGGCGGCGGCACCGCCATAGCAATCAAGAAATCTATAACGCATACAGCCATCCAACCTTTAAACCTAATAGAACTAGAAGCTACAGCAGTCAAGATTCACTCTAAAGAGGGGCACATTGTCTTAATCTCAGCATATCTCTCTCCCAACAGAAATATCTTTGAACACGACCTTGATGAATTAATTTCGAAAGGAAACAAAATCATCATTGGTGGAGACTTAAACAGCAAACATACAGCTTGGAACTCCCGCTCAAATAACCCAAAAGGGGAACGTCTTCTCCAACTTGCTGGCAGGAGGAACATAGACGTCCTAGGACCTACGGAGCCGACATATATCCCTAATTCACAGCGAGCACAACCTGATGTCCTAGACATCGCACTACTCAAGAACATCACTCATAGAGTCCAACTCAAGGCTAAGTCGGATCTATCGTCTGATCACAACCCGGTGCTAATAAACCTCAGGACCTGGTTTAATAAGATAATCTTATTAAACCAGTCACCAAAAAGCACCAAGGAGACAGATTGGAATCTTTTCTCAAGATTGGTCCATAACAAGATTAAGCCTACCGTCAACCTTTCAACACCAGAATTGATAGAAACGGCCATCAGTCATTTTACCAACGTAGTTAAGGAGGCTGACAGAAGAGCATCAATTACCACCACACGCAACGATGAATATCAACAGAGACTACCTGATATTCTTGAAGATATTAGGTATTTACGGAACCGCTATAGACTACTCTGGCAACGTTTCCGCGATCCAGCCGACCGCCGTAGTTATCGCCATTACTCCCACCAACTCACCGCCCGGCTGAAAGAAAGGAGCTCAGAAAGATGGGAGGAAAAAATGTCCCAACTAATGCTGGAAAATAGGGAGGCGTGGCAACTAATCCGTGCCCTTCGAGAACCACGCGAAGCCACTTCTCCTATAAATGGCCCTGCAGGTCCGTGCTTCCTCTCACTGGGTAAAGCAGAAATCTTGGCAGAACATTTTGCAGCTCAACATACAGCAGCAGATTATCAACTGACCCCAGCTGAAGAACTGGAGGTGACCACATCTACTCAACGAGTTGCAGAAAAACTTAGCAGACCACCTTCCGACCAACCGGAACTAACAACCCCCAGGGAAGTAAGAGCTGTAATACGAAAACTAGCCACCAAAAAATCTCCAGGGTATGACGGTATTGGCAACTCCCACCTTAAGCATCTACCAAGAAAAGGGATTGTACTACTTACCAGAATCTTTAACGCCTGCCTGCTTCAACACACCTACCCATCGATATGAAAAACTGCAAAGGTCATCGCGCTTCCAAAAAGGGGTAAAGATAAGCAAAACCCAAGTAATTACAGACCGATTAGTTTACTGTCTGCTCCTTCCAAAATACTAGAGCGGCTACTGCTAAAAAGAATCAATACCAGTTTGGAGTTTGGACACACCATCCGACACGAACAATTCGGCTTTGAAAACCGTGTAGGAGCCACAACCCAGATAGTGCGACTAACGGAGCATATAAGCAAAGGTTTTAACTGGAAAAAATCAACTGCTGCCGTTTTCGTTGACATAGAAAAAGCCTACGATAAAGTCTGGCACACTAAATTAATTGATAAACTATATCATCAAACAGATATTCCGGAATGCTACATCACACTTATTGCAAGCTACCTAAAAAATAGAAAATTCTTCGTACAAGTTGAAGGCCAAAAATCTGCAACTCACATAATTACTGCTGGAATTCCGCAAGGCTCGGTAATTGCGCCTACTCTTTTCAAAATCTACATAAACGACATACCCTTACCTCCTCACGTACTTATGGCTCAATTCGCTGACGATACGGTCATCTACTCGACCGGAGGAAACCACACACGTAATATCCAAAACGCTCAAAAAGGCTTGGACGCTTTTGATAAATGGTGCAGAGTAAATAAAGTCAAACTCAACCCTACGAAATGTTCTGCAATGTATTACTGAAGGAAAAGACCAGTACTCCAAAAACAGCTAGAAACAATAGGCCACAAGCTTCCATGGGTGACAGAGACTCGATATCTGGGCATAATACTTGACAACAAACTTCTCTTTCGTCAACATGTGCTAGACCGGAGAAAAAAAGGGCTAGCAGTGACGATGAATCTTGCACCGATCCTGAGGAGCGACAACCTAAATTTATCAACCAAGATCCGCATTTACAAATCAATCATTGTTCCTTTCATCTTATATGGTTGCCAAGCTTGGGGAACGACCAGCCACTCCAACAGAATGCATATTCAGAGACTGCAGAATAAGACTCTCCGAATGATCACACGGGCAAGTTACTTCACTCCAACAGCGCTCCTCCATGACGTCACAAATATTCCAAATATCCATACACAAATCTTCCAATCAACTGAAAAATTCTTCAACAGAGTAGAGGAAGCCCGCCACGAAGTTCCAAGACTAGAGTCTATAGGCACGGTTGTACCTATGACCTGGCACAAATACAAGGTGCCATTAAGTATTATTATGAACCCTGTGGATTCCTGAGTAAGTGTAGTGAGAAAGTGAAATATATATGAAACCGTTGAGGTAGTGAAAAAAAAAAAAAAAAAAAAAAAAAAAAAAAAAAAAAAAAAAAAAAAAGCTGTCTCAGTATCTGTCGGTCAGCCGAGAAGTACAGATGTTTTCGCAACTGAGGAAGACGATGTAGCTAGTCGTCAAAATATCGTGTTTTCGCAACAGAATCCAGCGGTACACCGGTGAAGACTTCATTGGCACAAAAGCATCCAGGTATTAGTCTGGTGAGATTTGGGGAAACTGTAGAAAACCAAAATCTGGATGGCCTGACGAGGATTCGAACCCGCAACCTCCAGTTGTGAAGCCAGAGCGTTACTGATCACTCATCACGCTCGGTACCCGGTTAGACGATCCCCTAACTCTACACCGCCGCACGTACTATACCTCCTTCATCGACTTTTTTCTAACATCACATCTTAGTGAGTTTCTTTGAGATGTCATCATCAGTACTGAGAAATGGGAGGGGAGGGGTGGAAGGCGAATGGAAATTTTTCATTTAACGGAAGGAGGAGTCGTAAGAAAAACTTTGGGAACCTCTCTCTAGCTAGTTGCAGACATCAAATCCAAACAAAAACTTCACATAATATTTCAAATTTTGTAATAGTTATATTGCAGTAGTTCGTGTAATAGTAAACAGGGTAGAAAAAAGTGAATCAATTTTTAGAGTTCGTCAAATAGAGGACTTGAATTATTTATTTTTCACTGCAATGTAAAGTTGAAAGCGCCATAAAAGTTGCTAATTTTAAACCATTTTAATTAGCAGGTGTCTCTCAAACATTCTGTTACTCATTAATTTGAACTTTTTCTCCAGTATCGAACCAATTAAGTATTTTAACAACAAATACTAACAATACTTACGTCTATTAATATTTATAAGTTCCGCGAAAAAAAGTGAAAGTTATTTTAGCAACTATCACCGTATAATAATGGTAGTTTATTGTAAGCAGCCATAATCCACAGTGCTTACTCGGTAGCAAAATAGTAGATTTGATTAGAATTCAAATACTGAATGGTTGGCCTATTTGCATGGTTGTGGAGAGGCGTTTCATGATATTAATTATAGAACTGGTAAATGATTTAATATAAAGCATTCGTAAACTCGCTCATTGTATCTTCATAAATGTAACCTACATGCATTAGTACCTGCACAAATTATTCCTACACACTTACCTACAGTAAATTTTTTCAGAATAACGGTTATGATACTACCCTGTGAAACAAATGTTATAAACTTTCAGTTTGATAGCCATTATATATCTGGTAACAGCTAGTACATAGAGGATGACCGTGTTAATGTATTTAATGCAGTATTTATTCTTTAAACGCCGTGCCATTTATGTCCAATCGATTTCTTGTGATTCACTGCAGAGATTCCAGTTTCATCTTCATTTACTTTAATGCGGGTACAATTTTGCTGGAGTTGGACATGGGTTTGTCGGTTCTGCAATTGCGATACTCTGCTGGAATTTGATATCCTTCAAAATGACTCACTTTCATTTTTGCAACTGAACGCTTTTTCACCGAGAGATTTCCTTTATTTTTTTGCCGAAGTACAACATCATATAGAAAACACTAATTTGTGAGCGAAGCGATTAGCCTATAATCTACCACATTCATATCTGTCAATATTCCGAAACCATAATAGTGCAAAACTAGACTCCACCTACATCTGCTCGGAATTAAGGTCACTATGAATAAACTTAAATAATTAAGGGGACGTTTCAATTTGATATGCACAGCAAACCAACCGTACCATTCTATAAATATTTACTGTCGTAGGGTACCACTTCAATGGTGATAAGTTCTGGGTCGGAGAAAAAATATGTAAATTTACAACTTTTTGTGATTTTTTTATGTGTTCGTATTATAAAATTGGATATCAAATACTTAAAAGCGATGACAAAACTAGTCTTAGTCTCAAAATCATATTTAAAGGTATACCTAAACATTTTTATGAAGTAATCATGAATTCCGAATTTAAAGTACTGGTACGTTCCACCGTAAAGAAATTGAATGTTTTTCATAACTTTTATGTAACTGTAAAATTTACCTGGAGGAAGAAGAAAGATATTACAAAAGAAACTGCTTTAGTGACAATTTATTCCAGAACGACCATTACATTCACAAATAAAACTGTAATTTTTTTGAAACCTTTAGAAAATATAGAATTTTAATTATTTCTCGTCAAAGCCAATTTAAAGAAGTTATCCACATTTGTAGTGAAAAATAACTCAGGAAAATTAATCAATGTTCCAGTACTTAGGTAAATAATGAATATTTAAAGAATGAAGTTTATTCACCTAAAATATTTTTAACAGTGGGGAATACAATAGGATTTTAGGAATTTGTGTTTTCAAGTATTCACTGCAAAATCACATAAAAATACTAAGACAGCTACGAATGGAGGAATTCCACTAACATGATTTATTTTTCGGATAAACATACAGGAGTATGTGTTTCCACATTTATAAAATAGAATAACTTAAAGAAATAAATATTGCTGCAATGAAGAAAATACATCCCCCCTTCCATTACTATGTTCGCATGAAACATGCTGTAGAAATTCAAAGAGAGTCATTAAATTTTAATCGCAATTAATATCATTACACATCAGAGTAACATTCCGACCACCTCACCAATAATATCTTTCATATAACATTTGCGGGTAGGAAACAAAGTAATAAAAAACAATTCACTTATTCTAGCGGTTCTCTGAGGAATAACTACAATAAGGGTGAATACAGCCAATAACTCGTTATACATTTATATAATACATATAACAATATAAATTATTCTAGTGATTGAATTTCGGTCTTGGTACTAAAGTAATTAATAAAACACTGATGCATAGGAGAAGTAACACTTCTCCTATGCCTTATATTAAAACTAATAGTCAGGGGTACGAATCTCGGTTAAGCTTGGAACTTTTACAGATACTTTTTACACATACATTCTACATTCATACTCTTCAAATCACAAATATTGTGGGTGGCAGAGGGTGCTAAGCACCAATCCTAAACCCGCCCATTCCAATCCAGAATAGTGCGAGGAAAGAAGGAATACATATAAGCATCAGTACGGCATCTTATTTCTCTAATCTTATCCCTCCGGTCATTGCGACCTAAATAGGTTGGCGGAAGAAGTATTTCATTGCACTCAATATTTAAATTTTTTCGCATATTCTCCAATAAATTCGAACGCAAGCTACGTCGTCTGTCTTCCAAACTATCCCAGCCCAATCTATGTATCAATTCTGTGACGCTTTCATAAGGGCTGTAACAACAAGTCACGAATCTAGCGGCTATCCTCTGCACCCTCTCAACTGAGTCAATCAGAACCTTGCGATACGGATCCCAAACCCCACAACAGTAATCCAGATGCGGACGCACTATTGTTTTATACGCTATCTCCATTGTATGAGCATTACAATTCCTCAAAATACGACCTATGAATCGTAATTTAGAATTTGCCTTGCCTACGACGGAAGTTATGTGCATGTCCCATTTCATGTTGCTTTGTACTATCACCCCCAGATACTTCACGGAATCAACCGTGTCAACAGCTGAATTGTTTATTTTGTACTCGTGAACAAACTGATTCTGCTTGTTACTTATCCGCATTGCCTTGCACTTTTTGCAATTAAGTGTAAGCTGCCATTTACGGCACCAATCAAAAATAGCATACCAATCACGCTGAATTTCTAAGCAATAGTCGAAGCATCTTATTTCCCTATTGATAACCGCATCGTCGGCAAACAATCGCAACCAGCATTTGACGTTGTCACCTAGATCGTTTATAAATATTAAGAAAAGAAGTGGACCTATTACACTTTCTTGAGGAACGCCCGAAGTAACATTTATCTTAGAAGAGGCTTCCCCGTCACCTCTGCTTTCAGTCGTGAAGTACTCTGTGAAAGCTCCGTGTTCCAGATTCCACCATAAAATCTTGGTTCATCCACGACAAAAGCGGAATGCACGGCAAACCAAAACTTTGTCACTTGGCTGCAGAAATAACTTACCTTACTGTTATCCCGGCAAGGAATGCCCATCTTAGTAACAGTAATTTTATCCAGCTTCTTATCTTATTTGATCATTAGAGGTATTTTTTTAAAGGCCCTGGTGGAATCCACAGCTACTGGATCAAGCACATGTAAATACATCACAATATTAACATTTAAAGAGTACGTAAAACGTTATTTTGGTAAAGAAGGGGATAATGGGGCGAACTAGGTACTGGATGTCTTCGATCTCGAAGTATGTTTATCATGTCAGTATAAAGTAAACTTTGGCTAAAGATGCTTTGTTCGTAACAGAATAACGTTTCGACTTTTAATTAAGGAATATTGGTTAAAAATAAAATAAGAACAACGTTTATGAGTTAATTTATTTGTATTTAACGAGGAGCTTGGCCAGAAATTAAAATCTCAAACTGTAAGTTTGTTACTCTTTGCTATGTGCCCCTGATCAACCTCTTTCTCGTGCTAGACATGTCTAAAGTTTTTGTATTATTGTACTCGTAAAGCATGCATTAATCAAGCTAAAATGTAAATCTCCTGAAGACTGTTTCGAAGTAACTGCAGTTAGAGTCTGTTAGCGTTAACTTCTTTAGTCCATTAGAGCGGTGTCTCAACTCCCTCACTTGAAATGCTGGATAACTTTTTTAACCCTAGTTTACAGTAAACAGCGTAAAATAAAACGGGTGGATAGTGTGCTTGATTATTTATTACCATGCTCGAGGAATATGCTGAAAAATCGTTTAAAATTGAATTAGGAATAATGCAGTTCACACTTCTTAAAGCAAAATTTAATAGAGAATAAAAAATATTTTTGCATAATTTGATTTTCGATGATGCGTATCTATGAAACTGCAGTAGCACTATTGACTCAAAAACGGTGGTCACCAACTCTTTGAATACATACAATAATTCAAATCGTTATGACATTATGTTGCCATGAGTACAACAGTCTGAAAGAGGTGGACAACAATATCTCTTCATATTATAGTGATCTATTAGTGGATGTTAAACTTGATAATCACACTGTATCGTAATAGTTCACAAAAGCTACTAAGATTATTTTATCTGATTGAATGTGATTACTGTTATGTTCCACAATTTACACATCTGAGTATCAAAGGATAAAAATGAATTTTTAACAACTTTTTTAGGTATTCAGGATGATATTCATCCAGCGCACCTCGCTACATTCTTCTCGTTCGCAGTGCCTTCAATCCGGACATTGTGTCCCCCCCCCCCTGTCACCCATATCGCAGCCACTCCAAGTTTTCTCTCTCGTTGATTGTCAGATTCACAGAACATCGTAGTCGCGGATTTGATAGTTCGGCTATGCTCTTGCTGTTATCATACGCACGGGATCCTATGAAATCCGCATTGCATTCCAAAAACTGACTGCAACAGTCCTCAACGTTTCTTCACCCGTGGTGTTACTAAAAAAAAAAAAAAAAAAAAAAAATTAAATAATATCTCTTTCGCGAAGACGCCCCTTTAGGACAGATACCATACCATCTCCAGGCCAGCACATACCTTAAACTGTGTATCTACTGAGCGCGGCAATCCCTCGAACATTGGCTCGTGCGGAAGCGGTGCATAATGGATATGCTGTTGACTCGCGAGGCGACTTGAACATTGGCGCGGTCGAACATGCCGAGCTTTAAAGCCGGTTACTCACTAGCGAGCTGTAACTGTAACAGAACAGATACAGTAACCACGTTCTAGTATGTACTCGTGAAACGAACTTCACTCGCGACGAACACCGAACCACCTCACTGAGCGTACTCACTAACGAGCTGTAACTGATACATTAAAGAAGTTGTAGCGTGTACGCTAAGTCCACATCACTGCAACCGTAACGACAAGTGTTTGTTTGGAGTTCCGCGATGTCGTACGAAGTGTCTCTCGCTAGTGCATCATACATACTTGTAGATGCTTTACTGGATGATCATAAACGGCCACGAAGATGGCGTATTCATAGAATGTATCGACAAAGTAGTGATATAATTCTTCTTTTAAGAAATCAACAAATGAATGGTCATTACAAAAATTTTACGAGAATTTCTTCAACTGATTTTGAATATCTAATGAACATAATTGGGCTCATAATTGGGTTCCGAGAAGTATATTCGGTTCAAGGCAGATTAGCTGTGACACTGAGATACTTAGCTACTGGTGATTCTTATAAGTTAACAATACATGTTTCACATTTCCAAACAAGCCATAAGCTCAATTGTCCCTGATGTGTGCCAGACATTGAAAGAACAAATCAAGGTAATCCTTTATTCAATAATAACAAAATAATAATGTAATTTATTTTTAAAAATTCATAAATAATTTTCTAAACTCATATCTGACGAAAACTCGCTATTGTTGCTGTACTGGGAGTATGGCGGGTTCTGCAGAGGGGATCTTGTTTAGTGCTTTAGTTGTAGGCGTCTATCCATTCACTCGTGACGCTTGAGGATACTGGTAGGTTCACAACGTACAATAACATTCACTCTGGACGTCCACGAACGCATTGCGAGCGCCCTTTGATTCGAAGCAAAAACCGAAAATCGTCGGCTCGCTACGAATGAAACGCGTTCCGCTCGCGGCAGGCTCGTGAGCCACGTACACACTATGGTTCATGATAAGAGAAACGAGCAACGGTTACAGTTACAGAATGTGGATGTGTTTCTTCTCGGCTCGCTCCGAATGCAACACGATCTGATCGCGGCAAGCTCGCGAGCCACGTACACACTATGGTTCACGGTAACAGTAACGTGCAACGGTTACAGTTACAGCTCGCTAGTGATTACGTGGCTTAAACCGTTCTCTGTAGGTATTTACAGGCATCTCAAAGCCCCCTCCCCCCCACTACTTAGTTCGCTCGCAGTTGAGAGACGGAGTGTCTTTTTCGAGCTGGCTCGGGTAGCACACCCACACCTTGCTACCATGGATAACGAGGAGAATGTTTGTGGAATAGCAAATGTGCGGCCCAATCAGACACCGGTGGTATCAACTCCATTACCACCACAACCATTACTTGAAACTCCAATCAACGAATCTACTGAATCGCCAAATAACATGATTAACTCAATACATTTTACCTAAGTAAGAAGTAAGTTCTTGCTAAGGATCGTAACAGTAAATTGAATAAAAATAAATAATTTGAAATAAAACAGATATTATTTCCGTATCTTTACCCATTCTTTCAAATCATCGCATAGTGTGCCAGAAACATGTGGAACTATTCATTAAAATGGTTGTTTTTGCACTCGTAAAAGGTATTGCAAGCTAGTACATGAGTCTCCAATTATCAATAAGCTTGAAGTTAAGGCGTCGTTCAGTAACTGAAATCGCTCTATAAATTGAATGATTGCTTTATTCACACTTGGCTCAATGAATTATTTTAAGAACTCTAACTCAACCGTTGTCATTCTCGTAAAATTTGTTTATTGTATCTTTGTGTATCCTCGACGGCTTCATATCCCATATCTTCTACAGTTTTCACACCATCCTGCATTCTACTAAAATATGGACATCACAATTTCTTTATGCACCAACGCAATACTCGTTTAGGTTCACAGCAAACAACTAGCTGTCACCCGCGACTTCCTACGTGTGGACCTAGAATTTAATTGCTAGAATTGGATGTAGAAAGCTGTAAGTTACATAATATTTGTCCCAATTACACCTAGTCGGCATAATATGATGGTAACGCCATCACTACACCATTCAACCATCGAACTTGTCTAATTAAGATAATCAATTTCCAACATGTTAAAAAAAAACCAACAACAACAACATGGTGCGGAGAGGTGGAGGTATTTAACTGGGTGCAGCTTTAATGTCACTTGATCTTTTTTTTTTTTTTCAGCATGACCATCAGATTCTTGGGATCTAATAACTATAGCTACTCGTGCAACGCGTGTCAAAAAAGAAGACAAAATAAACTGATGCCAGAAACTTTTAGGTAGACACAAAATAGTAGTACGACGCAGCGAAAATCGACATCTATATTGAATAATAAGTTTTGTATATAAACGAAATTTACTAACAGATCATACACCAACAGACTACGAGAGAAGCACAGCCTCAGCGACCGATGAAACATTACAGACTTACACACGCATCCTTCTGTCTCTCACCATTTGTTAAGTTATAAAAAATTCATGATAAAACTGTTATTAATACCGGAAAAAAGTATTCTAAAGATAAAAAGTATTAACTTGTCAAATTACATCAATATGGGTATAGCTATTTAGCCGTCGATACGTAATTCTTTTTTCTGTATAATTCCGCTGCAAAATGGGGGTCCCGTTAAATAATTTTGGTGGACTTAAATTTCGCAACAGGATAAAAGTCACACCCACTTTAAAATTTAATACGTGCGAAGGAAGTCCGGGTACAGATAAAGAATTTAAGAGCTCCAAATAGTAGACGGTGGCCTCGCCTTGCTCCACGAACCTATTTGTGGAGTTACAGCCAATATTTTCTCAATCTACTCGAGTTCATATGGTGCTATTATTAAAAGCAGTTTGATCGTTGCGAGTCGCCTATATTACTCGCTCGCACAGCCAAGAGTTCTCTCTAAGTGTGGCTTTCTCTGTTTCACCGTCCACGGATACAAATAATCTATAAATATAGAGATGAATGTATGTATGTATGTTTGTTTGTTTGTTATTCATAAAATTCACAGTGTTCATTCGATCTCGATGAAACTTTGCACACTTATCCATTGAAACAAGGAGAAAAATACTTTCTATATTTGGTTAAAAAATTATCTGTATAAATAATACCTGTTGACCTAAAATTCCGAAAAAATTACTGAACGTCGATAGACAGACGCGTTGGATATGGACGTCTCTGTACTGTTTTTCAGCGTAGCGGTCAGGCAGCTCAGTGGTTAAAGCGCTTGCTTACAAATATCGTGGTCTCTGCTTCAAATCTCTGTGGAGACTAAGATTTTTTAAAATTGTTTTCGATCGTAAGAGTCACGCCTGGGCCGTAGGTTATTCGGATTGAATGTTAAACTGTAGATATCACAAAGTTAGGGGTGCAATGAGAGAAAAATCGTAGGAAGACTTGCAATTCTGTAGGTGTACACTTTTTTGCGTTAAATTGATCTCTCAGGGGTGATTCGCAGTCAGTGAGAGTGTGATCTGCAGTATTAATACTATAAATGCGGAAGTAAGTCTCTGTCTTTTTGTTACGTTTTGATGACTAAATGCCTATACCGATATTGACGGAATTTGACAAGAAAATCTGTAGGGAGGGCACAGGAAAACCATTTTTTTTTGGTATGATCAACAAGGTTAGTCACGAAATTTTGAGAACTTATCGAATGGTGACAGAGTAACGGGTGTGTGTTTAGTCTGAAATGTTACGTCGGTTGCTCAAGGTGTGCTTCTCGCGCATTATGTTAGTGTATAATTTATTAACAAATTTCGTTTAGGTAAAAAACGTATTATTTAGTATAGATGTCGATTTTCTCTGTCCTATTACTTTGTGTCTGCTTAAATGTTTCTGGCACCAGTTTATTTTTCCTTCTTTTTTGACATGCCTTGCGGACGTAAACTGGCCTAAGTTGTAGCTCTAGCAGAACACGAGCAGCTAAAGTTATTAGAACCCAAGAATCGGATGCTCATGCTGAAGAAAGAAGAAAAGTCTAAGCTGAAATAAAGCTGCCCTTAGTTAACACTTCCCCCCCCCCCCAACATCCCCTCACCTTCGTTTGTTTTTCTGTTTTTAATTATGTTGGAAATTGATTCTCTTCAAGAGACAGGTTTGATGGTAGAATGATATAGTGTTGGCTTCCCGGTCATATTATGCCGACTTGGTGTTGTTTGGGATCAATCCTTCGCTACCAAAAACTTCCTATATTCAATTCTGGCAAAGAAATTCTTAATCCTCACGTACGAAGTCACGGGTATCAGCTAGTTCCTCGTAAGAATGAACGGCTACACTTAAGCTAGGCGGAAGTATAACTTTTCCCTCTTCTTTCGGAAAGGTATCGTTACCGATTTCGTACAACAAATCCGAAAACTCTTGCCACAACTAAGCACCCACATGTTGAAAAATCTCAGAATACCAACATGATGGTAAACAAATGGAGCAAGCGGCATGAACTGTTGATAAGGCAAGCCTCAGCCAGTGTATCGTCCCAGTGCTGGTTATCAAGCGAATGTCGCGCTCGGTTAACTGCCAGTAGGATGGGTTGCTCGACGTCATCGAATGTTCTTAGCGCCCTAAATGAAGTTGAGCCACGTAACATATGCAAAGCCGGCCTCGGTAGCGTAGGGGCTAGAGTGCTAGCTCCGCGTGCTGAAGGTCGCCGGTTCGAATCCGTCTGCGGGCATGGATGTTAAGTGTTGTGTGTCTGTGTGAATGTCCTGTGGTGTCCATACTTAGGAGATGCAATATATAAACACTGGATGACGACTGATTCTCTGGAAGCCATTAAAAAAAAAAAACACCATATGCAAAAGCAACCGCAAAAAGTACAGTCCCGTATTATTCATATATACTGTATAAACTCTTCTTGAGTTTGTAGCGGTACGTGCCGGTGGGGAGGTAAGGGTGAAAACCTATTACTTCTTTTTATAATTCAAAGAAACCCAAGGCTGCTAATTTATTGGGTACTCATAAAGGCGTACAGGCTAGGCTTATTTATCGTTAACATTGACACATTGAAATATGATAAAAAGAACTATGCAAAGCCTCTTCTTACAATTGCCAACATATTAACAAATAAACGTAGCATTAAAACACAACCACTTTTAAAATTAATCTTGAAACAAACTCCCAATGTTAATTGACAAGCAAGAAAGCTACACACTTGATTTTTTCAAATGAAAGTTCCCTTCACAATGATCGGGAACCATAAATCAAACACAGTATTGACATTAACTGTATCCGATCTCAAATGCCGGGCGCCAGGATAATTTAAATTATCCACCAAGTGTGGCATTAAGAAATTCTTCCCCAGCTAGCTCAATATTTGGGGGTGCGAGAACTCCTAATCATTCAGTAGTCGTTACAGGGCTGTACTCAATGACCGAATAAAAGTACCACACTGCACATGTAGAATTATTACCGTGACGGCGATGTATTTCCCGCGGCGGCGGAATTACTATAGCCCCTTGGCTGTAGCGGACAATGCACCACGTCCGTGCAAGCATACTGGATGCGTGCACAGCGACCTCACTGTACAAGACACGCTTATTGACCCTCAGGTTCGATGCCAAGACGGAGCGGATCTCCAGCTTCGGAAGATCCGCTCTTTCCAGTCTGAAGGCTCGGAGTCAAGTCCCCTCCAGCGTCCGCCGGAAAAAAACCTCCACCCGTCGCTCGTGGTTTACGTAGAGCAAAAATACATCGGCATTACAAAATGTCTCTCTCGATTGGTCCTGCCATTTTCAAGCTCCTCCTTCCGGCTGTCACGATAGGCGAACATTGTCTTTCTCGATTCGTGCGAACTCGGGATAGCCTCGGACTTATTCGTCACCTGTGACCTCCAAACTGTCCGTTCGGACACCTGGGGTTTGTATACGATCATTCACACCGGTGTACAGTTTCCCCGGAGCCAAGGGATTATACGCTTGACCAAATGCGTGAGAAAGGGTAGCTGGTGTCCATTGTCCCTGGCAGCCGCCGGCCTGTCGCGACAATCTGGCGCGTCTTAGCTGGGAGGTCCCAAAAACACTGGCATTCCTCTCCGATAATTCCTTTCTTATTCTTTTTATATATTAAAAAATATACAAAATATTATATATAAATGTACGGAATGACCCATATTTGGTCATTCTGTTACAAGTTATATTCTTAAAAATCACTTGGAACAACCTCTCCTGCAACAACTCTCTTGGGCTACTAAATACTAGTTGAGTGTAGGTGTAGTAGGCAAACACCTCATCGTACAACAGTGTTTTAGTAAAGTTATCGATCACACATAAACGGGAAAAAGGCCAGGAAGATAGTATGCTCCCCTACATTATCAGGATCAAAATATATGCATTGTTCACCCTCCAAGTGAACATCAGGATTTGTGAATGGCAGGAACCTCTCATGTATCGGAATACGCAAACAGCTTCTGATGAGCTAATGTATCGGCCGGATTGGTATCGAGTGAAACCTCATCTCCATTTAGTTGTTCAGTGCAGTAGTTGATTGGTCCTTACCTTTGTTCACATATTTGCATATTTATTTGATTGGCTGAGCGTTTTCGACTTTCAAGTGAGTTCCAAATGTATTTGATAGTGTGACGGCCGGTCTGTGAATTAGGGCTTAAATTGGTAGTTTTGGTATTTTATTCAGTGATTATTGTAAGGTACTTGAAGCAAGCGGACTGACTACGTGAGACTTTCTGCTGACAGTGAGTGCTTCTGCTGCGCGAAGCGCGCATCATGTGTCTAGCACGTGAGGGCTCACGCATAAATACAACTGCGTGGCGTGATCTCGGTCTATTCTATTCGGTTATTGACTATTCTGCCAGCAGGCAAGTGATAGGTAAGACGTATGTCCTGTCTGTGCCACTGGCACTAGGCAAGTTACGTTACCTATAGTCTTGTCTCATGTTAGTTATCATTTGGTTAGATAAAGTATGTTAGATAAATTATTCAGTCTGTGTAACTTAAACGAGTTGTTTGCCGTTGTTTGTATTGATGTTGTAATGCCTCGTCGTAATCTATTTGGTAATGAAGTGTTATATTCAGGATCGTATTTAATTATTCAGTCATTCCTATAATAATTCAGTAAAGCCTTGTTTCAGTTATGTTCGTATGAAGAAGCTAGTAATTCATTTAGTAAGATAAATTTGGTAACATTGTAGCCATGCTTGCGTGTTATTTCCTATCAGCATAACATTAGACAGATTTGTGGATAAATATATGGTTAGGCTTTTATAATTAAAGTATGTTTAAACTATCAGTTGTGTCGCCTCAGTCATTTACAGTCGTTAGGTTAGAACCCAAGTTATTTCAGATAATTATGTGGAAGAGTTTGTGATATATCGGCAAGGTAAGATCTATTATATCACTGTTAGAGAAATTCGCGATCCCTGCTATAACAATGATCGCCCTGGTGTCAAATATCCTTTCTGACAATTAACATCTTGGTGCCCACAGCTAGATAATCTGTTATAGCCTGGAGGATAATCTGATCCTAAGATGCTTCTAAGAACACCTCCAAATCAATCTATGTCGCCCACTAGTGGACTGCACGGCCATAATAACCCCCTTATCACATAATACCTGCCATAATAGCGTTGGGATGGGCCGGCCTCGGTATCGTAGGGGCTAGAGTACTGGCCCCGCGTGCTGAAGGTCGCCGGTTCGAGTCCGGCCGAGGGCATGGGTGTATAAGTGAATGGGTGTATAAGTGTTGAGAGCCGGTGTGAATATCCTGTCCGTCCTGTGGTATCCATACTTAGAAGCTACAATATACATACTCGATAGCTGGTTCACTGGAAGCTATGATATAAGATTGAGCTGGCTAAATGGACTCAGTTGTCGAATGCCATTAAAAAAAAAAAGAAGCGTTGGAGAGTAAGGTACTACCCATCTGTTATCCAGAACTACCTGTTTGACCACCCAATTTTATTTAAGCAGTGAAACCAACTTGTGTAGGTAAACGTCAACGATATGATAGCTAACGATTCTCACCTGTTATTGTTTGCTTGACCGGCATTTTCGGAAATCTCATTGTACAATGGCAGTCTCGCATGCAGGTGAGTTAGTATTAACGGTACCGCAAGGGCTGTGCAAACATATGTCACTTTACGGTAGCGTACAGAGAAGGTCCTGCTTAGCTTATTATACTATCGATGTCGTTAAGAGACTTCTTTTCCTGCAACCACAAAAGAATATGTGCACGCGGCAAACCCCCGTTTATACCAATCTACACTATACATAAATCAAAATTACGTAGCAAATACATTCTCCACAGAGTGAAATTCAGGTGGAATACTATAGCAATAGTATCGTGTCTATTGTGGAAATCTTGTCCTTGACAAAGTTCTTGCGTTATCTCTGTACACTTCGGTTTGATGGTAAACGTAATGAATAGTTCTGGGTGCCTAAATTTTCTCAGGTAAGAAGGATATACACCTGGAAACGTTCTGGAGATACAAGCAGATATCAGATAGATTATATCATGGTCAAACAGATATTCAGGAAGCAAGTGCTAGACTGTAAAGTGTACCCAGGAGCAGACAGACTCTGACCATAATTTGACAGTAATGAAGTGCAGGCTTAAATTCATGCGAATAACGAAGCAATATAAGCAGAACAGACTGGAAGTGAATAAACTGAAACAATCTAGCATGAGAGAAAAATTTGCAGAAATGGTAAACTTCGGTCTAAGAAGTAATTCTGAAAGGAGCTCAACCAAAGACGAATGGAATGCATTAAAGACCGAAATAATGAAAGTTGGTAAAGAAACATTAGGCTTTCGGGAACAAGCTGCCCGAAAACCTTGGATCACAGAAGAAATTTGGAGCTGATGGATCAGAGGAGAAGGAAAAAAATGCTAAAGATGAAGCGGGAAGAGAGCAATACAGGAAATTTAGAAATCAAATAAATAGGAAATTCAAAATAGCAAAAGAAAAATGGTTAGAAGAAAAGTGTGACAAAGTAGAAAAGGAAATAGTCGTAGGTAAAGTAGATGTTGCATATAGGAAGATCAAATTGAATTCTGGAAAAATGAATAAAAGATGTGTGAACATTAAAGCTGCCGATGGGAAAACTCTTTTAAGCTCAGACGATAGAGCTAACCGATGGAAGGAATACATTGAGAAACAGTATGATGGGGATGACTTGAATAATAGCGTAATATAAAAGGAAGGCGATGTCCACATTGATGACTTAGGATATCCTGTTTAGAGGACAGAAGTTAATAGAGCTCTGAATGACTTGAAAGCAAATAAGGCAGTTGGAATTAATGAGGTCCCTGCAGAATTTCTTAAATCCCTAGGAGAAGAAGGAATCGAAAGATTATTCAAGGTGATATCAAAAAGTTATGAAACAGGAGAAATTCCAACCGATTTTAATAGAAATATCATCTTCACACATCCGAAGAAAGAGCAAGCCAACAAATGTGAGAATTATCGCATCATTAGTCTACCATCACAAGCTTCAAAACTACTGGCCAGAATAATATACAGAAGAATGGAAAGGGTAATAGAAGAGATAGTAGGTGAAGATCAGTTTGGGTTTAGGAAAAATTGTGGTACGAGGGGAGCAGGTCTGGCTTCAAGATTAATACTTGAAGGGCGGATCAAGAAAAACAAAGATACTTTTTTAGCGTTTGTTGATTTAGAATAAGCTTATGACAATGTTAGGTGGGACAAGATGTTCAAAATTTTAAAGTAGTCAGGTCTAAAGTATCGAGATAAAATAATACTTTATAAACTATATAAGAATCAAGTTGCTATAATCAGAGTAGAGAATCACGAGAGACATGCAGTAGTTGAAAAGGGTGTGAGACAAGGTTGTAGTCTATCCCCGTTAATATTCAACTTGTATGTAGAAGAAAGTCAAAGAAAAATTTCCATGTGGCATAAGTGTTCAGGGAGAAAAAATCAGTACGCTATGATTTGCTGACGACGTTGTCTTGTTAGCAGAAAGGGCTGAGGTTATTGAGAAGTTACTGAATATCATGAACATAATAGTGAAGGAGGATTTTGGACTGAATATAAATCAAAGCAAGACAAAAGTAATGAAATGTATCAGAAATGATACCAATACTAGTAGATTAAATATAAAAACAGGATCGGATGCAATAGGAGAAGTAAGTGAATTCTGTTACTTGGGAAGCAAAATTACAACTGATGGCCGAAGCAGGAATGATGTTAAAAGCAGAATAGCACAAGCAAAATGAGCCTTCATGAAAAAGAGAAATCTTTTAGTTTCAAATATTTATCTAAGAATTAGAAAGAACTTTTTAAGGACTCTATGTGTGGAGCACAGCACTTTATGGTAGCGAAACATGGAATTTAGGAATACCGGAAAGAAAGAAAATTGAAGCATTTGAAATGTGGTGCTACAGAAGAATGCTGAAAAATTAAGTGGATTGACAAATTAAGAAATGAACGAGTTTTGGAAATGATGGGCGAGGATAGAAGTTTGTGGAAGAAGCTTACTGAAAGAAGATACAGGCTAGTAGGTCATATTTTGAGACATGCTGCCTTGGTTAATTTGCTGGTGGAGGGAACAGTCGTAGGTAAGAACTGTAGAGGAAGACAGAGATTAGAATGTATGAAACAGATAATTGAGTACGTGGTTTGTAAGGGGTATGTAGAGATGAAATTAATGCTCACCCTATGACATCCCCTCGACGTGCATTCTATTCTGCGCACGTTACTCGACTTTGATAGCATTAAAAACTACATGCTTACCGTAAATCTCATCATCTATCCCACGGGAACCTTGTCTTTTTTCGAAATAAAAAAGTATTTAAAAGATAATACATAATATCAGTTATAACCTTTCCAAGATGCTAATAAATCCATTCGCTTGTTTCATCATGATGCGCTTCAAAGACCCTAAATTTTCATCACTTATCTTTCTTGAACAATATCGTTTTTCTGGATAAAATGTATTCTAAATGGCAATACACAGTAACAGTTATAATTATGCCCAGTTGTATTCATATCCATGAGGTAGTTTCTGCGTCATGCGTTTTCAAAAATACTTAACTTTCATTACTTATCCCACGGGAACACCATCGTTTATCGAGATAAAATGTGTTTTAAATAATATTGCTTAGTATCAATTATAATTTTGCAAGTGGCATTCAGATCCATGTGGCAGTTTCATCGTGATGTGCTTTCAAGGATACTTAAATTTTACCACTTATCCCACGGGAACACCATCGTTTATCGGGATAAAATGTATTTTAAATATTAATGCATAGTATCAGTTATAATTATGCTAAGTTACATTAAGATCCATTTGGCAGTTTCATCGTGATGCACTTTCAAGGATATTTAACTTTAATCACTTATCTCAAGGGAACTCCGTCATTTTTCGGGATAAAAAGTATTCTAAATGTTAATCCAGTATTCTAAATATTAATCCATGGTATCTGTTATAATGATGACAAGTTTCAAGCAAATCCATGCGGTAGTTTTAGCGTGATGTGCTTTCAAAGATACAGACAGACAAAAAAATTTAAAAAAATACCATTTTGGCTTCTATATCATTAGTAATGCTTCCTCCAATTAAAATTTTCAAAATCTATTTAAGTACAGATTTCGGCCAGTTACATTTTTATTATATTACAGTTGTATATAGAAGTGATGCATCATAGTGAAAGTGGCAGCTGTTCGTGCACTGAAACGTCCGCAGTGGCTTCACGAATAGACTGAGTGTGGTTCGTTTGCTGCACAATCCTGGCTCGGTTGCGTGCCGCGCGCGCCAGCCGTGCTATTCAACAGAAATGACTTGCGCGGCAAATAATCGGTTTGGCGCGCTCTAACATGGCTCGCGCGGCAGGCACGCATAGTCGATACGCAGCTTGACCTACACACTATCGACTGTCCGGCGAGTAGGCCCATAAAATTATTTTATTGTTCGTGCAGTTTAAATGCCCTAGCAGCATTTAGCGGCGTGTGCCTTAATTCTCGCGGCGTGTGCCGATTCACACCAACTGAATCCTTCTGAAATGCATGACTGTCCCCTCTCACAGTTCACTACACAAAATATGGAAGCATTTTACACCAGCACACTAGCTGCTCCATAAAATATTAAACATAATTTCGTAGGATCTGTCTCTACTGATGTCAGCGGTGTTTCGGTACATGATTAAATTAAAAACTCAACGTTCTTTTCAATGGTACGTTAACTAGAAAATCAAGTTTGTCGTGTTTTTGTAGTCTTAGTTAATAAAGATTACTATAGCCTATTTCTGAAGCGTAAACTGTACCCTCAAACATCAAATGAGCGAATAACTATACTAACAGAATAACTGCATACGATACAATGGTTAACAGATCGGACATTGTTTTCAAATAGTTAATACTCGAGATCTACATCTACATCTACATATATACTCTGCAATTCACAAAATTGTGGGTGGCAGAGGGTGCTCAGCACCAAAGCTAATCTCTTTGCTGTGCATTCCAATCCCTAATGGTACGAGGGAAAAAAGAATTCATATAAGAATCAGTCCGGCACCTTATTTCTCTAATTTTATCTTTCCTGTCCTTCCGACTCAAATAGGTTGGTGGAAGAAGTATTTCACTACACTCATGAGTGAAAGTTGGAGTACGCATGTTTTCCAATAAGTTTAAACGAAACGTGTCTCGTCTATCTACCAGAGACTCCCAACCTAATCTACTAATCAGTTCTGTGACGCTTTCATAAGGACTGTAGCAAGCGGTCACGAATCGAGCGGCTCTTCTCTGTACTTTCTCTATACTTTCGATCAATCCCTTACGAAACGGGTCCCAAATGGCACAACAATAATCCAAATGTGGACGCACAAGAGATTTGTACGCTATCTCCATTGTTTGTTCATTACAATTTTTCAAGATTCTACCTATGAATCGCAGCCTAGAATTTGCTCCACCTACTAAAGAATTAATGTGTATGTCCCATTTCATGTTCCTTTGTACTGTTACTCCCAAATATTTAATAGGATGGATTGGTGAGGGGGGGGGGGGGGTTTATGAATTTAATAATTATTTATAATAAATCAATTATTGGGTTGGCAAGAATCTTAACCTTGTCAGATCACAATGAAACTGACATAGATAATTTATTATATTCATTTGGCTACTACACCGCTAGGCATATTTAACGTTACCATTAACACAATAATCACTAACATATCAATGCAAGCCTAGCGATTACAACTGGCCGATTCATTCAAGCAAACAATTATATGAATTTTACTTTAATTGAAAATCTTCTGACGAAGTTATAGTTAGTAAGCGGGAACAAGGTTCACAATACGCTACAACAAACAAAACAGTCAGCAATCAAAATGAATACATGAAATGAACATGCGTCTCGGGCGCCGTCAAATAACAAGGAGAAAAACAAGGAACTCGCGATATGCAAAGGTTCCCACAATGTTCAACAAAATGTCGGCTAGCTCAGGGTCTAAATTTGCTCAAAGAACACAAGTCTCTTTCTCAAGTCGCTTACGGGTCATTCGCAGTCTCATAAGAACACAACGATGCAAGACCTGGCGTTAACACTTTACCATAGCATAGGCAGCAACACTGAAGTCCGTCGCGCTATCAGCCCAGCGCGATAGAAAGATCACCAGCCAGTGATCATAGGCAGGTCACTGTACTGACCAAGCACAACCGTTCTGGCCTGGCGAGAAGTCAGCAGTCGACTATCCCAGACCGTGGTCTGGCCAGAAGTTAGATCGACTGCCCTGGACCGTGGTCCAGCAAGGAGTAACTTCCTCCTCTTCGGAAGGCGATGGCGTCCTCCTCCCGCGTAGGAACATGGCGGGCAGAAAGAAATACACCCTGAATTAACTTGTGAAGACCCCTACCGATGATTTCATAGGCAGGTTGGAAATCACGTGGTATCGTTGCACACTCAGATTCGCGGCATTTTTGCCAGCGTCCTCTCCGCGTCCATCCTTGTTGGGGCGGGGGAGAGGTTGACCTTCACATGTTTGCTGTGCGAACCGTTGGGGTTAGTCACTGGCCTTGGGTGGCGACAGCGAGGCGGCCCCATTGTGTCCGTTCACTGGGAATTACCGTTTCACTTCCGTCCCTAGCCTCAGATGTGCGATCCTTCGCTTAAACAAATCTTATGCTCACACATCTTTCGCTGAGCCTTCTCAAATGAAATACCCTTGCATATTTATTTAATCATATACAATTTTTGGGCTGCCCGAGATCAATTTTAATTAATTTTAATCTGAATAAATTAAAATTAAACACAACTTAATAAAATTATAAATTGTAGCGTGGCGTGATAACGTCCCGTTACAATATTTAATAGAATCGACCATATCAATAACTGTATTGTTTAACTCGTATTTCTGAACAATCGGATTCTTTTTGTTAGTTATGCTCATTGTCTTGCACTTTTTACAGTCTAGAGTAAGTTGCCACTCAGCGCACCAAGCCAAAATAACATCCAGATCGCGCTGAATTTCTAAGCAATCGGCCAAAGTTCTTACTTCCCTATAAATAACCGCATCATCAGCAAACAATCTAAAAAGGCTTTTCACTTTGTCTCCGAGATCGTTTATAAAAATTAAGAAAAGAAGTGGTCCTATTACACTTCCTTGAGGTACACCCGATGTAACATCTAGATTAGAAGAACTTTCTCCTTCAACGACAACATACTGCGACCGACCAGTTAGAAAATCCTTTATCCATTCACAAAGCTGATCCGATATACTGTAAGCTCGAAGCTTCGCTAAAAGGCGGTTGTGTGGCACAGAGTCAAAGGCTTTCTGGAAATCTAAAAAAATTGCATCTACTTGTGAACCTGTATCGATAACTTTCATTACGTCGTGTGTAAATAGGGCCAGCTGTGTTTCACATGATCTTTTCTTCCGAAATCCATGTTGATTTGTTGTAAGAAAATTATTATAATCTAGAAAATTCATAATGTTCGAGCATATAATATGCTCCATAACTCTACTACAAACAGATGTTATAGATATGGGACGATAGTTCCCAGGATCACTTCGATCACCTTTTTTGAAAATCGGAGTTACTTGCGCGATTTTCCAGTCTGAATGTACTTTTCGCTCTTCTAATGATTTACTGAATATATCAGACATAAATGGCCCGATTTCTGCAGCATACTCTGAAAATACTCTTACTGGAATTCCATCCGGGCCCGGTGCTTTCCCCCACTTCAAGAGCTGTAATTGCTTAACGATACCTGCAGTATCTATTCGTAATGATTCCATCACCGACTCGCCACGGCGTGGGAAAACGGGAATACTATCCTTATGTTCATTTGTAAATGAATTTTTGAATACAGTATTTAGTACGTTAGCTTTATCGCGGCTTTCATTAACCTCGGAACCTTCACGAATTAGTGCTGGAATATTGCTGTTGGTACAATTAACTTTTCGTACATACGACCAAAATTTCTTTGGGTTTTCTGTGAGACTCTTAGAGAGAGAGTTGGAGTGAAAATCGTTAAAGGCCTCGCGTATTACATTCTTAATACGTCCTCTTAAATCAGCTAAGGTTTCTAAATCGCTGCGACACCCCTTCCTTCTTGAGCGTGCGTGTATTTTCCTTTGTTTTTTTGAGTAATCTTTTGACTTCGCATGTGTACCACGGTGGATCATCCTCTCCCTTTATTGTCCGCTTTGGTATATGTATTTCCATGCCTTCCCTGACTATATGTATAAAACGATGCCACATCTCTTCAACAGTGTCCTTTGTTGACTTGAAGTTATGGTATTTATTCCTCAGGTAGGTTCTAAAACACTCCTTTGAGGACTTACTGAATTTGTATACAATCCGCCCTTTTTTTCTTTTTCGCTCGGTCATTAATTTGATAGTCGCAATTACCGCTTTGTGATCGCTTATTCCTGTGGTCGTTGAAATGTCGGTGAATAATTTTGGCCTGTTGGTAACCAGCAAGTCTAAAATGTTTTCGCTACCGTTATGACACCGCGTAGGTTCATTAACTAGCTGCTCGAGATGATTATCTGACAACAAATCGAGAATTACTTCAGAAGCTGCCTTGTCCCTGCTACCTGTGATGTGAACGTAATTACGCCAGTCAATATAAGGCAGATTGAAGTCGCCTCCTAGTATCATAGCATGATCTTTAAAACGGCTAGCAAACTACTTAAAGTTGCGTGCTAACAACGAAACTGTTTTGAACAAAAACTTGGAACAAATCAGCATAGACACTAACAATTTGATTTATTCAAAGATCTCATTTCAGACACTTTCTTCAGTCGAAACTAACATGGAAGCCGTACTTCGAAGACGTCAGAAGCTGAGTTCATCAACGACTGGGGCAACTTTATCCAGTTTTGAATTGCAATAGCACATTACCACCCAGATTCGGTCTCCAATTATATCAAGCGCTGGTGCGCGCGATCATGGAATATGTATCCCCTGTAGGGGGATATGCCGCAAAAACGCATATTGAGAAGCTGCAGAGAATGCAAAACAAGGCGCTGAAGAGAGCACTCCACTTGCCTATGAATTCCCAACAGACCTCCTCCACTAGACAGCGGGGATCCAGAGACTTCGGGACAGGTATAAAAATATAGCAAGACATTTTTACCAAAACGCTGAGGAGAGCGACAACCGCCTTAATATTCGCTCTATGCCACAGAAGAAAACTATTGAGAAAACCACAATTATCCACAGTGCAGGAGGAAAGCACTTATAATGTTAAATATATATATATATATAAATATATATATATATATATAAAAATATAAAATTAAATAAAAACCAAAAAGTTCTCAGCAGAAATATAAAAGTAAAACAAACACTTATACGGAAACATCAAATAAAAGAAGGCAATGCCAAGACGGCAAGTACTTCAGACAAGAATCCCTTCACCTAAGAGCTAAGGGAGATTGATAGAGCCTCTCCAGTTGAAGTAAGAAGGTTATGAATCTCAGCTTTCTTGAATATTAATTCAGAGATTGAAAAATCTCCGGAAATGTAGTAATTTCGAAAATAAAGACACATGCCAGTGCTACTCAATTAATAATTTATATAAAATCTTTATCACCGCCCTGTCATTTATTTGTGTTTGTGTTTTATGAGACACGATGCCACAGCCCTCATGTGAATTAGCTAAAAATATATTTACGTCAATATTCTAGAACACGCCGTTTAATTTTAAACAGTAAGTGAGATAAATTATTCACTGTCAAGAGAAATTCTAAGTCCTTATTTTCGTTTTCGTAGAGAAATCTTCTGGGTCAAACATACTTTAAACGTACATTATTCAGGTTTTAACGCTACAAGCTATACCATAATCATAATGTTCAAAGAAATAATCAGGGTATGAATCAAGGGAAGCTAGAAATTAAAAAAATGAAACAAGAGTTTGTATTACTTCCGCAGAGTACGTATCAGCGATTAATACTCAGCTTGATGCTGCTACGGTACTAAAATATTTGAAACAAGGGCATATGGAAACACGGCTTTGAAACATGATGGAAGATTAAATATTATCTATCTTGCAATGTAGTAATATTCCCTGTGAATATAAAAAAAAGCAGCAGGAATATTCTGTACCAAAACATTTGATCACTAGCACAACTGGTTTTCTAAAATAAGTAATAAATTATCAGGAGCTAAAATCTCTCCACTCATGCATTCGCTGTTCTCTAATTAAGCTGAACGCAGTTGCTTTAAAACAGGACGCTTGAAGCAGCATTTGTATTTAATACAACCAAGACAGATCTGCGCCACTGTTCGTAAAAGTCGCTATCAAGATCTTGTGACAACATAAAAGAGTTTACTGCCAGTCGTAAGTGAAATGAGCAACAGCGTGATACAGATATTTCTTAGCGACATATCAAATTGTATGGTCTCAAATCGTCCTTCAGACACATCGCTTCGAAGGAGGGTGCATACCCCGACTGACGTTATGCAATTAAAAATATTTCGATTTGCGTAACTAATGTATGCATAGTGCCTTGGCCTCATGTTCTGATTTCAGCGTAGGGGACGGGCGATTTTTTTTTCGCTTACGTTTCTACTGCTCATCTACGTCGAGGTGATTAGAGCAGAGAGAGGATGGGGAACAAGGAACGGTAAGGAATTCGACCATGGTCATTTGAAAGAACCATCCCGGCATTCGGCTGGGACTGATTTCGGGAAGCTGCGAAAATCCAAAATCTGGATGACAGGCTGGGGAACTGAACTGGTCCCTTCAAATTGTGAAACAACAGAAATATTTTTTATAAGAATATCATATTTTTCCCTTGAGCGTGGACAAAAATCAGTAATATTTACTATTAGAGAAAAAGAATAGGACAGTGCAGGTTGCTATGGATATAAATACAGAGATTGAGGCTAATGGTAGAGAGAGTACAATAATGTATAATAATGTTTGAAACAAAAGGACTATAATTATTTAACAATTATGACGACTTCACAAATCACGGTAATACCACAGAATGTCAGACCGGGCGTTACCGCTCATCCAGCACGCAGCTTTATTGTTGTGTTTGGTTAGTGGTGCTAACTCTAGTAATGACACCTTTGAAATGAATGACCATAAATTTTAATTAACGAGGTAAAAAGACAAATTAAAAGTGCTAGATCTGGATCTACGGTTTGTAATTGTTCATTCCTAAGGGTTCAATAAATTGTTTCATTTACTTATTTGAGCATTCTATTCTCGAATGGTCGTTTAACTTTCCAGCTCAACGGTGCAGTCACCCGAATGATAACTATAAACCAACATAAGTGAATTAGGATAGTTAAAAAAAAATCATGGTTTGAATTTGTTATATGAATCGTGAATATTCAGCAAATATATATATATTTATATATATATTTACTATATCACAATAAATTACTTAGTCTTGCATGAGCAGATGAGACTATCAGTGTTAATTAAACGTGACACGCTACGGCTATGAATTCAGGTTTGTGGGCAGTGAGGCAGGTGTTGTACTAAAATCAGATGGACTGCTGTGGCATTGATGTCTAGCTGGTCGTAATAATTAGCGGGTGAAAAATGTATGTAACCGCCGATGCTCCTGAGTTTGGTAGCATGGGACCTTATCATAGATCCTGCTACGATGGTGGCATCTGTTCGCCCTGTCAGGTGATGAACTTTAAGTTATTCATCATTGATTTAACACATTTAATTTAGCGTACCTACAATAGGATATAACGTTCAATAATTTTAGAGTGTTTTTCTCATTAATATTTGAGTAGTTTAATGAATGCCGAAATTACAATGATAGAAATGTTTTGTAGTAATTTAACACAAAAATCAGAGAATATTATTATAGAATAATCGAGACATGTAATTAATTAATCGAAAAATGGTAAATTATTTAACACATAAACCACTTAAAAATCTCTATTCGATAATCTATTTACAAACAAGTAAAGAGTAACAAAATTATTAAAAAAACACTATCAGTATTTTGTATTAACTACACTTACAGTTACTATTTATATTAAATGTTGTAAAATTGTTATTCTCATTCTTACTAATACCTCTTACTTTTTATGGCGGTTTTTAAATTCATATAAATCATTCGAAATCCGTTTCTTGTTCTATGATGCCGAAATGGCTTAACCGATTATAATGAATTTTGTAACAAAGGCAGTGCACACATCTTTAATGTTATCATTGTTCTTTTTAGAATATTACACCCTTCAGCAGACGATGTGCCAGTTGAATTTAATATCGCACTATTAGTAACCGTAAAAAGTAATTAAGCAGTGATTATTAGTTTAGAAAGAGGTCGACATGTTTTACTTCGCTTTTTGTTGTGTTCACTAAAAATGATAATTAAGTGGGGCATTTTTTGGCCGTTGAACCGTAAAGAGCACAACCGCTAACACTTAAATACCTTTTCTCTCTAATTGTCCATTATACCCTCAATTTTCGAAATAACGTACTTAATAATTTGATCTTAGGCATGCTGTTCTAATTCAATATTATTGATGATTTTGACTTTTGAGATAAGGTGATATTCGATTTGTTGCTTGTATTGATTTGATTAATTTACACTATCATTCAGTTTTTATTTCTTCATGTTTTTGAATGTAGTACATCAGAATTTGGGATTAGTGCTTGAACATATAATACTACCATACTGATTTTTTTCCCTCTTCATCAACAACAGAGAAATTTAGGAGGGTTTCAGAAGTGAATTATTTACCTAATTACGCAAGCGGCAACAAAACAATCTTTGTCATATGAACTTTGCAGAGTTCGTGTCTCAGATAATTTGAGCGACAAGCATAAGGCCAAGCCACCACATAACATCGTGTCAGCCACCTGCCTTTCTACCGCTCTGAAGGTCCATTCACAGTCCAACTTGTAGGACCTACGATTTACAGAATTTCCGATGCAGGAATGGGGATGCAAGACTACACATGGGACGTGTTGGATGTTGTTGTGCTCCCAGACCAACCAACACGGGTACCTTCCGACCGACATCATAATGCGTTGGATCGTGCTATGTCGCAAGGAAGCAAGAGTGAAAAGGACAGGTTGGAACATGACGCTTTGGAGGTACATGAATGGGCGAAAACATCCTACGTAGTCCTATAGGGAGGTCCTACAAATTTGTACCGGTAACTAGGCCACTTTACATGTAAGTCAAACTTCGGTAACAACACCTGTCAATTCATTGTTACTTTTGTTGTAGGTCCGTTAAAAAAAAAAAAAAAAAAATACCACGATGTTATTAGCTAAGTGACAATGGGCCGAATTTTGTATAAAGAGAAGGTACTCTTCCATTACGGCCGTAGTAGCTAAATAAATGTGTGCTGTCTTTTTTTCTAAATTCGTCTGCAATAGATTTACTTGGTTCTAAAGATTTAAAATCTGGTCCACCCACAGTTCAAATTTTTATTTACTGCAACCGGCAGCAGAGATATCAACTATATTTTACCGAGCGTGGTGGCTGAGTGGTAACGCTTTGGCCTGGCATTCGGGAGGACGCCGATTCGAATCCCGATCCGGACATATAGATTTCCAACATCACTCCAGGCGAATGCCGGAATGCTTCCTTCAAAACGCCATGGCCGAATTACTTCCCGTTCCATGTCCCCAGTCCCATCCCATCTATAATGATCTCGACGTCGACGAGGCTTAAAGCCATATTTTTTTAAAAAAACCTTCATTTTCAATTGGGCAAGTACTGATTTTGGGTAAGTGCTTTTTATTATTCTATAAAATGTATGAAACAATGGTCGTCAAATATTCACATTTGTAGTGTATTTGTTAGCCTTCCGCTTGCTCTCCGACGTTAATTGTTGTGCTATTACTTTTTCGAGAATGCCGGCGTTACGTTCTCCCATTTGAATGGAAGTACAACATGGAGGACGTTCTGTGTTTTTCTAAGACACCCACATCTTCAGTGCTTCTGAAGTAGAGCTTGCAGGACGCATATGAAGAATCTAAGGACTATCTCTACTAGTGGGCTATATGATTCACGATACCGTCATAATTATTAAAAAATCTAATTTTGTGTGGTCTTTACGAAGGTTCTCACCACCTGAGCCAACTGTCTCTGTCATAGCCACCCGTCCTAAGTCAGCAATCATACCGGGTACAGCTTACCAACAGCTTAACGCGAAACACGAACTACGGAAGTGTTCTGTCGTAAGTCACGTTGACAGAGGAAGCTTTCCCTGAGGTAAAGGACACGCTAGGGGCCCTTAAAATTCCAGCCGAAATTGAGATCCGAGCGATTTCCCGTCAGACGCCCACCAGACGTGTCACATATGGCGATGCTGGAGGGTTTATATCTGGAAAACACTCCGCCTTTCGCATTTACCAGCAACATATCCAAAGACACTCGTTCTCTCATAGCACCTCCTGCAACCGTGTTACGTTTTTAAGGGGGTATTATAAAAGAACGATGTCTGAAGTAGGTGGCGTCGCATAACCATCAACCTCAATAATGCGCAGGCAATAAACATGCGGCGGCAGACGGAATGTTGTGACATTTTCTACAACTGGGTGGAGGAAAAATAGACGGGGCATTTTCTTCTTACTATCGCAATGTGAGTCTTAGTAGTCTGCTGACTTGAAGATCTGACATAAAAGAGTTTAACGACACTGTAGTAGTCGAGCTGTTCTTTATAAGGTTCTCAACCGCGGAGCTTCCTGACATTGTGGGAGGAACCCAATTCCTTTAAGTTAGTCGGTTCGTTATTTTCCTTTACTTCTGCTGATCCCGTTTCCTCTTCTGTCAATGGAAGATATTATTAAGGCATGGTTTACGTTCTGATGCAGGAAGATGGGTTCAGATACCCATCCGTGCCTGAAGTTGAAGTGAAACAGTTGGATAATGTAAGGTGATTTTCTGTGTGAACACCATGTTGAACTTGATTCAATGTTATGGTGGAAATTTGTGATAAAAGTGCTACTGCTGTAAGGTAACTCTCGTACAATAGAACATCTGAATGTAGAAGAAGGAGAGGCAATTTGAATAGGGTGTGCATAGTTACGCATGAAACTGCGTCAGCAATTAATGTTGACGTCTCCCAGACTACCTGATATTAACAGTGATTTTACATATTCAAAGCAGATTACATTCTCCCCTCCAGGCATCTCATTCTTTCCTCAATTTTTGATTAGTGGGGGAAATCCATATTGTCTTAAAGAATTTCACCAACTCTTCTACTTCTACTATAGACCCAGCTAAAAGAAGAAGAAAAAAAAAAATTAATGTTTATCGCTGGGGAAAATTCCATTTACCGGACGTTTCAAGACATACCATTGGCCATGGAAATATTCTTCTCTTCAGTACTGTCTAATTCTGATGTAGCGTACCAAAGTCTACAACCGCGACTCAGTAACCTCGTTGAAACACATTTCTGTACGAAGCCAAGAAATACGCTCGGCTACGGTGTCACTATTTCACTTCAGCTTAACTCAATAACAATAGAAGCAGATCATCAGGATGGGTCTTTGGTTACAACCTTCTGCAGGAATTGTCGTGTATTGCACATTTACCCAGTGTAGGGTAAGCTGTTTGTTGCAATCGGATCAAATTATATATCTCCAAGACTCGATATACCACGCATCGCACGGATCACAGAATAGGACAACATAAAAAGTGCCATATCTATCGCCAAAACTATTAGGCAAAACGTACGTCGGTATACAGGGCGAACGGAGAACGTCATTTGTAATGACAGAACTGTAATAAGGAAAACAGTGTAACATCGTAAAAATAGCTACTGGTGAGTTATACCACTCCAGTACGAGAAGTGGAGAAAACATTTTCGTACTGATCTTATATCATCAATTAATTCAAGGAAAGCTGATGATAATCGTACGGGAGTGAATGTCGAGATTAACCACTACGGTTATTGAAGATTCACCCACATTACGGGACATTCCAAAAAGAAATTTAACTTTTAATCTCACTACCTAGCAATTTGAGTTGCTTGTATTATTTCGTGATGTCATTAGATATTACCATACTGCGTTAAATCTAGACATGGTAGCAATGTGACTGTTTATGACCAGTTTTAACTAAATCGAGGAAAGAAACAATACATATAAGCATCAGTATGGCATCTTATTTCTCGAATCTTATCCCTCCGGTCATTGCGACCCAAATAGGTTGGTGGAAGAAGTATCTCACTGCACTCGTATGTCATAGAATTTCGCATATTCTCCAGTAAATTCAAACGCAAATGACGTCGTCTGTCTTCCAAACGATCCCAGCCCAATATGTGTATCAATTCTGTGACACTTTCATAAGGGATGTAGCAACCAGTCGTTCTTCGGCAATTATTACGTTAAGTAGTGCCTTCTGTGAAAGTTTAATTTAAGGTTTGCAGATAGCTTTTGTTTTATCTTTGCTTATTTGTTTAGCAGCAGCAGCAGTTAGTCGTCCTTCCGCAACCGTTACGTAAAGTAGTGCCTTCTGTGACAGTTTAATTTATAATGTGTAGAAAGCTTTTATTTCATTTTTGCACATTTGTTTAGCAGCAGCAGCAGCAGTTAGTCGTTCTTCGGCAATCGTTACGTGGAGTAGTGTCTGCTGTGATACTTCAATTTAAAGTGTGTTGATAGCTTTTGTTTCATCTTTGCATATTATTTTAGCAGCACCAGTAGTCAGTCGTTCTTTGGTAACTGTTACATGAAGTACTGCCTTCTGTGTTAATTGAATTTAGAGTGTGTTGATAGCTTTTGTTT
This sequence comes from Vandiemenella viatica, assembly GCA_031002005.1. Lineage (NCBI taxonomy): Eukaryota > Metazoa > Arthropoda > Insecta > Orthoptera > Morabidae > Vandiemenella > Vandiemenella viatica. The sequence goes on from CM061921.1 coordinate 28,639,056, forward strand.
CATCTTTGCATATTTGATTATCAGCAGCAGCAGTCAGTCGTTCGCCGGTAACAGTTACGCGAAGTTCTACCTTCTGTGTAACTTTAAAGTGTGTACGTAGCTTTAGCTTCAGCTTTGCATATTTATTTACAGCCGAAAAAGACTGCTATTGAGAACCCTTAGTGAGTCCGGTTTTTTATCCGTACACTTCTCAGTTTTTAATTGTGTGACGAAAGACAACATGTGTAGGGACTGTGGTTGTTGTGTGCGGACGCAGGCTGAGGTGGCTGATAATCTCGAACATTAAAAGTTCTAGTAGTTAACTGCAGAAGTGTTTGTAATAAATAGCCCGAACTCGAATACGTTATACGCAGTACAGATGCTGATATCGTAATAGGTACAGAAAATTGGTTAAAACCGGATATTAGTTCCACGGAAATCTTTATTAGCAGCATGAACGTTTTCGGTAAGGATAGGTTACATTCCCATGACAGCTGTGTATTTATAGCTGTTAGTAAGTACCTCCCATGTAACGAAATAGTCGTCGATACTTTCTGCGAAATCTTATGGATTAAGCTCAACACAGCTGGGAAAAAACTTGTGATCGGCTCCTTCTATCGTCCACCAGATGCTGGTGTAACTACTGCCGAGGCCTTAAGGAATAATATAAATAATATAACTCGTCAATTTCCGTACCATACAATAATGCTAGGTGGTGACTTCAACTTGCAATATATCGACTGGACTAATTTCGTTCACGTTACTGGTGGCAGGGATAAAACAGCGCGCGAAGTTATTCTAGACCTTTTCTCAGACCACAATCTTGAGCAGCTCGTAACTGAACCAACGCGATGCCTCAACGGTTACGAAAATATTTTGGATATTCTCATTACAAAGAGGCCTGCATTATTCACGGACATTTCTACTAGCACGGGAATAAGTGATCACAAAGCTGTAATACCTACTGCAAAATTAACAGCCGCGCGCAAAAAGAAAAAAGAAAGGATCGTTTACAGTTTCGAAAAGGCTTCAACAGTGAGTTTTAGAGCGTTTTTGGGGCATCGTTACTATACCTCCATAGTGGCAAGAGGCACCGTTGAAGAGATGCGGCATCGATTCATACGTATAGTCAGGGAAGGTATGGACTCGCATACACCGAAACAGACAGTCATGGAAGGGAATGATCCACCATGGTATACACTGGTATATGGTATACCAGTTCTAATACAAGACGGTCGGTAAGTTGACGACAGCCGCGACAAGGCTACCGTATTTAATACCGAATTTAAAAATTCATTCACGCCGAAAACATGTAAAACTTTCCCACTTTACCACATCGTGTAGATTTAGAGATGGATCCGGTTGAAATTGATAGAGTAGGTATTGAAAGGCAATCGAAGCTCCTGAAGTGAGGTAAAGCGCCAGGTGCCGATGGTATACCGGCAAGAGTATTTTCAGAATACGCGGAGGAAATTGAACCATTTCTGTGAGATATATTCCGTAAATCTTTAGAAGAGAAGAAAGTACCTTATGACTGGAAAAGAGCCATAGTAATTCCTGTTTTCAAGAAAGGAGATCGGAGAAATCTTAGGAATTACTGACCCATATCACTAACATCTGTATGCAGTAGAATTCTGGAGCATATCATATGCTCTAACATTGTGAAGTTTCTAGATGAGAACGAGTTACTTAAACCGTATCAACACGGATTTCGGAAGAAGAGGAGGCTCTCTTTTTAAAGAGTTAACTTGATTAATCTGGCATGAGATTTGACCTTCTCCCGTTTATTAATCTCTTGTACAATGTAAGACACTTAACACGCCGACACGGTAAAATCAATGAAGCACGATGAGACAACGGGAAACTTTAAAAAAAAAAATTCATCTGGGGCTACTGAGAATAAATATTACTCTCCAAGACCTATGTCTGTGAGATGGCATATAACTTCGCCTTGAACTAAATTGGTGTGCCTAATTTGTCACAGAAAATGATTGAGATACGCATCTGGGAGTTTTGATAAATGTTACTGCCATTGCACAATTTTTTCTTACACACACCGATGTGTCCCGCAGTATAAAAATTATTCACACTATGATATTGAGTCAAGGAGTGCCTACAGTTGTCTGGAAAATATGTGAAGGGAAATTTTAATAAAGTGTCATAGTTCATACTCATACGAAACCATGAGAAACTTGGCATGAATTTTTAAGACAATTCCGGAATTTTGACACGTTATTTGTTTCCTTTTCTCAATTTGGGTCAACTGCCTTACAGAACATTGGGAACCTGCGACACAGAATCCTTGTAAGTGTTGACAAACAAATTATCTAGTCAGAGGATGGTAACTGATGACCGACAAATAAAACTGCGCTTTAAGCAGTTAAAGATTTAAAAAAAAACTTCGAATTGTTCAATTCTTTCCCGATTATCACCTGTTAGTTACAGCCAATGTATTTATTTTTGGTGAGCTATCATTTCCACCTCACCTTGACTACTGATTCAGAATACGGCGAACAGGGCTCTGAGAAGTTTATATATAGTTTATCGATTGCCTCAGGCGAAGAGATCAACACTTAAAAGTGTTATTGTCATTGTTATCAGCTGATTTTGTCAACTTTGCTATTTTTTGTACATGTGTTGTTCAATAAACTTATTATTTAGTCATTAATCAAGCTTTAACGTTGTTTTAAGCACTATTTCTCCCTCCATATTACCTAAGGGCACCTTACTGTACGCATTTACACAATGGCTGTTATACTACTTAAATTACTTGTAGGAATCAAGACGTTTTGACTCTTCTCAATTTTATTATCATACGAGAATGTTAAATTTCATTAGAGCTCCAACAAAATACTTGCAACTAAACAATCAAAAACTATGATTTTTATAGCTATAATCGGAGATTATTGATTATTTGTAGATTTCAGATAGGAAATCGCTGTCAAAATGGCAGAGATGCAGTTTTCGGTTCTAATTCAGCTTTATTGTGTCGTGATAAGTAAAGTGTGAATGGAAAGTGTGGAGCAGAATTAATTTACCCTTAGTACCAGGTATGTATACCGAATTCGGAATAAAATTAACAAAATTCATAATTGATTGTATAAAGAAAGAATTACTCATATTTTTGGCTAGATAGTACAATTAAATCCTAAAATTGGATGTCGAACTTTAATTTCACTTCCTAACAATACTCTTCCCAAACCAGAAGTCAACTGAGAAACCTTCGAAGTCAGAAATACGAGTAGCAATGTTCCTTTGGTGGGGATCAAACAGACTCCTTACCTCAAAACAGTGGAAATAATTTCACCGAGATTCAAATCGCAGTAATTCGAGGTGTGGCATTCAGCAGAATAACATTGTTTTGGCTGTTAATTTAACCATACGGGTTGAACGGATTGAAAAAATGTTTTATTATTAAAGTACTACCATGCTCATATTAATCCGAACGACCTGAATTGCACATCGCTACATTTCATCCTGGGACTTATTCAACCCATTATACACATATACCAAGACAGTACTATACCCGGTAGGTGGTACATTCATGTTAATATCCAAAATTGAGACTCACCCACCTCACAAAAAAACGTGACATATTTTAACATATTCGTTATAGAAACGAAAATATGGATTGTATTTCGTTAATAAAAGAGTTGTGCAGACATTGAAAGCACTTCATTTTAGTTTTTTAAAACATTCAAGAGAAATTACGTGTCCATACAGAATATTAAAAGTTAACATTTTCAAACAAAAAATTAATTTTTAAGAAACGCTAGCGTCAAAAGAAAGGAAGACGTTATACCGATCATCTTTCACTTAAAATAACTGACTATTAATGATAAAATCAATATTTGCAATGTAAAGATAGTTTTAGGTGAGTGCGTTGACAAATAATTGCAGATTTTTGAAGTTAGTTAATTTTGCAGTGTACTATGAAGACATGTTGTTCTTTTACTACTAGATTTAAAATTATTTTAGAAATATACGGAAAAAGTTATAACTAAATGACTGTTGTCGGTGACATGAGATGTCGTCAACGCATTCTGAGTTGACAGTATTTTAGCGTCAAAAAAACTAATTTTCACCTACCATTAATAACGAAAGCTGCTTAAGGCGAAATGAACACTCTTTTCAAAACAAAACAAAACAAAAAACATGATGAGGGGTCAGTAGTTGAAGGCACAATTTCAAAAAGTATTGTCACCTTTGTGGTTTTAGTGGTGTTTCATAAACAGGAAAAAACAAAAAACTAATACGGCTTTTTAGCTATAGCAATATTCTGTGGGTGGTGCTGTTAAAACTCAAACGACAGGTGAAACGTTGGTTTGATGTTCTTACCGAAAACGTTATTGGTAAGTATCCAAGGACGTGGATTTAAAACATTTGGTAATTAACGAACCTGCTGCGATTGCTAGCGGACACGTTCGAAATAATTATTTCGCGATTTATACGCTTTTTGCTACTTGAAGTTATTATAGTAGGCCAACTTTTCACTCCATTTTGATGTTAATACTATGGTGAACTCTTCCGACAGTAGTCCGTAAAGAACCTGCACTGATTTGAGGTGTAAAATTGTTACCAGTCAACTGGTAACCCAGAATACAACCAGAAGTTTCGCAAGTGCGAAAATTTTAGAAGCTGATACTAATCAATAATGAATTACAATGAACGATTGTTTCTATATTTTGTAACTGTTGTTTATGAGACATATAGTTTGGAGAAATACACAGGAAACTGGGAACAAGGAAACGTAATGCTGGTCAACATGTGTATAACAGTAGTTGACCCCTCTGCTGCGGTCTCGGTAGGACTCATCCGCTGCTACTGTAGACATCGCGGGTGCCGACCCGGAAGAATGGTGGTTAGCGCTC